>CM046030.1:56946549-57045937 GCA_025215565.1 Flaveria ramosissima
CTCGGTCTTCAATTTGGTAGCACTTGCTTCTGATCCAATATAATGGGTACATGACGACCCTGACGTGTCTGATCCAGAAGGAGAAGCATGTGAAGGACCTGACGAGCTAGACACAAATGCTGTCTGGAGAGGTGCTCCAGATGTCTTAGCTTGAGGCGTGGCATTGTATAAAGCTGGGTTTTGTGTATACGAAGACTTCTGTGCTCTATACTTCATCCTTAGTGCTTCTTCACGCAGCTTGAGAATAAAGTCATTTATATCCAGCTTTACAAGCATTCATTCTGTCTAAGATTAGACACGAATGAAGCCCACTTATCAGGCAATCCATCTGCGAAGTTGCTTACTTTCTCTTCCATAGTTGTTTCCACTCCATGTGTATGCAACTCGCTCATCAAGTGGTAGAATCTGTCTATGACTTCATCTAAACTCTCGTTACCAATCGATGAGAAGTTATCGAATTCCTTCTTTAACTCCTTTGCCTTGATTGCCTTTAATGATGCATTCCCATCATACCTTTTCTCTAGCTCATCCCACAGTTTCTTGGACTGCTTGTTCTCTGAGTACTGGTGGAATATGTCTTTGGGGATCGACTGAGTTATCAACGCATAAACCCTTTTCTCTGCATTATACTTTACTTTCTGTGCGTCAGTCATCCCACTTAACGTTAATTTACTCCATCTGCTCCCACCGGTGTACTATACCCAACCTCGATAGCTTCCCACAGATTAGGATCTACTCCATTGAGGTAGATCTCAAAACGTTGTTTCCAGTGGGGAAACTCATCTAAAGTCAAGAGCTTTGGTGGTTTATTGTGAATACCCACCTCACTCTCAAGCAGCAGCAGGTTCTGAATTCTTGAGTCCTTCCCAGCAGTAAAGGCTGACATCTGATCTTCCATGGTTAATAAACTTAGAATCTAATCAAATCAACTTTAACTGATGCGACTGAAGGATGCGAATGGTCTTATCGTGCGTATGAACTCTGCGATTGGTTCAACCGTGCGACTGAACAGGGCGAATGGTTCAGTCGTGCGAATGAATCTGGTGCGTATGAGCTATGCGAACGAACGGTTCAGTCGGCCGAATGAGGGTGCGACTAGGTCCAGTCGTGCGAATGAGCACTGCGAATGAGTCTAGTCGTGCGAATGGGTCACTCGTGCGACTGAAGCTGCTGTTTTGCGAAAATTTCTAGGTTTGACGGGTTTCAGCCGTAAAAATTCGAAATTTTGCAAGTCCAAATCGTCTAAGTCCGTAGAAACTGAACTTCGATGAGCAGGGAACGTCCAAGATCACTTTTGATGCAAAGATTGCGTTTTTCGTGCAAAAACACAAACTTTTATGCAATCTTGATTGAATCAACACGAAATCAAGAGCCAAAGCTCTGATACCACTTGTTAGGACCTGGTATTTGAACGAAATACCGAGTGATTGCGTGTTAAACCAACTCAAATAGTGCGGAATCCTATTTGATTGGCGATCCAATCAGTGAGAACACACGATGAATCAATCAAGAATTGAAATCAACGTCAGAAATCGATTAGGAACCGATCTGATGTGTTCTATGAACTTGGAGAACGATTTGGGAGGCTTCTGGACGGCTAGGGTACGTCTGGAATCGTAATGGGATGAATGCTTACGTTTTCCCACGAATTGGGTCTATTTATAGGTTAGTATTGTTCAATCGTGCGACTGGGCCATAAGTATGGTTCAGTCGTGCGATTGAACCATGCGGTTGATTCATCCGCACGACTGAGTGTTCAGTCGTGCGATTGAGTCAATCTTATGTGTCAATCATACGACTGATCCAGTCTCCTGGTTCAGTCGTGCGATTGAGTCAATCGTATGAAGTTATCATGCGTGTGGTCCATTCGCATGGCCATTCGCCAAGAACTTCATTAAGTTAAGTTTGAATGTTTTAATTAATATAACATAATGTTAACCATTCAAACAATCATAAACCCAATCAATTCAATCACAACTCATTAATGAAATATTAAACATTACAAGTAACACCAATTCATATCATTTCATTAATCGATACAATTACATCATAATCAGACAGACAAGTTCATTACATTACAAATCATGATCTAGGGACATACATTCATCAACAATATTATTATTATTATTATTATTATTATTATTATTATTATTATTATTATTATTATTATTATTATTATTATTATATTATTATTATTATTATTATTATTATTATTATTATTATTATTATTATTATTATTATTATTATTATATTTTTATTTTTAGATTCTAAGGATAACCACACTTCTATAATGAAAGTCTTTACTGCATTTAACTGATCAATTGAATGACGTATTTTATGCAACTACTTTTGATATAAAACACGTGTCAATATTTTTGAAATGTTAGTATTGTATTTTATAGTTACACGAGGCACATACACCTGTAAATAAACTTTTTTTGATATGCATGATTCCGGCTTCATCGTGCTGATCATCACAGTTACTAATTTTTCTTATCAATCAATAAGAATTATAATCATTATAAAATATATGTTTAAATTTCTTATTATAACAGCTTGCTTTCTTAATCCGGTACTATAATAGTTGTAATCTTCAGTTTGGAAGGGAATATTCAAAGAGAAAGGTGTTACTGTTTTAACATTATTCAATATTTAATGTGATTAATGTTGGCTAAAATATTTCACATGTAAAATGTCCATTTAATCTGCTTAAAAGCTTCAAAGGTGGGATCTTCTTTTTTTTTTTATAGTTAAAAGCTTTTTTCTAGTGAAAGAATTGTTGTTTGTTTCAATAAAAAAACAAAAAAAAAAAACAGTAACACAGTAGCACACGCTCCGTGGGCCATGTCACTAATAAAAACAAGATAGTTCTATTTGTAACACATTTTTCATAGTTAGAAATACAATACCATTTTACTATAATAATATATGGTTTTTGTTTTGCTTTATGAGTTAGATTGTTGAAAAATTAATTCAAGCAACATACCAAACTCTTTAATTAATATCAAAAGATTTCACGTACATCACATTTACCTTTTATAATTTATTTATAGTTTTATACTATAGTCTATACAAATACTTATTTTAACCAAACTCAAACTTTATAAAATAATTATCAATATATTAATTCACCTGTTATTAAACGGTAAAAGATTTAATATTTAAAATGGATATTGCGTGGGGTCCACGAAATGTGTAGAGTATCAACACATGGTTGGATCACAGCCACTTCTTCAGGTACTGTTTGGTGCATTTCACCCACTGTAAATCACATGCATCCGCACATTGTTTCCCTTTTGCTTTTTTGACCGACTACTTTTAGATGTTGCTATGATGTTTGTCAAATCTTTTATTTGAATTTATCATAAATTTGTTTTTAAATAGTTAAATGATGTTAATGAGTTTTAGATCAACTGGTTTAGGAGGAGGCATCCTATGACTTTCCAATGTGGAGGTCATGGGTTGGAGTCTCACTAGGTGCAATATGCTCCTAGTGGGCCAAGGGTTTTACCACAGTGGGCCTTTTGGTGGTGGGTTTCCCTTGGAATGGTGGGCGAGCCGGGTCACCAGCGCTGTCTGTGTTCGCGGGCGTGGGTGGCCTTTCGCCATTGGGTTTACCCGGGTGACCGGGCTTAAAAATTATTCGTTGGCCGTTCAAAAAAAAAATAGTTAAATGATATATTATTTTTTAATTGTTCAAACCTTTTAATGTTTCAGTATTTAATGGTTTATACATCTTATTGGTTTAACATTTAATTATTCAGATATTACCAAACAGCCCCTAACACAATCAAAACCAATTATGGTAGTGCTAGCAACTTTATTCATGGTGATAGTGATAGTCGTAAATCAAAGTTGTATATTTTGAAGCGTTTATACAAAAGTGATGTTATAATTTGTAAGAGAAAAAGATTAAATCTTTTCATACTAAACTGTAAAAAAACAAAATTAGAATAAAAATTACATCTCGATTTAAAAAAGTTTAATGATATAAAAAAACATTTAAATTTTAATAGAATATCTAAATGCTTTAGAAAACGTTTTTATATTTAACGTATTTCTGGAAAACAATTAAAAAAGTCTAATTCAAATAAAAAATATATTGTTGTGGATTTAAAGATATTTTCCTAAAAAGTAATATATAACATTTTAAAAAGTTCAATTTAAGTAACCAATGAGAATAGGAGTGAGAAATAATAAATTTCAAAACTACACTATTTTTGTAAATATTTTAACAACCACACCATTTTAGTAAATAAATTTTCTAGTTATACCATTTTGGAAAAAAAACTCAATGTTTGTTAATTTAATACAACCATTCATACTTAGATTAAACACGTTAAAATTTAATCTTATTATTTCTTTTTTTTTTTCTTAATTTCTACTTTTGTTTCTTGTCATATCTGAAAATTAAGAACTTATCGTGAAACTTATTAATTAACTAGTATTAAACCCCCGCGTTGCGGTGAGAGTCATAAACCATGTCAAATAACACCAATATCACACACCGTTAACGACTATCAACATCGAAAAAACTTGTATTAAAAAGGAAATAAAATGGAAAAATAAAACTAAACGGAAAGTATATGTAAAAACGTTGAACCACACATGTGAAACGTATAACATTAAAAACAATAACTAAGTCGATCTAGGATCCGCACGTTACGATGGGGATGTTAAATGGGAAAAAATAAGCGTAACAACGTTGAACCACCCGTGCACGTTACGACGTATTAACTCTCAAAATTTAGACCGTAAATCGAGAAATTTGTAAAAGATGAAAGTATTGGGGACTAAAGTTAAAAGTGAAAATTTATATGGGTTAAAGTATGAAATATGTAAAATATTGTGTTTAAAACAAAAAATTAAAAAAAAAAAGAAATGTATAACTTTTTATGCATATTAAACAACAATCAATATATACCTAAGTTGATAATTAGTAATATTTATACTTGGAGTGTCGATAACGCTGGGTGCGTGTGTACTCATATATTATATTTATTATTTAATCTATGTATGGATGTGGATATCATATTCACTTTTGAAGGTCAAAGGTGGACCCATTTCCTAGTCAATAGATAATTTGGTCCAGACTAATAGACTCTCTACACTTTGTCCATGGTATTGACTTATGTATTTTCATGTATTAAAAATATTAAAAAGGAAAATATATAGTCGACAACCAAAAATTCATGTGTCCTTATCTAATCCACCGGTTTGATTACGAGTAAACTGATAATGAAACATTTTTATTGTATCATTTAAAAATAGCTCATCATCACTTATAATGGACCCAAATATCTTATATTAGCGATGCTTAATTACTTTTAGTGTATCACAAACAAAAGTATAACAGATTTCAATATAGTTAACATCACCTATTATTTTCTTGTTATGAGAACTTATTATTAGAAAAGTTGTGAGATCTTACCCATTAACAAATAGGATTGTATCAAATGTTGTATGCACGGGACAGAAGGCCTTTAGATAATTAAATGCATAAAGTGCAGGAATCATTCATATACAATTGAAGTAATAATACTTTTATTAATCACTACAATACAAGAAACAGATAAAACACTAAATTACAAGTGCATTTACTATTGAAACGATAGAAAATACAAGACGGTAACGAACAAGTGTTTTGTTGAGCATTTTGTTCAATATAGGTCCTTTAAAATAAATTTCTAGTCTCACAAGAGAACTCGTTTATTTCTAGGTTACAACAACCAAAACATTTTTTATTGCGGGAGTATACATGAAAACCGAAATTGTATACCTCAAGAAATTATAGTAGAAGAATGAAGAAAGCATGAAACATGGAATTAGAATGTTCTAGTGAATTAGTGTACTTGGTGTCTCTTCTAACAATGGATCACTCCTATACATATATTGAAACATAAACTGAAATTCTTCTTCTCAACTAAAATGAAAAATAAAATTACACCAAACGTCTTCGATGCGCTTTTAATTGGTTTTAATGGCTGGTAGAAGCATTCAAATTCTTTTGTTTTGAATCACAAGATTAAACTATCAGGTTAACTAGTGGTATAGATCCTCTGATGGCATCACTGGAAAGGACCTTAGAGGAACACTACATCCTCTAATAGGCATCGGAGTAGAGGAACCCATCATCCTTTGATAAGCATCACAAAAGAGGAACTTATGAGCCTATGATGTGCTAAGTGCACCATCAAAGCGTCACACTGTGCCTATCGCCTATGGCACACACACTAGTTAGGGTGCAAGCACCCTTGGGGTCCCTATTTGTGTCTAAAGAAAATAATTATTAAAGAGACTTCATCCTTATATACCACTTCAAGTTTTATCCCTTCTACTATATGGGACAAATTTCTACCCATTAAATCCATATTTAATGAGTTTTAAAAGTATTGTTCCACCAGATCTCTAATATTTGTACACCCCACAAATCCATTCAAAACGACTTCACTTCTATCTAACATAGGTATTTTTCCATAATTCATTAAATATATTATGGTTCCCGCAATTTATTAACCATATATTACGCTTAGCCTCACTTGATGTCACTAACATGTTAAAGGAATGGACTAGAAAGTATGCAACTCTATATATTGTATTTAACGTACTCCCTCACAATGACCTTAGTTTACACGATTAGGTTGTACTATTAAAACTAGATTCTGGGATATCCAATCTTTTAAGGTAGGTTTTCATTTGTATTAACTTTTTTCATGAGCTTTAGTCCCATTTCACATGAAGACTTGTGAAATAACTCTTTACTTAAGATTTCTTAATGGGATCCATAATTTTATCTCTGGACTTTACATACTCAATCATGATAACTCCCGTTGAGATTAGTTATCGTATAGTGTAGTATCTATATCGGATGCGCCTTGATTTGCCATTGCACATTAAGTTTAAAGCCTTGTAAAATGTTGATTGGTTGTCACAATATTTGCAAATAGCCATCAATGGCTTCGGCCATCTTGGAATATCACCTACAAATTAACGTAGCCACTCACTCTCTTATCCACATTTGTCCAAGGCAATAAATTCATATTCCATCATAGATCTAGCTATAACTATTTGTTTGGATGGCTACCAAGCTATAGTTATACCTCTATATAAGATACAAAGGTGCATTATCAGTTATGGAGTATCAGTTACGAAGGTATGGGTCAGTTACAAAGGTATAGGTCAATTAAGAAGGCTTTATGTTATTAGGGGAATATAAGGATCAATGAAAGGCTTATGCACCCAAAACAGACCAAGTCTTTCCTGCATGCATGCACTCAGTGCAAAGTAGAAGTTGCTTCAGAAGTTTTACACCCTGCATCAGAAATATTCCAAGTGTAAAATCTTCCGAAGCCAAGACCAATATCTTCCGAAGCCAAAAGTGAAGTCTTCTGAAGCTTCAAAGACAAAGTCTTCCGAAGCCAGTAGTGTGAAGACAGATTTCTTCCGAAGACTTTGAAGAACATGCTTTCTCCGATGTACTTTTCATAAAGCTGACCAACTTTCCGCTGCAACTCTGAAGACTCACCAACTTATACAAGTTGGTGAATGGTCCATGTTTTTTGTAACTGTACATTGAGGTCTTGAGTCTGTAACTTTCTATTTTATGTACTTTTATCCTTTTTTAATATATTAGGATGTGAGCTATGGCATGTCATAGTCACTAGTCAAAAGGCAGATCTACCTTTTGACTCTACATTGATTTTTTGTCTAGATCAATGTTTCCAGCTGGCCTTCAAAGTATGGCCGGCTATAGGATGTAGTATAAAGTATCTCAAGTCCTTGTATTTTTTTCTTATTCTTTGTAACACTTGTAATAGAACTTGAGAAGCAATATACTGCAATCTTGAAAACCAAATATCCTTGTTATTCTTAAGTTTCTGTCTCTTGCTTACTTGTGTTCTTAGCATCATAAACAAAGTCCTGGCTCCCTATATGATCTGTTAAGTGTTCTAAACACTCTCCTCATTGAGACCAATGTTAGTGACCATCCCTTCAATGGTCCTACAATTGGTATTAGAGCATTCCAGGCTCTTGATTGTAAGATCTCACCATCTTAGATCTCTCAGTCTCATAAAACACTTAACAACTCAAATGACAGCTCTCAGAAAGGCTGCTATGGAAACCGAAACCATGACAAAGTCCCCACTGATCACTCCTGAAGACTTTGATACTTGGTGTCAAAGAATGGAAGGCTTTATCAAGTCACAAGACTCCAGGATGTGGGAATCTGTTGTCTCTGGACCTCACATACCAAGCACCTCTTCAGTTGCTGCTGGAGGTGGTATGATTCCAAAGGAGGTGGTTAATTATTCTAAAGAAGATAGAAAGAGAATAGACATAGATCAGAAAGTCATGATTGCCCTCAAACTAATCTTCCAAACTCCATCTATAAGGGCTTTAAGAAGTGCAAAACTGCTAATCAACTATGGGATGAACTGAAGCTCATGTATGAGGGGTCCACTGAAGCAAAAGAGAACAAGAAGGACCTCTTGGAGCAGCAGTTTGATAACTTCACCTTCAAAGCAGGTGAAACCATGACTCAATAATACTTCAGGTATGTTGATATTGTGGATACTATTATGGATGTTGGAGTAACTCTTGAAAATAGAGACATTGAAAGGAAGTTCATATCTGCTCTTCCTAGACAATCGACACATTATTGTGTTATTATCAAGAGAACTGAGAACCTTAAGACTCTCACTCTTACAGAGTTATATGGTATTCTTAGTGGATACCAAATGGAGATGAACATGTAAAATCCATCTGGTAACTCCAGCAATCAACTGAGTTCACCCCTTCATGTGGTTGAAAGGGATTACAGAGAACCATAGCATCATCTTATTTGCTACCCTGACAACTCACAAAAGGGTCCTTTCATCACCTTCTCGGAGACACCAAGGGAGAGTTACACTTAAGGAGGTCCATTCCAAGAGACAAGCTCTTCACAAGCTTTTGTGTCTGCTGATGAAAGTTCAGGCAACTTTCTTTTCACTCTTGAAGACCTTGACTATATCCATCTAGATGATCTGGAGTATATGGAGATAGTTCACCAAATGGCTTTTCTCACTCACAAAGCCAAGAAGTTCTACAAGAGGACATGGAGAAACTTTCCAAGCAATGCAGCCAGTGGAAAGTTAGGGTTGGATAAAAGCAAGATGAAGTGTTATAACTGTAACCAAATGGGACACTTTGCTAGAAAGTGTAAGGCACCAAGAACAAACGGTGGCCAAGCACAAACCAGACCAAACTACACTAACAGAGTCAAGTAGAATGAGAAGCCAAAGCAGCAAGCTGCAGTTGCTATTGAAGAAGGAGGCTTTGACTGGAGCTTTCAGGTGGAAGATGCATCTCCAAACCAAGTACTAATGGCTGACCATGATCAAGCAAAGGTATTGGAACATCTCTGTACACCTGAATGTATTGCTAAAGTAAACAGATACAGGTCCTATAACTTAGAGATGAGATCTGATCTTGAGTCTTTGAATATCTTAAAATCTAATTTCAAAAGAGCTGAAAATGATTACAAACTTAAAATAGAAGATTTAGAGAAAACTATTTCAACTCTCAAACATGAGCACACCAATTATAGGACTCAAATCAAAGATCTCATCACTAAGTTAACTGAATGCCAGGCTAAGCTTGTGATCAGCAAAGCCAGGGCAGAAAAATATGTTCTTGAAGAAGAGACCTTCAAAAACATTATATCCTCATCCTTGCATGCAAAAGTTTGTTATCAGAATAAGCAGGGACTAGGATCTACTGAGATAGCTCCTCCATACACAATCTTGTCTGTAAGATCTCCTAGGTGTGGAACTTGTGAAGATGAGCTTCCTTTCATAGACCCCATGAGTGCAGAGGATGAATAGGAGATAGTGAAGAATGTCTCTGAGAAGAGTGAAGAAGAGCATCCTAAGAAGGGTCACTATTCTCCTGAGGAGAGAAAGAAAGACGGGATGACCAAGTCTAAAAGGAAGAACTTGATCAGGAAGGCCAAAAGAAAGTCTAAGAAGGCTCAAGAGATCAAGGCCACTTTTAACTCTATGCAGAAACAAGTTTTTATCTCTGCAGGTTTTGAAGTGGTTAAGGCTGAAGACTCAAACTTGAACTCTAGTACCAGGAGTTATTGTTCATGTTCAAATCATCCCAGCATCATGAAAAAGGCTGATAAGTTACGTACCACTGTTGCACAACCTCAAGCATCCAACTCCAAAGGTAGTTCTCACCCGAAAATAATTGCCACATCATCTGCAAAGATGAAAATGGAAATGGAAAGTGATTAAGTTCAGCCTTGTTCTTAAAGGAAGACTCTTAGAAGGAAGAAAATGGACTGTGTCATGTGTGTTAGTACTTCTTATTTTGCAAAGGATTGCCTCTACGATCCTAAAACTACTATTCACATGATCAGAAAGAAACTTCTGAGAATTTGAAGAAGAAACAAGCTTCGGAAGGAAATTCTTTCCCTTTCGGAAGCTCCAAAATGAAGAAGAAGAAAAGTGAAAACTTTCCTTCGGAAGGAAAATTGGTCTCGGAAGAAAGGAATACTTCTGAAGTACTGAAGCCTGCTGTAGTGATAGCAAGATCTTCCGAAGGTCCAATCTCCAAAACTTCCGAAGTTGTCGAAACTTCCGAAGCATTGAAGGTAAAGTCTAAGCTTCCAAAGGTGGTGTGGAAGACAAAGAAAGATCATGTGACTGAAAGTTCTTTATCAACATCAACAAATGATCCTCTAAATCTGACTCTAGGATCAATTACTGTTACATTGTCTTCAACTTCTTTTGATGAGCCCAAGACCAACAAAGCTTGGGTTTCCAAATGTAACTAAACATCTCTTTTATACAGGAACAGCTCAAGACAAACAAGAATGTATGGATCATTGATAGTGGCTGTTCCAGGCACATGACAGACAATGGGTCACTACTCCAAAATTTTGAGAAAATTGATGGAGGGCTGGTTGCTTTTAGAGGAGATGCTAGAGGTTACATTACTGGAAGGGCAGGGTCACAAATGGTAAGCTCAGCATTGAGAAGGTAAATTTTTTTAAGGAGCTTGGATACAATCTTCTGAGTGTATCTCAATTTTGTGATCAGAGACATAATATCTTTTCACTGAGCATGAGTGCATTGTTCTCAAGCCCGGGTGATTATTCCTCAAGAGCATATCCTGCTCAGAGCCTCCAGGAGAGGGAACATGTACAAGATGAACTTGCAAGAAACATCTCCCTCAGTAGAAGTTTCATGCTTTCTATCTAAAGCAAATAGTGATGAGTCTTTCCTATGGCATAAAAGAATGTCCCATGTAAACTTTAATAACATGAATAAACTAATTAAAAATGATTCGGTAACTGGAATGCCAAAGAGAGAGTTTACAAGTGATGATCATTGTGTTGCATGCCTCAAAGGGAAGCAACACAAAGTATATCACAAGCCAAAGGAAAGAAACTCTATCACTACTCCCCTACACTTGTTACATATGGATCTCTTTGGCCTCACCAATGTAATGAGTCTAGGAAGGACCTCATACTGTTTAGTGATCACAGATGACTTTACAAGGTTCACCTGGGTCTTCTTAAGGATGAGACTCTTGAGATCTTGAAAAGTTTTATCTTAAAGATTGAGAATCAATGTGATCATAAGGTCAAGACCATAAGATGTGATCAAGGAACTGAATTCAAGAACCAAATCCTTGATACATTTTGTGATGAAAAAGGCATTACAATACAAGATAGTGCTCCCAGGACTCCTCAGTAAAATGGTTTTGTTGAGAGGAGAAACATGACACTAACTGAAGCTGCAAGAACTATGTTATCTGACTCTAAACTGCCTATCACTTTCTGGGTAGAAGCAGTAAACACTGCTTGCTATATGCAAAATAGAGTTTTAGTAGTCAAGACTCATGGTAAGACTCCTTATGAACTTTGGCACAAGAGAAAACCTTTTATTGGTTTTATGAGGTCATTTGGATGTCCTTGCACCATCTTGAATACCAAAACCAAGTAGCCAAATTTGCTGAGAAATCAGATGATGGACATTTTAGTGGATACTCTTCTCAAGCTAAGGCTTATAGAGTATACAATCTCAGAACTAGAGTAGTTGAGGAGTCAGCCAATGTGACTTTTAATGAGCACACTCCTAGTATGAAAGGTTCTGGTCCTAATTGGCTATTTGATCTTGATTTAGTTACCAATGATTTTAACAAATCTTGTGAGAATGTTTCAGGGTCCACAGATATCTTATCAGCAGGTGATCCTGATCCAAGATTTGAGCTAAGAATACCATCAAATTATACTACTTCAGCTCCAGTTGTAACTAATCCTGCAGATGGAGTTCCTATCAGCACAACCATGTCAAATTCAGCTTGATACATCTGAGGTGCCACCAAATTCCAGCTCAGAGGCACAACACTCAAATGAAGGAGTTTCAAATGTGGAAGGAAGTGGCGGTGATGACCGTTATCAAGAGTTACTTGATGCTACAACCACTCAATTGAAGACAACATATATGATGTCACACTCATTAGATCAAGTTTCACTTGATAAGTGTTCTAATGTGATGGGAGAAACTTCAATGCCAGATTTAAATTTCTCTAATTTAGATCTCTCTAAACAACTTGCTGTGATCCCTCAACTTAGGATCCACAAGTCTCACCCCATTAGAAACGTCATTGGAGATGTTGACACTGGGCTAAGAACAAGAGGACAAACCCATGATGAAAATGTTTGTCTTCACTCTTGTTTCTTGTCCCTGATAGAGCCAAAGAAAGTTGATGAGGCTTTAAAGGATGGAAGTTGGGTTGAAGCTATGCAGGAGGAGCTGCTTCAATTCAAAAGGCAAAAGGTTTGGAAGCTATGCCCTCTTCCTCAAGGGAATGCTACCATAGGAACCAAATAGATGTTCAGGAATAAGAAGGATGATATAGGACTTGTCATGAAAAACAAGGCAATAGTAGTTGTCCAAGGGTACACACAAGAAGAAGGAATTGACTACACAAATGTCTTTGCTCCTGTAGCAAGACTTGAAGCTGTCAGAATATTTCTAGCTTTTGCTACATCCAAGGATTTCAAGGTCTACCAGCTTGATGTCAAGTGTGCTTTTCTATATGGGGTGATTGATGAAGAGGTTTATGTCAAACAACCACCTGGATTTGCAGATCTTGATCATCCTGATTATGTCTACAAACTTGATAAAGCTCTTTATGGGCTACACCAAGCTCCAAGGAAGTGGTATGAAACTCTATCTTAGTATCTCTGTCAACATGGTTACAAAAAAGGTACCATAGATGGAAATATCTTCATCAAAGGAGCAGGAAATGACTTAATCCTAGTTCAAGTTCAAGTATATGTAAATGACATTATCTTTGGGTCAACCAATCCAAAGCTCTGCAAAGACTTTGAGAAGCTGATGAAGAATAGATTTGAAATGAGTGCAATGTGAGAACTCAATTTCTTTCTAGGAATTCAAGTGAAGCAAGTTGACAGTGGCATCTTCATAAGTTAGTCAAAGTATGTACAAGACATACTTACAAGATTCAACATGACTGATTGTAAGGTTGCTAAGACACCCATAGGTAGAAACCACTCCCTTTGACCTGATCTTGAGGGGGAGTGTATAGATAAACATCTTTATCGGGCTATGATTGGGTCTCTTATGTACCTCACAGCTAGCAGGCTTGATATCATGTTTGCCACATGTATTTGTGTAAGATATCAAGCCAACCTTAGGATGTCATACCTAGTCACTGTCAAGAGGATTCTAAGATACCTTAAAGGTGCTGCTACATTAGGACTCTAGTATCCAAAGAATTCTGACTTCAATTTGTATGCATATACAGATAGTGACTATGGTGGATGCAATATGACTGCAAAGTCTACATCTGGGGGATGTCAATTCCTTGGTGGAAGGAAAGTCTCTTGGCAATGCAAGAAACAATCCTGTGTTTCTGTATCAACTGCCGAAGCTGAATACATTGATGTTGCCAGCTGCTGTGCTTAAGTGCTCTGGATTCAGAATCAGATGTTGGACTATGGATTCAACTTCAAAGAGACTCACATCCACATAGACAACAACAGTGCTATCACTATTACAAAGAATCATGTGCAGCACTCAAGGACAATACACATAAACATCAGGTATCATCTTATAAGAGATAACTTTGAAAAGGGGTTAATCAAACTAGTCAAAGTTAACACAAATGAATAATATGCTTATCTGTTCACTAAAGCTTTTTATGAACAGAGATTTAAATATCTTATATCAGCTATTGAGATAATTAACTTTGAGTAGATTTTCTTTAAACATAATTCATATTATTTCTAAAATCTGTTGTCCTAAGTTGTCTATTTCATCACCTTTATAAGCTCTTGTTTACTTTGGAAGAAAAATCTTTTAAAATTTTATCTCTTAGATTATTCAGAATTTTGGTCATTTTGTCTTCGGAAGATATCTTTTTACCTTCGAAAGAAAATTATGTCTTCCACAACAAATAACTACTTATTTCAAATTACCTTCGGAAGAAATTTTTTAATATTTTCCGAAGCATAAACGAATATAAGTACTTATATGTTTTCTTGAAGAACAATTTTTATCCAAAACCAATTTAAGTCTCGAAAGCTTTTATTCCTCTTAGAATAAAATCTCCAACTCTAAATATCTTCCGAAGCAAAATTCTTTATAATCTTTGAAATTTCTTCCGAAGCCATTTTAGCTTCGGAAGCTTTTTATCAAAACTTCCGAAGACTAAATACCTTCGGAAGATTTTCGAGTTCCAAGAAAACTACCTTTTTGGGCACTTTTTCAGAGGTGGGGCTGACATTCGGATTTCAAAGTTTATCCTCTTTCATTAAGTTTTTTTCAAATCTATTTCATATATATATACCCACTGGTCCCCCCTTCTTTCACTTTTCTCTACTCCTGCAAATTCCTCTTAACCTAAATTCACCCAGAACCGCCTTTGTTCTTATCTTTCTTCACCATTAAGCTTTCTCAAATGGTCAACCTCAACCATAGAAATAACTTTGATTTCTCCATGCAACTCCATAGGCAACACAAGCAGGTTGCTCTGTTGGACTCTGAGAAAGATTCAAGTTTCTCAAAGGTCTGCTGTATTCTGGCTCTTTCTAACTACCTCACCTCCCTTACCATTGATCCTCCTCTCTATGAGGATCAACTTTTGGAATTCTGGAAGACCTGTCAAGAGGTCATCATGGATGGGAGAAGGCACTGTCTGCCATAGCGCAGGGGAGGACAATCTTTATCACTCCAGCCATCATCAACACACATCTTTAGTTGGATGATGTAGAAGGTGAATTGTCCTTTCCAAAGGAAGCTTTCAATCATTCCTTTGAGCAGATTGGCTATGAGGGAGATTTCTCTGTAACGACCTTCAGGAAAAGGAAGGTCTCATCCTAGTGGAAGTACGTGCTTCATGTGATCATCCATAGCTTATCCAACAAGCATGAGGGATGGGACCAGATTTCTGAGGATCTCTCCTTCATAGTACATGAAAATGGTTTAGGGGGTCAAGTTCAGGTACTCACAGTTTGTGTATACCAATTTTCTTGCTAACTTAGACTCCTTAGAGTATTATTTGTTCCCTAGATATGTTCAATACATTCTCAGCTGTGAACTGGGCTCACAGTTGAGGGGAACATGTAATATTATTAAATTGGGACTGATGAAGCCCGACATCTTTAAGACCATGAAGAAGCCAACTGTTGGCTTCTCTGGGGTAGAAACAACCCTTGTACCAAAAATGTTAGAGCTCATTGCTCAAGGTGACAACCTAGCAGCACAAGCTAGTGTTGAACCCACACCTTCTACTTCTCAATCACCTAAACAGCCACAAATTCTCCTCACCTACCACAGAAAATCCAAACGAACCCCTGCTCAAGCTATTGAGCTTGTGCATGCCCCCCTATCACAACCCACACAGGAGGAAGTGGACACTGGAGCTCCCACTTATCCTGAAGAGCTCCCATCTCATCAAAAATTAGTACTAAGGTTCCTCATGCTCAGCCTGATGAGCTCATTACCCAAACAACCTTAAGCCTTCACTCAGAGTCTCAAAACTCTAATGAACAACCTTCAGGGGACAGTTACTATCCCTAGCCTCTTGATCTAAATCAACCAATTCCCAACCTAGAATTCTATGATGATGAAGACATGGGATTCAGTGAGTACCATGAGTCTCTCTATTCCTCCCCTACTCAAAATAAGATTAGTACTCATGCCTCTCCCTTGTCTAGCCCATATCATTTACCCATTACTGAGGTGGATCTACCTGAACCTATTTAGGAGATCCATATGGAAGAGGCTCTCATTTCTACAAGTGTTTACATCATTAGGACCTCAACCATGGCAACTCAGCCCATTGACACTTCACTTGAAGTTGTCAGTGAGAAGGGGAAATCCAGCAGCCAAGAACATTATGCTGCTGATGAGAGAAAGCACTTTGGTCTAATTCTCTCATCCCCTATGATTCTTCTGATGAAGATGAGGGGATCATGAGACTAAAGGTGCAGAACTTGTCAAAAACATGCTCATGTTTAGTCTCTAAGGTCAGTCACTTGGAATCTCAGGTGACTACCTTATAAAACAGGGTCAATGATCAGCAACTTGAGATCTCTTATCTCAAGGAGAAACTAGCTGGGATACCTTTAAGGAGAGCTCATCCAGGAACACAAGAACCTATGGATGTAATAGACCTAACTCCTAGCTCACCTATGCAAGCGGGTGATACTACCAAAAAGGGGGAGAAAGTATCAGCAATCTCAGAACCTGGGAGTTCTTCACAGAGTATGGACATTGAGGACTCACCATCCTCACTTGCAGTTGTCCATACTCAGCAACCTCCTCAAGTTCACATTGATATGGACTCACTCATTCAGTCTATTTGAGGAGGGAAATTCCAAGGGCAATATCATCCCCACCCCAAGGAGCTTCAAATTACATAATTGGGTGGAGGTATGATGCTAATAGAAGAGCCCTCATACTTCAAAGAGTTCAAGGGCAGCGAGAGATCTTCAACTTTTAGACCTTGAACTACTATGAAGGTCTTGATCTAGTCAACATGCCACTTGCCAACCCAAGTCAATTCAGGCAAGCTGACAGAATGGCTCAAAGAATTCAAGACTGGATTGCTGAAGTGTTCAAAGCAAGAAGACAAATGTGAGCAGGCAATATCATTGGTCAACTGGATGTTGAGGTGGACCCTAAGATTAGCTTCAAAATGAAAACCTTTACTGAAGGACCAATGACAGGACATGTGAGCACTGTCACTGAACTAGCAACTTCAGCATCCCAATCACTCAGTGAAACACCTGCTGGTGAAGGTGTATCACAGCCTCTCTCTGACCAGAGCCTGGATGCTACTCCAAGCAATAAAGGCCAAAGCTCTCTCCACCCTGAGTCACAAAGGTCTGTGGGTGTGTGGGTGATAAAGGGAAAATGATAATGACTCCTGAGGAGATTGAGGAGGAGGGGAGAGAGAGAGAGAGAGGAAGAGGAAGCTAAGGGGAAAAAGTTCGACTGGATCTTCAGGCTTCATGGAAGCTGCAATCAGGGCTGCTCCCAGACCAAACACTTAGGATGATGAGTTAAGAGCAGTTAGGATTAACTACCTACAGACAAGGAACTATAATGTAGATGAGATTATCTCTCTCCCCTTAGATAAATTGAATGAACTGGCAGACATGGAAGTGTCTAAGGAGAGGAAGGAGGTAGAGGATGCAGATTTTCTCCTCAAGACCAAGGAAGAAAGAAGGCAGAAAAGGTTGTACAAACATGCTCCTACCCTCTTCCCAGATTAAGAAAGTCCTGAAGAAGAGGTTGTGGCAACTGAATAACCTCAGGTAGATAAGGAAGCTGACAGACAAAACATGATCAACTACCTGAGTGCCACAGGTCTCTATCAAGCAGCTGTACTTCTTCCCCTGTCATATGAGTACATTGAGTTTGAATACCTCAAGAAGCTTGAGCAAAAAGTTCAAAAGGAACAAAAAGCTGCTAAGAGGAAGATGAGGGAAGAAGCAGCAAAGTCAAGAGCCATCATCCAAAAGAGTCAAAAGAAGTCTGCTGATAGGAAGGATGATGAGCTTCTTGAAGCTATATGGATTCTCCAAAAGGAGACTTGGCTCAATGTCACTATCCACAATGGATGAGCACATTAGGGTGATCAAGCAGAAGATCAAGATAGGAGAGCTTGTTGACTTACACTTCCCACCAGTCAAGCCCCACCGGAAGTGGTGGTTAAGGTTAAACACTTTGAGACAACACAACCTGGACCTCCTGCTGAACCTCAGCAAACTTCATCTTCTGATCCACAACATGGTTCAACTCCATATCCTTCTGAACTTGTGAGAGAGGAGAACCCAACTGAGAAGGACAAAACAGAACAACCTGGTGCTGAAGGCCAGTCCTCTCAGTTGAAAAGGAAGAAAAGGATGTGTAGATACATGCGTACCTAGTTTCTGAGCTTAATGTAATATGTCTTTGTTGTCTTACACATATGTAATTGAATGGGTACTTAATGAAATACAATGTGTGGTTGTGCTTATAATGTTTATTATTTCATTGTTTAGTAGTTTAACGCTTATTGAACTGACTATATAGGTTTGTGGTTGTTTGAATGAATCTTGATAATGTAATGATTAATAAATACATTCAAACTTAGTAATATGAAGTTCTCATGCGAATGGCCCATGCTAATGGACCATACGCATGAACAATTTCATGCGAATGACTCAGTCGCACGACTGAACCAGGAGACTGGATCAGTCGCACGAGTGTAACATGAGATTGACTCAGTCGTGCGAATGGATCAACCGCATGGCTCAATCGCACGACTGAACCATGCTAATGGTTCAGTCGCCCGAATGAGAAACCCTAACCTATAAATACCACTTAATTTCGTGGAAAAACATAAGAATTCAGAACACTTCGACTACAGACGTACCCTAGCCGTCCAGAGACCTCTAAGAACCTGTTCCAAGTTCATAAATCGCACTAGATCGATTCCATATCGTACTTAACGTTTAGATTCAATCCATATATGATTCTACGTGCTTTCTCACTGATTGGATCGCCAATCAAATAGGATTCCGCACTATTTGATTCGGTATACACGTTAATCAGTTAGTATTTCGTTCAATACACGATCCTAACAAGTGGTATCAGAGATTTGGCTCTTGATTTACGTGTGATTCAATCGTTTTTGATACAAAAATTGTGTTTTTTCACTAAAAACGCAATCTTTTCGTGTAAAACGGTGTCTTAGACGTCTCCTGTTCGTAAAGTTTAGTTTTTCCGGCATACGGCAATTAGGGTTAGTGAAAATTCGTGTTTTTGCGGCCAAAACACCTTAAACCTACGAATTTTCGAAATCCAGCAGCTTCAGTCGCACGATTGACTCAATCGCATGACTGGATACATTTGCATCCCTCATACGCACGATTGGACTCATTCGTACCTCTATTCGTACGACTAAGCAGTCTATTCGCATTGTTCAACCGCACTTGTTCATTCGCCCGACTGAGCCATCCGCATTAGTTCAGTCGCACGATTGAACCATTCGCATTGCTCAATCGCACGAATAGCCCAATCGCACACCTTCATTCGCACAAGTGAAACAGTTTGTTCCAAAGACTAAAGTTAATCGCAATGGAGGACCAATACTCAACATTCACAGCAGGGAGAGATTCAAGGATTCAAAACCTACTGCTTCTGGAGAGTGAAGTAGGGAATCACAACAAACCCCCTAAGCTAATCACGTTAGATGAATTCCCACACTAGAAGCAACGTTTCGAGATCTACTTAAATGGAGTAGATTTGTGGGAAGCAATTGAGACGGGGTATAGTATGCCAGTAGGTGCTGATGGAGTCAAACTTACACTAGGTGGCATGACTGATGGACAAAAGGTCAAGTACAATGCTGAAAAGAGAGTTTATGCTCTGCTTACTCAGTCAATTCCTAAGGACATCTTCCATCAATTTTCTGAGAACAAGCAAGCAAAGAAGCTGTGGGATGAATTGGAAAAACGGTATGACGGGAATGCGTCATTAAAAGCTATAAAGGCTAAAGAGTTGAAGAAGGAGTTCGACAACTTCTCGTCGATGGGTAATGAGAGCTTGGATGACGTCATCGATCGGTTCTACCACTTGATGAGTGAGCTGCACACTCATGGAGTTACAACGACCATGGAGGACAAGGTGTCAAACTTTGCAGATGGATTGCCAGAGAAGTGGGCTTCTTTTGTCTCCAATCTCAGACAGAATGGTATGCTAACGAAGTTAGATATAAATGATTTTATTCTGAAGCTGAGAGAGGAAGCATTAAGGATGAAATACAGAGCCCAAAAGTCGTCTTATACTCAGAATCCGACACTGTATAACGCGACTCCACAAGCCAAAACGTCTGGAGCACCACTTCAAACAGCTTTTGTCTCAAGCTCAGCTGGTCCTTCTCAAGCCTCTACTTCAGGGTCAGAAATGTCAGGGTCGTCTGGTACCCAATACATTGCATCTGAAGCAAATGCTGCAAAACTGAAGACCGAGAATCTCGAAAATGTGACAGTAGAAGTAGCAAGAGAGCACATGGATCTCTTAGCAGCTGTAGTCCACTCCTATGATGGACTAGTTGCTGGGAGAATTGGAAACTGCCATCTGGCAGACGAGGAGTACGAGCAGGTAGATGAGACAGAGCTGGAAATGATGGATATAATGTGGGCCTTAGCAAGTGCTATCCAGAGAGCTAAGAAGTTTGTCAAGAAGACCGGACAAAACTTGGTTGCAACTAAGGACACTACCTTTGGTTTCGACAAGACCAAGGTGACCTGTTTCAACTATGGAGAAAAGGGGCACTTCAAACTAGAGGGTGTGAAGCCTAAGAAAACTGGAAACGGGAATCCATTCTCGTCATTCAATCGTCAAGATAAGCCAACTAGCAGTCCTACTTCATCAAGCAAGGATCCTGAAGCCTTGAATGCCCATCATGATGAGGGACAGGACTGGAGCTTTCGGTTTGTCTCTCCGGGAGAATCCAACATTGCTAGTGTTGAGGATTTAGATGATGATTCAGCTAGTGAAGGAGATATTGCAGTGGAACTCACGATGTCAAACATTGAAGAGACTGCAACTGATGTCAATTACATGCCTGAAGAAGGGACAACTACAACAACTTTTCAAGAAACACCAGACTCTGCTTTGATGGCTGATTCATCAGAACCTTCTCAGGTAAGTACTACTGACCAACTTTTCAATAATCATGCTTGTTCTGATTGTAATAAATTTAGGGAAAGCATAGATTTGAAATTTTCTAGGTTATTAGATCATAATGATAGCTTAGTAAAGGACTTGCAACTGTGCACTGAAGCTAACAGAGTTCTAAAACAAAATGAGCACAATTACAGAGAAAAGATAGACCTATTGAACAAACAGCTTAGGGAAACAGAAGTAGTAGCCTTTAACCAAGCTAATGACATTAGGTACTATCTTAACTCCCTAGAAGATACTAAGAAACAAAAAATAGTTTTAGAAGTAGAAGTTAATTCATTAAAGCAAAAACTGCATAGTTGGACAAGTTCATCTCATATTGTCCAACACTTAGTGAGAGAGCGTAATAATGGGGAGGGTTTGGGATATAAAGTGGTTCCACCACCACCTAAGACCTTGATGAACACTAAAAGTAAACCAATCAATAACAATCCAATCAAGGATCATGTGATGTCTACTCCTCTTGTAAGTGATCCAGATTCCACATGTACATTAAAAGAATCTGGAACTAAACAAAAGGAGGCCACATCAAAGGCAAAAGGTAAAATGTCTTGTGTTAATCTGGAAAAAGAGTTTGAAAAAGTTAACATAAAGTCTGGGTCAAACACAGTCAAATCTGAACCTAAAAAGACCATCAATGTTAACCAATCACGTGTTTCATGTCAAAGTCCAGGTAAACAAAATGGAAAGGATGTTAAAAATGTTAAAACAATTAAATTTGTTAAACAAGATGAAACATCTAAAGAAGTAGAGTCAAAACCCAAACAGAACAATGTCACTCGGGTGTCACACACGTCTCCACAAAGACAGTTAAATCATAAAGTTGATAGCAGAGAATGCTACAACTATGGAGAGTGTGGACACATTGCGTCTAAGTGTCCTTACTATCAGACACCTAGGAAGAAAGTTGAACTTCAGGAATCAAAACCTAGGTCTTCTAAGAGGATCTCATTGACTCCACCTAGAAGAGCTAGTGAACCTAAAGTTCAACCCATTAGCCAGTCGTCTGTTTATCACAAATAGGCCTTACACAAAGCTGGTTTATAGAAAGAAAAATCAACCTCAATGTCTGATAATGAGGACAAGAAGACACCTGTACTTCCTTCACCATCTAAAGGTCAATGGGTTGAATTTATGATGTGTGATGCCTCTGGGAAACCCAAGCAAGTAAAGGCTTGGGTTCCTAACCTGAACTAATGTTTTCAATTGAATGTGCAGGGTGTTCGCTATAGTGCTAAAACCAACACGTGGATTGTTGATAGCGGAGCATCCACGCATATGACTGGGAACAGGGCACTCTTATCAAACGTCAAACAAATAAAAGGAGGCCATGTTTCATTTGCGGGTAAAAAAGGAGGGTATATCACAGCTCAAGGGGAAGTGGGAAATCAGAAAGTGAAGTTTGATAATAAACTACATTCAACAACTTCAAAACAACTTACTTTCTGTTTCCCAAATATGTGACAAAGGCTTTAAGGTTATATTCGACAACAAGAAGTGCTATGTCCTGAAAAAGGACTATGTGATCCCGGAGGACCAAGTCTTAATGTCTGCCTCAAGATATAATGACCTTTATGTCTTGGATCTTTCAAAGGCCTCCACAACGGATCATCAAGTTTAGTGCTTCTTGTCAAAGGCTACTGAAAAGGACTCCATCTCCTGGCATCGGAGAATGGGATACATTAATCCACGGAAGATGAATCACTTGATCCAGAATGATCTAGTGAGAGGAGTTAACGTCAAAAACTTCCAACTTCCGGATTTCTATGTGGCGTGCAAGAATGGCAAACAGACGAAGAAGTCTCATAAGGAAAAGAAAGTTCATTCCATCGAGCTTCCTCCTGAACTTCTTCACATGGGTCTATTTGGTCCAGTCAGTACAAGAAGCATTGCAGGCGACTTGTACTGCTATGTGGTTACTGATGACTACTCAAGATTTTCTTGGGTAATGTTTCTGAAATCCAAATCAGAAACATTTGAGTCTTTCAAGGAATTAGTAACTACACTGGAGTCTCTCTACAAGCTGAAGGTAAGACAAGTACGCTCAGACAACGGAACCGAGTTCAAGAATCAGTGGATGGAGGCTTACTGCAAGGAAAAGGGAATTGTGCACCAGTTCACCTCTGCCTACACACCTCAGATGAATGGTGTTGCTGAGAGAAAGAATCGCAGCTTGATAGAGACAACACGGACAATGCTAGCGGACTCGAAACTGCCTATCCAATTCTGGAATGAGGCAGTGGCAAATGCGTGTTACACGTTAAATCGAGTTCTGGTAGTTAAACACCATGGCAAGACGTGTTACGAGTTACTACAACGACGTAAACCTAATCTAGAGTGTCTCGAACCGTTTGGCGCACCGTGCACCCTACTGAAGAAGACTCAGAAGGGAAAATTCAGCGAGAAGGCTGAAGAAGGTATCTTTCTAGGATACAACATACCGAACAAGAGAGTTTACAACAACTCAACGGGTCTAGTTGAAGTGTGGTGTAACGTGGACGTTCAAAGATACACCACCCCACCTGCTGGAAAAGGACCCGCCTTCTTTTTCGACTATGATGGATTCTTCAAGTCCTTCAACATACCTCTCTCCACTTCTGACGAAGAGTTAGCAACCAAGATGATGTATGATGTCTTGAACTCACTATCACAAGATTCAACATCAGCTGGTTCACAAGGTGACTCGTCTCACCACTCAGGGGGAGCACTCGATGTAAGTGACTCCTCCTCAGAAGATGAAGCTGTGGAAAATGACCAGAACAATCAGGAGGAACAGGTTCCAATTCCTGCAAGTCCACAAGCATCTGACATTGATGCCTCTGCGTCTTCGGAACCTCAAACTCCTACTGCCTCAGATACAAAACTGAACGTTCATAATCTTGACTCTAAGGTAGTTGTTCCTACCACTCCTGGATCACGCTTAAATGTCTATCATCCTCTGGACAATGTCATTGGAGATGTCAGATCAGAAGTGCAGACAAGAAATCAGCTATATTCAGCTTATTATGCCTCGGTAATGGAAAAGAGATACCTTCACGACGGTGCTTATCGTTTTTTTGTGTCTCAGTTTGAGCCGAAATACGTCAGTGAAGCCCTAAATGATGAGGCATGGGTGAGTGCCATGCAAGAAGAACTTCTTCAGTTCAAGAAGTTAGGTGTATGGACTCTGGTGGATAGACCTAAAGGTGCTAAGGTCATTGGCACCAAATGGATCTTGAATTGCAAGAAAGATGACCAAGGCGTCATCATCAGGAACAAGGCTCGACTTGTAGTTCAAGGATTTCGACAAGTCGAGGGAATAGATTACAATGAAGTGTTTGCACCCGTGGCAAAAATGGAAGCTGTAAGGATTCCTTAAGTCTGATGCAACCCAAAACATCCAAAGTGTCTCTGCAACATGCACTAAGTACTGAAGTGAAGAATGCTTCAAAAGTTTTACACAATGCATTAGAAAATACTCTAAGTGTAAAATCTTCCGAAGCCAAGACCAATATCTTCCGAAGCCAAACATGAAGTCTTCCGAAGCCTCAGAGACAAAGTCTTCCGAAGCTTCAATCTATGAAGACAGATTTCTTCTGAAGACTTTTAGTATACATGCTATATCTGATGTACTGTTCCATAAAACACCTTTTCCGCTGCATCTCTGTAAAGTCACCAACTTACATGAGTTGGTGAAAAGGTCCATGCTTTTGGTAACTGTACATTGAGGTCTTGAGTCTGTAACTTTCCACTTTATGTACTTTATCCTTTTTGTAATGTATAAGGATGTGACTATGGCATGTCATAGTCACAAGGTCAAAAGGCAGATATGCCTTTTGATCCTACAATTGATTTTGTTAGTGTCTAGTCAATTGTATCCAGCTGGCTTTCAAAGTATAGCCGACTGTAGGTTGTAGTATAAGTATTTCAAGTTCTTGTATCTTTCTTTATGCTTTGTAACACTTGTAAAAGAACTTGAGAAAGCAATATACTGCCTCCTTGAAACCTATACTCTCTTGTTCTGTCTCTTTGCTTTACTTGTGTTCTTTGCATCACTTTGGTTAACCCAGTTCACTGTTTGATTAGAGTTTAGTTAATCTCCTCATTGTGTTGTTGTGTTGTAATTGTGTTAACGCCCTTAAACGGTCCTGCAATTGGTATCAGAGCTTTCCAGGCTCTTGATATAAGATCTAACCATCTTAAGATCCCTCACACACACAAAAACTAAACTTTTCAAATGGCTTCCATCTCAAAGACTGATATGGAGACTGGAACCATGAACAAATCCCCACTGATCACTCTTGATGATTTTGACACCTGGTGCATGAGAATGGAAGGTTTCATCAGGTCTCTTGATTCAAGAATGTGGGAATCTGTTGAGAATGGACCTTTCATACCCAGCACCCCCTCTGCTACTGGTGCTGGTATGATTCCAAAAGATGTGGCCAACTACTCAGATGAAGATAGAAAAAGAGTAGAGATTGATAGAAAGGCCATGACTGCTCTTCAGATTGCTCTCCCAAACTCTGTATACAGAGGTTTTAAGAAGTGCAAGACAGCCAAACAGCTGTGGGATGCACTGAAGCTGATGTATGAAGGCTCCTCTGAAGCCAAGGAGAACAAGAAAGATCTTCTGAAGCAGCAGTTTGAAAACTTCACTTCAAAGCAGGTGAAACCATGACCCAACAATACTTCAGGTATGTTGAGATTGTGGATACCCTAGTGGATGGAGGAGTTCCTCTTGAGAACAGGGACATTGTAAGGAAGTTCATGTCCTCACTTCCTAGGCAATGGACACACTACTGTGTGGTGATCAAGAGGACTGAGAACCTTAAAACTCTTACTCTGACAGAGTTGTATGGGATTCTCAGTGGATACCAGATGGAGATGAACATGCAAGGTTCATCTGGCAACTCCAACAATCAAATGGGTTCAGCCCTTCATGTGGTTGAAAGGGACAGCATAGAACCCCAACATCATCTCATATGCTACCCTGACAACTCACAAAAGGGTCCTTTCATCACCTTCCCGGAGACACCAAGGGAGAACTTTACTCAAGGAAGCCCATTCCAAGAGACAAGTTCTTCTCAAGCCTTTGTGTCTACTGATGAAAGCTGTGGGAATTATCTCTTCACTCTTGAAGACCTGGACTGTATCCATCCAGATGACCTGGAATACATGGAGATAGTTCAGCAGATGGCTCTCCTCACTCACAGAGCCAAGAAGTTCTACAAGAGAACAGGAAGAAGATTTCCAAGCAATGCTACCAGTGGAAAGTTTGGGCTGGATAAAAGCAAAGTTAAGTGTTACAACTGTAACCTTATGGGTCACTTTGCTAGGGAGTGTAAGGCACCTAAAGCAAATGGGGGCCAAACACAACCCAGACCAAACTACACTGACAAAGCCCCTCAAACTGAGAAGCCAAAGCAACATGCTGCTGTTGCTGTTGAAGAGGGAGGCTTTGACTGGAGCTTTCAGGTGGAAGATGCTTCTCCAAACCAAGCACTGATGGCTGACCATGATGAAGCCAAGGTATTGGAACATCTCTGTACTCCTGAATGCATTGCTAAAGTAAATAGATACAGGTCCTACAACTTAGAGATGAGATCTGATCTTGAGTCATTAAACATATTAAAATCTGATTTTAGAAAGTCTGAAAATGATTACAAGTTAAAGATAGAGGACTTGGAGAAAACCATTTCAGTACTAAAACATGAACATACAGATTTTAGAACTCAGATCCAAGATCTCATAACTAAGTTGACTGAGTGCCAGGCTGAGCTTGTGATCAGCAAAGCCAAGGCAGAGAAGAGTGTTCTTGAAGAAGAGACCTTCAAGAACATGATATCCTCATCCCTGCACAACAAAGTGTGCTATCAAAATAGACAGGGACTGGGATCAAATGAGATAGCTCCTCCACACACAATCTTGTCTGTAAGATCTCCTAGGTGTGGAACTTGTGAAGATGAGCTTCCTCTCATAGATCCTATAAGTGAGGATGATGAAGAAGTGATAGTGAAGAATTCCTCTGAGAAGAGTGAAGAAGAGGATTCTTCCAAGGGCCACTATCCTTCTGAGGAGAAGAAATCTACTGTGATGACCAAGTCCAAGAGAAAGAACTTGATCAGGAAGAGCAAAAGAAAAGCAAAGAAGGCTCAAGAAATCAAGGCTACTTTTGATGCTAAGCAGAAACAAGTTTTTATCTCTGCAGGTTTCAAAGTAGTAAGGACTGAAGACATCAACCAAGACTCCTCAGCTAAGAGTCCTGGTTCTTGTTCAAATCATCTCAGTGCAAAGAAGAAGACTGAGCTGCTGTGTACCACTGCTGCACAGCCTGGACCATCAAACTCCAAGAACAGTTCACAGCCCAAAAGAACTGTCTCAGCATCTACCAAGATGAAGGTGGAGAAGGGATGTGACCAAAGCCAGTCTTGCTCTCAAAGGAGACTCCTTTGAAGAAGAAAATGTTATGTGTCATGTGTGAAAGTACTTCTCACATTGCTAAGGATTGCCCATACAATCCTAAAAGTACTATCCACATGACCAATACAAAGACTTCAAAGAGTCTCAAGAAGTCTCAAGCTTCGGAAGGAAAGTCTGTTTCCTTCGGAAGCTCCAAATCAAAGAAGAAGGTAAATGGAAAATTACCTTCGGAAGCAAAGTTGGTCTCGGAAGAAAGGAGTTCTTCCGAAGCACTAAGTCTGCTGCAGTGACTGTAGAATCTTCCGAAGGTTCAGTCATCAAAACTTGTGAAGTCCCAAAAGCTTCTAAGGTTTTGAAGGTCAAGTCCAAGACTCCAAAGGTGGTGTGGAAGTCTAAGAAAGACCAAATGACTGAAGTTTCTCCATCAACAACAGCTGAAGATCCCCATAGTACAACCATAGGATCTATTACTGTTGCATTACCTTCTATTACACTTAGTGAGCCCAAGACAAGTAAGGCTTGGGTTTCCAAATGTAACTAATCATTTTCTTTGTGCAGGAACAGCTCAAGACAAACAGGAATGTCTGGATAATTGACAGTGGCTGTTCCAGGCACATGACAGGCAATAGGTCTCTACTCCATAATTTTGAGAGAATTGATGGAGGACCAGTTGCTTTTGGAGGAGATGAAGGTGGTTACATTTCTGGAAGGGGCAAGGTCACAAATGGTAAGCTCAGCATTGAGAAGGTAAACTTTGTTAAGGAGCTTGGGTACAATCTTCTGAGTGTATCCCAATTTTGTGATCAGAGTCATAACATGCTCTTTACTGAGCATGAGTGCATTGTTCTCAAGCCTGGTGTGGTCATTCCTCATGAGCATATCCTGCTCAGAGCCCCCAGGAAAGGGAACATGTACAAGATGGATTTGCAAGAAACATCTCCCTCTGGAGAAGTTTCATGCTTTCTATCTAAAGCAAATAGTGATGAGTCTTTCCTATGGCATAAAAGAATGTGCCATGTAAACTTTAAGAACATGAATAAATTAATTAAACATGATCTGGTAACTGGAATGCCAAAGAAAGAGTTTACAAGTGATGATCATTGTGTTGCATGCCTGAAAGGGAAGCAACACAAGGTATCTCACAAGCCTAAGGAAAAGAACTCCATCACTACTCCCCTACACTTGTTACATATGGATCTCTTTGGCCCCACCAGTGTAATGAGTTTAGGAAGGACCTCTTACTGTTTGGTGATCACAGATGATTTTACAAGATTCACTTGGGTCTTCTTCCTTAGAACTAAGGATGAAACCCCTGAGATTCTGAAGAATTTCATCTTAAAAGTTGAGAATCAATGTGATCACAAGGTCAAAACCATAAGATGTGATCAAGGAACTGAATTCAAGAACCAAATCCTTGATACATTTTGTGATGAAAAAGGTATTACAAGACAATATAGTGCTCCCAGGACTCCTCAGCAAAACGGAGTTGCTGAGAGGAGAAACAGGACACTTATTGAAGCTGCAAGAACTATGTTGTCTGACTCTAAACTGCCCATCACCTTCTGGGCAGAGGCAGTTAATACTGCTTGCTATGTGCAAAACAGAGTTTTAGTAGTTAAGACACATGGTAAGACTCCTTATGAACTTTGGCACAAGAGGAAACCTTTCATTGGTTTTCTCAGGTCATTTGGATGTCCCTGCACCATCTTGAATACCAAAGATCAAATTGCCAAGTTTGCTGAGAAATCAGATGATGGACACTTCATTGGATACTCTTCTCAAGCTAAAGCTTATAGAGTATACAATCTCAGAACTAGAATTGTTGAGGAGTCAGCCAATGTGACTTTCAATGAGCACACACCCTGTGTGGCTGGTTCTGGTCCGGATTGGCTGTTTGATCTTGATTTAGTTACCAACTGTTTTAACAAATCTTGTGAGCATGTTTCAGGATCTGCAGAAAATCTAAATACAGGTGATCCTGATCCAAGATTTGAGCTAGGAAGACCCTCAACTCATACATCTTCAGCTCCAGTTGGAACTACTTCAGCAAATGAGGTTTCTATCAGCACAACAATGACAAATTCAGCTGATACATCTGGTATGCCTTCAAATTCCAGCTCAGAGGCCTCTCAACCAGATAAAGACACCTCAATTGTAGAAGACAACAATGGTGATGGTGATAGTGATCAGGAATTCCTTGATGCTAATAACCACACCATAGATGACAACATCAATGATGTCACACACTCATTGGATCAAGTTAATCTTGATAAGTGTGATAATGTGGAGGGTGAATCTTCCAGGCCAGATCTAAATTTCTCAAATTTGGATCTTTCTCAGCAACTTGCTGTGATCCCTCAGCTAAGGATCCACAAGTCTCACCCCACCACAAACATCATTGGAGATGTTGTCACAGGGGTAAGAACAAGAGGACAAACCCATGAAGCAAATGTTTGTCTTCACTCTTGTTTCTTATCTCAGATAGAGCCAGAAAGTTGATGAAGCTCTAAAGGATGGAAGTTGGGTTGAAGCTATGCAACAAGAGCTGCTTCAATTCAAAAGGCAGAAAGTTTGGAACCTTTGTCCTCTTCCTCATGGGAAGACTACCATTGGAACCAAATGGGTTTTTAGGAATAAGAAGGATGATAGAGGAATCATCATCAAGAACAAGGCAAGACTAGTTGTTCAAGGATACACACAAGAAGAAGGGATTGACTACACTGATGTCTTTGCTCCTGTAGCAAGACTAGAAGCTGTTAGGATATTCCTGGCATTTGCTGCATCCAAGAACTTCAAGGTCTACAACTTGATGTAAAGTGTGCTTTCTTATATGGAGTGATTGATGAAGAGGTTTATGTCAAACAGCCACCTGGTTTTGTAGACCCTGATCATCCTGATTATGTCTGCAAGCTTGACAAAGCTCTTTATGGGCTGCATCAGGCACCCAGGAAGTGGTATGAGACACTATCTGAGTATCTTTGTAAACATGGATACAGGAGAGGTACTATAGATGGAACTCTCTTCATCAAAGGACAGGGAAATGACTTATTGCTGGTTCAAGTATATGTAGATGACATCATCTTTGGTTCAACTAATCCAAAGCTCTGCAAAGACTTTGAGAAGCTGATGAAAGACAGATTTGAAATGAGTTCAATGGGAGAACTCAATTTCTTTCTGGGAATTCAAGTGAAGCAGGTTGAAGATGGCATCTTCATAAGTCAGTCAAAGTATGTTCAAGACATACTCAAGAGGTTCAACATGACTGATTGTAAGATTGCTAAGACACCCATAGCCAGAAACCACTCCCTTGGTCCTGATCTTGAGGGGGAGTGTGTAGATGAACATTTATACAGGGCTATGATTGGGTCTCTTATGTATCTTACAGCTAGCAGGCCTGATATCATGTTTGCTACATGTATTTGTGCAAGATATCAAGCCAACCCTAAGATGTCTCACTTAATCACTGTGAAAAGGATTTTAAGATACCTCAAAGGTGCTTCAACACTTGGTCTATGGTATCCAAAGAATCCTAATTTCAATCTGTATGCCTATACAGATAGTGATTATGGTGGTTGCAACATGACTGCAAAGTCTACATCTGGGGGATGTCAATTCCTTGGTGGAAGGGTTGTCTCATGGCAATGCAAGAAACAATCCTGTGTGTCTGCATCAACTGCTGAGGCTGAATACATTGCTGCTGCAAGCTGCTGTGCTCAAGTGCTTTGGATTCAAAATCAGATGCTGGACTATGGATTTAACTTCAAAGAGACTCCTATCCACATAGACAACAATAGTGCTATCTCTATCACTGAGAACCCTGTGCAGCACTCAAGGACCAAACACATCAACATCAGGTATCATTTAATAAGAGATAACTATGAAAAGGATTAATTAAACTAGTCAAAGTTCATACAGATGAACAATATGCTGATCTGTTCACAAAAGCTTTTGATGAACAGAGATTTAAGTATCTGATATCAGCTATTGGGATGATTAACTTTGAGTAGACTTTTTCTTAAAACTAATTCTAATTATTTCTTCTTAAAATATGTGTGTCCTAAGTTGTCTAGTTCATCACTTTCATAAGCTCATGTTTTCTTTGGATGTAAAATTCTTTTTGAAGACTTTCCTTAGATTCTTGAAAATTTTCTGATACTTCGGAAGATAAAATTTTATCTTCGGAAGAAAAACATGTCTTCAAAATAAATAACTGTCTAAGAGATTTTACCTTCGGAAGAAGTCAAATTCATCTTCCGAAGCTTAAAATTCTTATCTCAGACATTTATTTTTAAGGACTTTTTCCTTCCGAAGCAAAATTAACCTTCGGAAGCTTTGTTTATTCTCTACAAAGCATCCAAGGTTTATTTCTCTTCCGAAGCATAAATTTTCAAGACTCTCAGGAAAATCTTCCGAAGCCATTTTAGCTTCGGAAGCTTTTTCAATCAAAACTTCCGAAGACAATTACCTTCGGAAGCTTTTCGAATTCCAAGAAAACTACTTTTTGAGCAAAAGTAAACTACCTTTTCAGAGGTGGGACCGACTTTCGGATTTCAAAGTTTATCCTCTTTCATTAACTTTGGTTCAAATCCCTTTTCACATAAATACCCAACGGTTCCCCCTCTTTCCCACTATCTTCCTCAATTCCACTATTCTCTAACCTAATTCTCTAAACCGCCTTTGCTTTCTACCTTTCTTCACCCTTAAGCTTCTGAAATGGCCAACCTTAACCGCAGAAACAACCCAGATTTCTCCATGCAACTTCACAGGCAACATAATCAAGTTGCTCTGTTAAGCTCTGAGAAAGATGCAAGTTTCTCAGAGATTTGCCAATTCTTGACTCTATCAAACTATTTCACCTCCCTGACCATTGATCCTACTCTATATGAGGATCACTTGCTTGAATTCTGGAAGACCTGCCAAGAGGTCATTATGGATGGGGAGAAGGCACTGTCTGCCACAGTGCAAGGGAGGACAATCTTCATCACTCCGGCCATCATTAACCAACATTTGCAGCTGGATGATGAAGAAGGTGAGGTGTCCTTCCCAAAGGAAGCTGTTAATCATTCCTTTGAGCAGATGGGCTATGAGGGAGATTTCTCTGTAAAGACCTTCAGGAAAGGGAAGGTCTCATCCCAATGGAAATACCTGCTCCATGTGGTTATCCACAGCTTATCAAACAAGCATGGTGGATGGGACCAGATTCCTGAGGATCTCTCCTTTATAGTTCATGGAATGGTTCAGGGGGTCAAGTTCAGGTATTCACAATTTGTTTATACTAATTTACTTGCAAACTTAGACTCCTTAGAGTATTACATGTTTCCTAGATATGTTCAACACATTCTCAACTGTGAACTGGGCTCACAGTTGAGGGAAACAAGTAATATTCTTAAATTGGGACAGATGAAGCCCGGCATCTTTAAAATAATGAAGAAGCCAACTGTAGGCTTCTCAGGGGTAGAAACAGCCCTAGTCCCAAAAATGTTAGAGCTCATTGCTCAAGGTGACAACCTAGCAACACAAGCTAGTGTTGAACCCACACCTCTTTTATCCTTACCCTAAAAAGACCAGAAATCACCCTCACCTACCAAAGAAAATCCAAACGAACCCCTGCTCAGGCTATTGAGTCTGTGCAGGCCCCCATATACTCAACCTTACAGGAAGAAGTGGACACTAGAGCTCCCACTTCTCCTGAGGAGCAAACCACTCCCATTACTTCACCTATCAGGGCTGAGGTTCCTCAAGCTCACCCTGATGAGCTCACTAGCCCAACAGCCTTAAGCCTTCACTCTGAGTCTCAACACTCAAGTGAACAACCTTCAGGGGACAGCTACCATCCCCAGCCTTTGGATCTCAACCAACCAATTCCCAACCTATCCTTCTATACTGATGAAGACTTAGGATTCAGTGAGTACCATGAGTCTCTCTTCTCCTCCCCTACTCAAAGAGAGATGAGTACCTCTGACTCTCCTCAGTCTATCCCACATCAGTCACCTATTACTGAGGTGGACACTTCTGAACCTGTTCAGGATGTCCATATGGAAGAGGCTCTCACTTTTGAAAGTGATTACATCATTAAGACCTCAACCATGGCAACTCAGCCCACTGGCATCTCAACTGAGGCTGCCAGTGAGCAGAGGAAAACCAGCAGCCAAGAACCTCAAGCTGGTGGTGAGAGAGAGGACTTTGGTCCAATCATCTCATCCCCCAATGATTCTTCTGATGAAGATGAGGGGAATTTGAGACTAAAGGTGCAGAAATTGTCAAAAACATGCACCTATTTAGTCTCTAAGGTTAGTCACTTGGAATCTCAGGTGACTACCTTAAAAACAGGGTCAATGATCAGCAACTTCAGATTTCATATCTAAAGGAAAAACTAGCTGGGAGACCTTTAAGGAGAGCTCAACCAGGAACACAAGAACCTGTGGAAGTGATTGACTTATCCTCCAGCTCACCTATGCAAGTGGGTGATGCTACCAAAAAGGGGGAGAAAGTTATTACAACCACAGAACCTGGGAGTTCTTCACAGAGAATGGACATAGAGGACTCACCATCCTCACTTGCTGTTGTGCATTCTCAGCAACTTCCTCAAGTTCACATTAATGTGGACTCTATAGACTCACTCATCAGGAGTCTCTTTGAGGAAGGTATACCAAGGGCTGTCTCATCTCCACCACAAGGAACTGGCAACTACATCATAAGGTGGAGGTATGATGATGACAGAAGAGCCCTTATCCTTCACAGAGTTCAAGGCCAACAAGAAGTTTTTCATTTCCAAAGCCTGAGCTTCTATGAAAGACTGGATTTAGTCAACATGCCACTTGTCAATCCAAGCAATTCAAGACAAGCTGACAGGCTGGCTCAAAGAATCCAAGACAGGATCCTTGCAGAGTTCTCTCTAAGAAGGAGACTTAGGCAATCAGGCAATGTCATCGGTCAACTGGATGTTGAGGTGGACCCTAAGATTAGTTTCATAGGGGAAACCTTGACTGAAGGCCCAGTGGCAGAACCTGAGACCCCTGTCTCATCATCAACAACTGCTGCAGAGGTCCAAACTCCATCTGAGACACCTGCTGGTGAAGGTGTTTCTCAGCCTCTCTCTGGCCAGAGCATGGAAGCTACACCAAGCAATGAAGGCCAAGCCTCAATCCACCCTGAGTCACAAAGGTCTGTTGGTGACAAAGGGAAAAGGATAATGACTCCTGAGGAAATTGAGGAGGAAGAGAGAGAGAGGAAAAGGAGACTAAGGGGAGAAAGTTCTACTGGGTCATCTAGCTTCATGCAAGCTGCAATCAGGGCTGCCCCCAGACCAAATACTCAAGATGATGAGTTAAGGGCAGTCAGGATTACCTATTTACAGACCAGGAACTATGATATTGATGAAATCATCTCCCTCCCCTTAGAAGAGTTAAATGAACTGGCTGACATGGAAGTGTCAAGAGAGATGAAGGAGAAAGAGGATGCAAGGCTACTTCTCCAATTCAAAGAGGAGAAGAGACAGAAAAGACTTTACAAGCATGCTCCCACTCTCTCTCCAGTTCAAGAAAGTCCTGCACAGGAAGATGTGGCTCCACAAGAACCTCAGGTAGATAAAGAAGAAGATAGGATCAAGATGATCAACTACCTGAGTGCCACAGGCTTCTATCAGGCAGATGCACTTCTTCCCCTGTCCTATGACTTCATTGAGTTTGAGTACCTAAAGCAACTTGAGCTTGAGCTAGTCAAAGAAAGAAAGACAACCAAAAGGAAGCTAAGGGAAGAAGCTGCAAAGTCAAGAGCCATCATTCAAAAGAATGCAAAGAAGTCTGCTGACAGACAAAGAATGATGAGCTTCTTGAAGCTATATGGATTCTCCGGAAGGAGACTTGGCCCCATGTCTCTATCCACATGGATGAGCATATTAGGGTGATCAAGCAGAAGATTAAAGAGTGGTGAACTGATTGACTTGCACTCTCTTCCAAGTCAAGTCCCACCTGAAGTGGAGGTCAAGTTTGAACAACCAGAGACACCTCAACCAGAACCTCCAGCTGAGCCTCAGCAAGCTTCATCTTCTGATCCAAGGCAGGGTCAAACTCCCTCTCCTTCTGAACCTGTGAGGGAGGAACACCCAACTGAGAAAGACACTGATGATCAACATGGTGCTGCAGACCAGTCTTCTCAGTTAAAGTCATCCAAGAGGAAGAAGATAATGGCTTCTAAACCAAAGACTAAGAAGAAGAAGCCAAAGTCATCTACCTCTACACCTCAGGCTGAATCAGATCAACCTGAGGAAGTGCATGATGAGGCAGCCCAATCAACTCCTATGCAAGTGGCTCCTCTAACAACTGAGACACCCATCTTGTCCTGGACTTACTCTACCAATCCCAGAGAGATGGCATGTTATCAGAGATCAAGGTGTTGAGAATGTCTACTCCTGGCAAGACATAATCAACTTACCTCTGCATGATCTCTTTGAGATGAGAAGATACTATGAGAGTCTTGATGATCCTGACCATCTAAAAAGAAAGGAATGGTCTTGATTGTACTGAAGACTACCAACATTTGAAGATCTTCTAAGTGTTTTGGTAGCATCAGCCTAGGGGGAGTTTGTAAGGATTCCTTAAGTCTGATGCAACCCAAAACATCCAAAGTGTCTCTGCAACATGCACTAAGTACTAAGTGAAGAATGCTTCGGAAGTTTTACACAATGCATTAGAAAATACTCTAAGTGTAAAATCTTCCGAAGCCAAGACCAATATCTTCCGAAGCCAAACATGAAGTCTTCCGAAGCCTCAGAGACAAAGTCTTCCGAAGCTTCAACCTATGAAGACAGATTTCTTCCGAAGACTTTTAGTATACATGCTTTATCTATGTACTGTTCCATAAAGCACCTTTTCCGCTGCATCTCTGTAAAATCACCAACTTACATGAGTTGGTGAAAAGGTCCATGCTTTTGGTAACTGTACATTGAGGTCTTGAGTCTGTAACTTTCCACTTTATGTACTTTATCCTTTTTGTAATGTATAAGGATGTGAGCTATGGCATGTCATAGTCACAAGGTCAAAAGGCGGATATGCCTTTTGATCCTACAATTGATTTTGTTAGTGTCTAGTCAATTGTATCCAGCTGGCTTTCAAAGTATAGCCGGCTGTAGGTTGTAGTATAAGTATTTCAAGTTCTTGTATCTTTCTTTATGCTTTGTAACACTTGTAAAAGAACTTGAGAAAGCAATATACTGCCTCCTTGAAACCCATACTCTCTTGTTCTGTCTCTTTGCTTTACTTGTGTTCTTTGCATCACTTTGGTTAACCCAGTTCACTGTTTGATTAGAGTTTAGTTAATCTCCTCATTGTATTTGTTGTGTTGTAATTGTGTTAAAGCCCTTAAACGGTCCTACAGAAGCCATCCGCATCTTCCTTGCCTATGCATCGTATATGAAGATTAAAGTTTATCAACTAGATGTGAAGAGTGCATTCCTTCATGGTGAAATCCGAGAGACAGTGTACGTCAGTCAACCTGAGGGATTTGAACATCCATATCATCGGGATAGGGTTTACAAACTCGACAAGGCTTTATACGGGCTTCATCAAGCCCCAAGGGCCTGGTATGAGAAACTCTTGACTCACCTTGTGAAACACGGCTTTCGCAGAGGTGTTATTGATTGCATACTGTTTATCAAAGAGAAAGATGGTGATTTACTGCTTGTTCAAATCTATGTTGATGACATCATCTTCGGGTCAAAGAACGAAGAATTATGTAAAGAGTTTGAAGCAGTATGAAGGCTGAGTTTGAGATGAGTGTCGTTGGAGAGATGAAGTTCGTTCTCGGGTTACAGGTAGATCAGACAACAAAGGGAATATTCCTACATCAGACCAAGTATGTAGGAGATATTCTCAGTCGGTTTGACATGGAAAATGCTTCTGCAGCTGGGACTCCACTTACTACAACCCATGATGTAGCACCCGATGAAAATGGAGATCTGGTCGATGCCACCATGTACCGAGGAATGATTGGCTCTCTCATGTACCTCACTGCCTCAAGACCTGATATCATGTATGTGACATGTCTATGTTCAAGATATCAGGCAAAGCCAAAAGTTAACCATCTGATAGGGGTCAAAAGGATATTCCGTTATCTGAAGGGTACTCCAACACTTGGGTTGTGGTATCCTCATGACGATGACTTTGAGCTTACAGCGTATAGTGACTCGGATTACGGTGGCTGCAAGATGAACTACAAGTCTACATCAGCGGGATGTCAATTTTTTGGGAGGAGATTAGTGACCTGGCAGTGTAAAAAGCAGACCTCGGTTGCTTTGTCAACCTGTGAAGCCGAATACGTTGCTGCCGCAAGTTGCTGTTCACAAATCATAAGGATACAACAGCAAATGCGGGACTACGGTTTGAATTTCTCTTCTACTCCTATTTTTGTTGATAACTCTGCTGCAATTGCAGTAACTAAAATCCGGTACAACATCCTAAGACCAAACACATCGGCATAAAATATCACTTTATAGGTGACTGCTTTGAAAAGAATCTAATCGATGTGGTAATAATAAACACTGAGTTTCAACGCGCTGACCTCTATACAAAGGCTTTTGACAAACCACGATTTCTATATTTGTTAGAGGTCAACGACGTTAAAAAGAAAAGTGATGTAATTCTTGAAGATGACCATGTTTAGTCCGATGCATTTAGTCCATTTTTTCCTTTTATTTTATTTTATTTATTTTATTTTATTTTTTGTTTAAATTAAATTGATGTTATCTCTTCGCCTATTAAAATCCTAAAAGCACAAATCATTTATGATTTTAGAATTTTAGGGGAAGAATAGGTTTAGTTAACAACATTAAAAAAACAAGGGAGAAGGAGAGGCTAGCTAATAGAAATCAGATCGTATTTGTGATACCGATTCAAAAACTCTGGAAGATGATAGTACACAGGAACAAACCATTTAGGACTTTTAAAAGTTTAAATTGTATTAGATGCAAAGTTCAAAGTATAAGTCTATGTAGTCTGAGCAATATAAAAGGAAAAATGATAGTAAAACTTGTTACTACTAAGGTAACACAAAGAAAGTAGACCTAGAGGTTGCTAGACCACAGATGATATGTCGGTAGATTCAACATAATAGATGATTAGACCTTGTTGGTGATCTCAGGAACAAATTAAGTTGTTCAACAAGCTGTGGGTTATCATCTTATCCCTGGTTACCACATCAACAAAATTCCAATAAGGGGTGACGAGCAGAATAAACCCCGCAAATGTGTGCGTATGACCAAAATATGAGCAAAAGCACATGATGGAAAAAATGCAAAAGCAATCAAACTAATAACCTATGTTGTTGGTGAGATCTGTGCAAAAAGAATAAAAGTGCTCAAACAAGAAGATAGGTTATGTTGGATCTAGAGAGGCTGTTGCAACCAAAACTAAGTCACTTAGAAGATTTTGAGTACAACATACAAAGGACTTCCGAAGCCAAGTGTAGAACTTCTGAAGGAAAAAGGAGCTCTTCCGAAGTTTAAGTGTAAAATACACTTCCGAAGGAAAACTCCAACTTCCGAAGACAAAGAAGCTACTTCCGAAGATCAAGACTTAAAGACAAAGTTCTGAAGTCAACTTCCGAAGTATAAAGAAGTCCTCAAAGCCTCGGAAGCATAGAAGCATCTTCCGAAGTATAAGTGGCTTCGGAAGAACTTGTTCTTCCGACGCCAGTTAACCTTCGGAAGACACTTCTATTATCCAGTAGACATAAGTATGGTCTGTCTGACACTCCGCTGCAAATCTCTGAGATACTGCATGGCGTTTTCTCAAAAGCCATGTAGTTGACCATACTTTAATCTACTGTTTACCTTTTTATGTTAAGTACAGTTGCCATCTTTAGTTGGTGACAAAAGGTAAGTCATGGACATGTCATGACTACCATATCTTAGATAATACTTTATCTAAGATACCTTAACTATAGCATTGTAGTATATGCTTTAGTCGTAGGTTTCCAGCTGGTATCAAGTATAACCGGCTGTAGGATCTAGTATATATAGTTTCTCATTGTAACTCTTGTTTCATGCTTGCAAGTGTCTTGTAATCTTGAGTTGAGAAGTAATATATACAAGTACCTTGAAAATACTTCTGCTTGTTCCTTGATTACTTATTATATTATTATCAACTCTTGTTAAAGGCATTGCTTCATCTCGTTTGAGTGTTATTATAAGTGAGTTTGAGAGAATCACAAGTGTTTAAGTGACAAAACCCGATCCTGCAATTGGTATCAGAGCTTTTTAGGCTCTTGATTGTGAGATCTTACCATCCTAATCAACCAGTTTTTCACTCCTCCTTATACCTCACTCAAAAATGGCCCTCAACAAATCTGAAGTTGAGATGGGAACGATGACCAAAGCTCCCATCATCGACCCTAAAAACTTCAGGTCTTGGAGCAGAAGAATGGAAGGCTTCATCAGATACCAGGATAGCAAGATGTGGCAATCCATCGTTAATGGCCCGTATAAGCCAAAAGTTGCTGGTGGAAACGGTGCCATGATCGAGAAGGCCGTTGAAGACTATTCCGATGAAGACAGGAAGAAGCTTGACATAGACAGCAATGCTATGACTGTTCTTATGACTGCAATCCCAAACTCCATCATGGTGGGGTTTGAGCATTGTAAGTCTGCCAAAGAACTCTTTGATGCTCTTGCTCAAATGTACTCAAGCTCGAATGATTAAAAGAAGGACTCACTGAAACAGCAGTTTGAGAACTTCACCTATGTTGCTGGAGAAACTTTTAGCCAGCAATATTTCAGGTATATGGATCTTATCTCTTCCCTTCAATCTGTGGGAATCACTTAAGAACTTAGAGACCTTACTAGAAAGTTTATGAGTGCTCTACCCAATGAGTGGACATTCTACTGTGTCTCCATTAAGAGAACAGAGAATTTAAATACACTCACCATGACCGAACTCTATGGGATCCTTGATGGATACCGTTTGGAAATGGAAAGCAAGAAGGGTCACCAAGCAAGCATACCCTTGAGCCTTCCTGCAAGTAACGCTTTAATGGTTGCTAAAGGCTCCGGCATCTCTCAGTCTCAGCAGTACCTGACCTACTCCCAGCAGCCATCTTGTTCATCTGGGCCTTACATCACATTTCCTGAGACTCCAAGGTCTCATCAAGCTCAGCAAAGCTCCTTTCAGGAGGGCTGTGCATTTGTCTCAGGGAGTGGACACTCCAATGATCGACAATTCTGCTTTGATGATCTTGAGTGCTTTAGCTCGGATGACATAGAGTATGTGGACATAGTCCAACAAATGGCTCTCCTAACCTACAGAGCGAAGAAGTTTTTTAAGAGAATTTGAAGGCAATTCCCTCAAAACCCAATCACCAGCAAGTTTGGGTTTGACAAAAGCAAGGCTAAATGTTACAACTGTAACCAGCTTGGCCATTTTACAAGGGAATGCAAGGCTCCCAAGTCCAACCCGGGAACCTCACAGGCCTACACACATCCTTCCACACCAAAGCCCAACGGAAAGTCGACTGAAACAGCAGCAATGGCTCAAGAAGTTGACTAGAGCTTCATGGTTCAAGATGTGACTCCTGCTCAAGCACTCATGGCAGAACAGATGAAAACAAGGTATATGAACATCTCTGTACCCCTGCCTGTATTGCTAAGGTTAAACTTTATCAGGACTACAGTATGGAAATTAAATCTGATATTGAGTCTTTAAATGTTTTAAAATCTGACTTTAAAAGGGCTGAATCTGACTACCAAAAAAATTGAGGAGTTAGAGAAAACTGTGTCCCTTTTAAAACATGAACACACCAACTACAAGACTCAAATCAAGGATTTAATATCCAAATTGACTAAGGCTCAAGCCCAGCTTGTCACTGCCGAGGCTCAAGCCAGGAAGTATGCTATTTCCGAGCAAAACTTCCAAGCCATACTTGCATCATCCTCTCACTCCAAACTTTGTTATCAAAACAAAAGTGGGTTGGGAACCAATGAAATTGCTACACCACACTCCTATGAGTCTGTAAGACAACCAAGGTGTGGTACTGAAGAGCAATAGGTTCCATCTGTTGACCCACCTTCTCAAGAGTCAAAGAATGATGCAACTATGGAGACCATGACCATCACAGGGAAGGAACAGGTAATTGTGCCCTCCCCAGCAAATGATGATCAAACCCTGACCACCAAAGCCAGAAGAAGCAGGGCTAAAGCAGCCAGAAAAACTGCCAAGAAGGTGGCTGAATCCAAACTGAAGATAGACCCAAAGCAAAAGGGTGTATTCATATCAGCTGGATTCCAGGTGGTTGGACCTTCTGATTCAGGAAAAGAGTACAGTACCAGTACTCCTATCCTACCAAAGGATCAGAAGTTAAAGGGAAAGGTTGCTGATGAGGAGAAAAAGAACAAGAAACAGCAACTCTCTCATTTCCAGAAAGTTAACATTGCATGCATAATGTGTGGTCTGCAAAACCACATGGCTAAAGATTGTTACTACAATCCTGCTAGCACACATTATGCAAATAATGTTAAAAGAGAAGGAGTCAGGGAAGGTTTCACATTTGGACCATATCAAATGGTTCAAGTGATGAAAAAGGGAAAGCTTGTTTCCGAAGCAAGACTTCTCTCGGAAGAAAATTCTTCTTCCGAAAGGAAAAAGGCTTCGGAAGTTAAAGCTGCAAAGACTCACAAAAGAGTCCCCCTGAAACCATCCCAGAAGAAGACTGCTTCGGAAGAAAAGGTGGTGAAGGTCTCTTCCGAAAAGAAAGAAGCTTCGGAAGAATGCCAAGCTACAAAAGCCTCAACAAGCTCATCTTCTATGATCAACCAAGGGATGGAATGGAAGATCAAGGAAGATATTGTAGCCCAAACCTCTTCTTCAAAGACATCAATTGAACCCCCATGCATAAATTTTGGTTCAATTATGTCACTCTCATTGGAAGAACCCAAGACCAACAAGGCTTGGGTTTCCAATCAAAACTAATTATCTCACCTTACGTGCAGGGACATCCATATGACAAGAATAACAACATTTGGATTGTAGATAGTGGATGCTCCAGGCACATGACAGGGAACAGATCTCTCCTTCAACAATTTCAACATTATGATGGAGGTCCTGTCCAGTTTGGAGGTGAGGCCGGAGGATATATTTCTGGCAGAGGAAGTATATCCAATGGAAAGTTAAAAGTTGATAAAGTTAACTTTGTCAAACAGCTTGAACACAATCTGTTAAGTGTTTCTCAATTCTGTGATCAAAAGCATCAAATGCTTTTCACAGAACATGAGTGCATCATCCTCAAAGGTGGGATGACAATTCGTCTAGAATTGGTGCTTCTTAGATCTCCCAGGAAAGGGGATATGTACAAGCTTGATATGAACAATGCTTCCCCAATGGGAGAAGTATCATGCTTTCTTTCCAAAGCTGATAGTGATGAGTCAACACTATGGCATAAACGAATGTGTCATGTCAATTTTAAGACAATGAATAAATTGGCTAAAAATAACTTGGTACATGGTTTGCCTAAAAAGGAATTTTTCTACAAAGATAACTGTGTTGCTTGCCTGAAAGGGAAACAACACAGGTCTTCTCATAAATCCAAAGTTGTTAACTCTATCACCACTCCATTACACTTATTGCACATGGATCTATTTGGTCCCACAAGTATAATGAGCATTGGAAGGAAATCATATTGCCTTGTGGTAGTTGATGATTTTACTAGATTTACATGCGTATTCTTTTTAAGAACTAAAGATGAAACTGCTGAAACTTTAAAATCATTCTTAAAATAGAAAATCAAGTTGATCACAAGGTTAAAATAATTAGAAGTGATCAAGGGACTGAGTTTAAGAACTTTGTTCTTGACTCATTTTGTAACTCAAAAGGGATTGCCAGACAATAAAGTGCTCCTAGAACTCCTCAACAAAATGGTGTTGCTGAGAGGAGAAATAGGACACTTATTGAGGCTGCTCGAACTATGTTAGCTGATTCAAAGCTGCCTCTAACATTCTGGGCAGAGGCAGTCAGCACTGCATGCTATGTGCAGAACAGAGTTCTTGTAGTGAAGCCACATGGAAAGACTCCTTATGAGTTATGGAACAAGAGGCCACTGTTCATTGGCTTTCTAAGGTCCTTTGGCAGCAGGTGTACCATACTTAACACAAAAGACAATTTGGCAAAATTTGTTGAAAAGTCAGATGATGCTATCTTTGTTGGATATTCCTCCTATTCTAAAGCATACAGGATTTATAATGTTAAAAACCAACAATTTGAGGAATCCTCCAACATTGTAGTTAATGAGCACACTCCTTGTGTTAGGGGGAATGGCCCTGATCATATCTTTGATTTAGAATTGCTTCCAAACTATTCTAAACCATCTTGTGAGAATGTTTCAGCTGGAACAGGTGCTCAAAGCAATTCTGATGAAGATCAACTGTTAGGACCTGGTATTTGAACGAAATACCTAGTGATTAGCGTGTAAACCAGATCAAATAGTGTGGAATCCTATTTGATTGGCGATCCAATCAGTGAGAACACACGAAGAATCAATCAAGAATTGAATCTAACGTTAGAAGTCGATTAGGAATCGATCTAATGTGTTCTGTGAACTTGGAGAACGATTTGGGAGGCTTCTGGACGGCTAGGGTACGTCTGGAGTCGTAATGGTATGAATGCTTACGTTTTTCCACGAATTGGGTCTATTTATAGGTTAGTATTGTTCAATCGTGCGACTGGACCATAAGTATGGTTCAGTCGTGCGATTGAACCATGCGGTTGATTCATTCGCACGACTGAGTGTTCAGTCGTGCGACTGAGCCAATCTTATGTGTCAATCATACGACTGATCCAGTCTCCTGGTTCATTCGTGCGATTAAGTCAATCGTATGAAGTTATTCATGCGTATGGTCCATTCGCATGGGCCATTCGCATGAGAACTTCATTAAGTTAAGTTTGAATGTTTTAATTAATATAACTTGATGTGTAACCATTCAAACAATCATAAACCCAATTAATCAACTCAATAATGACTCATTAATGAAATATTAGACATTACAAATCATAAACAATCCATATCATTTCATTAATCAATTCATATTACATCATAGTCAGACAGACAAGATCTATTACATTACAAATCATGATTTAGGGACATACATGCATCAACAAACTCCCCCTTGGACCTAGATCTCTCTAATCTCTTGTCTTCTGCATAACCTCCTTGTACTTCTTGTACTTCTCCTCTTTTGTGACTCCCGCGTGAATTTCAAACGCGAAGCAGAGTCGTATAACGTTTTGGAACTGGAGGGCTTGTACAATATATTGCGTGTCATAGAACAGTGGCCACTTGTATAATGTATAGACATCATTAGCCGACAAGTTAGTAAGCCACATCAGGTCGAATACCCTGATCGTATCCATTTGTCCCTCTTTGCTTAGGACTATGACCGCTTCAGCTGTTCTCCAATCATAGTACCACCACTTAAAGTGTGGAGTGAAGTCCTGTGGCATTTCCCTGAGTGGGATTCTCGACATTATGCGCGGAGGACTCCACTTCAACACAATCTTGGGCTTGCCAGTAATGGCATCAACCTCAGACCTTCTGATATACCTCGTAGGCTGTTGGGGTCTGAAGTTAACCCATCTGGTGTGGTACTCCTTCTTAAGGGCAGCCTCGAACCAGCCTGACATCTTCCTCGGGTCAGCATACAAAAGCTTTAGCTTAGCCAGCTGGTTGAGCTCAAATCCTGGTAGAGTCTTCAGATCATGTGGGAATCTGAAGTACTCTATGCCATGTTCTCTCTTAACTGCATAAGCATTAAGATCATCAAAATACGCCCATGCTATAATCCTGCCAGACACCTTGTGGTGTTTCTTGACTCTGTAGAGCTTGGTGTAGGCATCTTTCTTTGGTGCAGCACGTTGGGCTCTCACTTCTTCAAAACATGCAGCCCACTCAGCCTTTCGAATGTCAACATCATCATTTGAGGCTTGGGCTGTTCCTTCTGCTTTCTCAGTTTCCTGCTCCATCTTGTTCAACACCTCAAAAGTATCACTGACGAGGGACTCACCCAGATTGGGGACCACATTACCCTCATTGTCAGCGTACTGAGGGTACTCCTCTGCAGTGATATCTTCGACCTCGACTTCATCAACATCGTTGAGCTCTTCATCACTAGTCGAATCACATGTTGGAGCATCTTTAACTATTTCATCCGGATTGAGCTTGAACATCTCTGCGAGTTGCTCGTTAGATAGGTCATGAATTATTTCCCCTTCTTCAGGGGTATAACTCACAGACCTTCTTACGATCCCTTGCAGATCAAGAATCATGGTTAGTTGAGTCTTGACCTGTTGAAGGGGAGCAACATCAAACTCATCTCTTTGATAGTTTGGATCTGTTTGATTTAAACATTCAACACATAACTCATTAGTAATTAATCAAACAGAAATACATTAACTTAATATATAAACATTCAATACATTGTTTTTCAATACATAATTCAAACACAAAAGTAAGTAAATAAATACATAAAACATCTAGTCTTTACTTTTATCTTGAATCAAAGTCTCATCACTCGGAGGAGCAGAGGTGGTAGCTGATTGGTCCTGTCTGTTCTTCGACCTCCTCTCTTGACCTGATGTAGAGGCCGATGCAACCGCATCCCCTCCTTCTGCATCATCATCATCCTCCTTCTCCTCTGTCCTATCTCTGTCGGTTTCCTCCTCATCCTCAGTATCATCCTCTTCATCTTCATCATCATCTTCATCTTCATCATCACCATCATCTCCATCATCTCCATCCCCTTCCTTGATCTTTAAGGGCTCATCCTTTGATCCCTTTAACCGCAGCATGATGGTCTTGTTGGTGGTCTCCAACTCCTCTATCCTTTTGGCTGATTGGGCATGCTGCTCCTGGAGTTGGGACATCTCTACACTCTGTGCATCCATCAGCTGGGTCTGCTGCTCTATAACACGAGCCTGCTCTGCCATCTGCTGAGATTGGGCAGCAGTCAGGTCGGTAAGCTGGCGTATCTGTGCAGCTTTCTCCTCATCGGCAGCTAGTAGGCGCATCACCATCCGGTTGAGCGCCGACAGCTGTTCCTCTACCCCGATTGGTGGTAGAGGTGATCCATAAGAATGTGAGGTATGGACTGACGGTCCTGCTTGGTGTGAGGTGGTGGTGGTGGTGGCTGTAGTGAAGATGGGTCGGTAAAATGGTGGAGGTGAGGTGGGTGTAAATGGTATGGAGGAGGATGGAACATGTACTGTGGTGGTAGGTATGGTGGTGGCTGTGGTAGCTGTGGTGGATGTGGTGGATGTGGTGGCTGTGGTGGTGGATGGTATAGCTGTGGAGGTGGTAGTGGTGGCTGTGGTGGTGGATGTAGAGGGTACAGTAGTAACGAAGGTCAACCGACGCTTCTTCTTCTTCATACCATGGGGCTGAGCCATCCTCTTCCTCCTTGTCCCTGTGGAAGTGGATGCTCCCCCTGCAACCCTGCCTGCTGAACCCGGTGCATAACTTGGGTCAGTCTCAGTCTCTCTGGAGTCTCTCGGGTGTTCACCAACCACCCGTAGCCCGTGTTCTGTGGGAACAACCTTGCTTCCCACAGTTCGCATGAGGGGCTTCTCATCAGACTCCTCCTCCTCCTCCTCAGCACTAACAACAAACTCCTAATGAAATCCGACTGTCTCAGCAATATCTCCAGCTGGGGCAGACACCGGGGGTATAACATCTGACACAGTGCCTCTCGGTGGAGCAGGCATATCGTCCCTAGCGTCTCCACTATCATCATCATCGGAGTCATGAGCAGGTAGAGCAATCTGCTCCACATCGGAATCACTATCATCGTGGCGCCACTTTCTCTTGGCTGGCACCACGTAGTCTTCCCGGGCCAGATGCCCAAACAACCTCCTGACAGGGGGTTTCACCTGCTTCCCCCTGTACACCTTCATCCTCCCCAAAGTAGTGTCATCCATGACCTCGAGCACTACTGCATCCTCCTTCTCTTTCGGCAGGGAGGGAAGCTTCTGATCTATAATCATCTGCATAAACCTCGGATACATGCAGAAGCCCTCCTTCCCTTTCCCCTCAATGTTCTCCACCAGATAGGTGAAGATCATTTTGGAGAAGCTGAACGGGTGGTTCAGCACCAACGCAGCATACGCGTTCTGTATCTGATCAGATAGCTCGTCAAAACCTCCCTTCCTGGAAGCTATGCACTTGAGTAGAACATGCGCAAGATACTTGAACTGGGGACAGAGGTTACTCTTGTTGAGTACCCCAGCATTGATGTCCCCAGAGTACTTGGCTCTCAGAAAACATCCTCTGACTGTGAGGGGGTGTAAACGAGTAGGACAATCAGCGTCATCCCCTAACTGTAGAACGATCCTTAGATCCTCCTCTGAGATGGTAATAGCCTCGCCAAAGATCGTACTCCTGATGCAGTGAGGCTCAGAGGATCTATCAATGGTAGCGCCTTCCCAGAAGGCCTGCTGAACTGATCTATAAGGAGTACAAGGTGTAGAGATGGCATGTGCAATCCTCGATCTCAGCAGAAATGTGATGATGCCTGAGAAATCAGCAGCGTTTCTGGATGTCAAATCCAGATGAGCACATATGTTATGCTTCGTGCTCATAGTCCATCGACTCGCCATCTGTAACACAAATCAAAATAAACATTAGTACCTTTGGCTAAGAACATCATGAAACACTTAAACTTGAAGAAGATGTTTCTGTCATGCGATTGAGGTTATGCGACTGAGATCAGTCGTGCGACTGAACAGTGCGATTGAGATTCAGACGTGCGAATGATCTCATGCGTACGACTGAGTGTGCGACTGGACTCATGCGCATGTATCCTCATGCGGTTACACCAGTCGTGCGACTGAAAGTCATACGCATGGTTCAGTCGTGCGGTTAGGCAAATCGCACCCTTCAGTCGTGCGACTGAAGTTCATCAGCCTGTCCATTCGCATGATGTACTGACTGTTCAATTCAAATTCACTTTTTCACCATTTTTGAGTTTTAGACATCGTTATCTGGTTCATTTGACTCGCAATACGTTCTTATAACACCTAACATCTTTAATTTCATCTGTTTGAGTCGTTAAGTTAGGTTATTAAGCCACTTAAGTCTTGGTTTGTTTTCGGGTCTGATTTTACAGATCTGGAGTCAAATTGAATGTTATTTTGGTTTCTCTTCACCGCAAATTACCTGTAAAGTCGATGGAAATGATCAGTAATCAAGAAACGGGGGTTTTAGGAATCAAATGAAATTTTGGCAGAGTGGAGTTAAGTCGTGCGATTTAGGGTTTCTTTGAGGGTGGTGAGTCTCTGCGACCGACTCCCCCTCTATTTATACTAACCCTAGATTCAATCGTGCGACTGAGCTCATACGTACCTTTCAGTCGTGCGAGTGGGACTCAGTCGTGCGATTGGGTCAGTCGCCCTTCTTCAGTCGTCCGACTGGATCTCAGTCGTGCGACTGACTCACTCGTTCGCCCTTAAGCCTCCGACTGGGCCAATCGTATGGGCCATTCGGTTGGATGGTCCATACTCATGGTCCATTCGTACGAATGGCTTCCATTCGTATGGTTAGTCCATACGTATGGTCCATTCGTGCGAATGGGTCACACTTATTAAATTTTTCTGCCAATTTAAATATTAACATTTAAACCCCGTTTTAATATTGAAATTGACATTATGAGCTTTTGATCATCTCAGACATGATCATTTTAACTTGAAAACTTTATGATCACCTCAGACGTGATCCTTTTAAACCATTTAGTCACCTCAGACGTGACCCTTTTAAACACTTTGTCACCTCAGATGTGACTATTTTAAACTTTTAAAACACATGTGGTCATCTCAGACATGACCCTTTTAGTGAGTTGATTCCTTACTGATTTTCCTGATGTAGTCCGACAAACTAACAAACTAAAACTGCTAACTAACTTAGAAAATTTAAACTAAATACTAAAAACAGGACTTGTTTTTGGCTTTTTGTGAGAGATAAATCCTAAGATGGACATCTACTGGATTTGGTTCTGGAATAAACAGCTTCAACTTGGATTGACCACACCTGGACCAATTCAATTTTGGAATCATACAGGCAAGTCAAATCATTTGGGACTTGTTATCAAAATCTTTTGATGCTCCATTCTTGGTGTTCATCCAGAGTCATTAGCAACTTAAGGAAATCATACTGGAACTCTTAGATTTCACATTGATTTGAACTTTCGAGAATTGCAGCCACAATGATTGTCAATATATTTGTCCACTTAAATCCATACACAGACTTTTGACACAGACTGGTGATTGATTTAGGTTTAATTATTTCAACTAACATTTGTGGATCCCACACTTATATGTAATCAACATTCCTCAGGAGCTTTTGAGCGGTCTACGGGTATTATTACAAGAAGAGACTATTCTTAGAGCTTTCAAAGAGAAGCCAGTCCTCAGGTCAGTGCCATCGCACAGCAGAGAGGCGGCAAACAACAATGAATTCTAGAATATCTAGGTTATGCTTATCCTCAGATCAGTGCCATCGCACAGCAGAGAGGCACACAACCTATCTCCTTGTTAGAGCAGCTTATTTATTTTGCACAACATGCACCAACAACATAAGTCATTAGCTTTATAGCATTTGTCTTTCAATTTTTTTCTTGCTTTGCTCTAATTATGGTCATCCGCACACATTTGTGGCGTTTACATGCTCATTACCCCTTATTGGAATATTGTTGATTGTGTTAACCAGTGATAAGATGGAAGCCCACAGTCAGTTGAACAACTTAGTTTGATCTTGAGATCACCAGTCAGGTCTAATCATCTATTGTGTTGAATCTACCGACATATCATTTGTGGTCTAGCAACCTCTAACTCTACTTTCTTTGTGTTGCCTTAGGAGTTACCAGTTTTCTATCATCTTCCCTTTTATATTGCCTAGACTACACAGACTTATACTTTGAATTTTTGCATCTTTTCTAAAATTAATTTTTAAAATCCCTCTTGATTTGTTCCTGTGTACTATCATTTTCCAAAGGTTTTGAATCGGTATCACAGATACGATCTACCTTATATCAGCTATCCACTCCTTCTCCCTCATTTTTTTTTTTTAATGTTAACTTGCTGACATATTCTCCCCCTAAAATACTAAAATCATTACTGGTTTAATTATTTTAGGATTTTAATAAACAGCAAAATAACATGAGTTTAAATTAAACAGACTAAATAAACAGATAAGATAAAATAAAATAAAAGGAAAACTTTAACTAAACTACATCGGACTACACATTATCATCATCAGGAATAACCTCACTTTTCTTTTTAACGCCGTTGACCTCTAGCAAATATTGAAAACGTGGTTTATCAAAGGCTTTAGTATAGAGGTCAGCGCGTTGAAAATCAGTATTAATTTTTACCACATCAATTAAGTTCTTTTCAAAACAGTCTCTTATGAAATGGTATTTAATACCGATATGTTTGTCTTAGGATGTTGGACCGGATTTTTAGTTACTGCAATTGCAGCAGAGTTATCAACAAAAATAGGAGTAGAAGAAAACTTTAAACCGTAATCCCGCATTTGCTGTTGAATCCAGATGATTTGTGAACAGCAACTTGCAGCAGCAACATATTCAGCTTCACAGGTTGACAATGCAACCGATGTCTGCTTCTTACACTGCCAGGTAACTAATCTTCTCCCAAAGAATTGACACCCTGCTGATGTAGACTTGTAGTTCATCTTGCAGCCCCCGTAATCCGAGTCACTATACGCGGTAAGCTCAAAGTCATCATCATGAGGGTACCACAACCCAAGTGTGGGTGTACCCTTCAGATAACGAAAAATCCTCTTGACCCCAATCAGATGGTTGACCTTAGGCTTAGCCTGATATCTAGAACATAAACATGTAGCATACATGATATCAGGTCTTGAGGCAGTGAGATACATGAGGGATCCAATCATTCCTCGGTACATCGTGGCATCTACAAGATCTCCATTTTCATCAGGTGCTATGTCGTGATTCGTAGCAAGTGGAGTCCCAGCAGCAGAAGCATTCTCCATGTCAAAGCGACTGAGAATGTCTCCTACATACTTGGTCTGATGTAGAAAGATCCCATTTGGAGTCTGATCCACCTGTAACCCGAGAAAGAACTTCATCTCCCCCATAGCACTCATCTCAAACTCTTTCTTCATAACTGCTTCAAACTTTGTGCATAACTCTTCGTTCTTTGAACCGAAGATTATGTCATCAACATAGATCTGTACGAGCAGTAGGTCGCCATCCTTTTCTTTAATAAACAGTGTGCAGTCAATGACTCCCCTGCGAAAGCCGTGTTTCACAAGATGAGTCGAGAGTTTCTCATACTAAGCTCTTGGAGCTTGATGAAGCCCGTATAAAGCCTTGTCGAGCTTGTAAACTCTATCCCGATGATAAGGATCTTCAAATCCCTCGGGTTGACTGACATAGACTGTTTCTCTGATTTCCCCATGAAGGAATGCACTCTTCACATCTAATTGGTAGACTTTAATCTTCATGTATGATGCATAGGCAAGGAAGATACGAATGGCTTCCATCCTTGCCACGGGTGCAAACACCTCATTGTAGTCAATTCCCTCGACTTGGCGAAAACCCTGAACCACCAATCGAGCTTTGTTCCTGATAATGACCCCTTGGTCATCCTTCTTGCATTTCAGGACCCATTTGGTGCCAATGACTTTAGCACCTTTGGGTCTATCAACCAAAGTCCACACTCCTAGCTTCTTGAACTGAAGAAGTTCTTCTTGCATGGCACTCACCCACGCCTCATCATTTAGTGCATCACTGACATATTTTGGCTCAAATTGCGAGACAAAACACCGATAAGCACCATCATGAATGTAACCCTTCTCCATTACCGAGGCGTAATCAGCCGAGTATAGCTGATTTCGGGTTGTACTCCTGATCTGACATCCCCAATGACATTGTCAAGGGGATGATAGACGTGTAGTCATGATCCTGGAGTAGTAGGAACAGCTACCTCAGAGCCAAGATTATGAACATTTGGTTCTGCATCTGAGGTAGATGGAGTTTTAGGTTCCGAAGTCGAAGGTGCATCACTGGTAGATGCTTGTGGACTTTCAGGAACTGGAACCTGTCCTCCTGACTATTCTGGTCATCTGCTTCAGCTTCATCTTCAGAGGAGGAGTCACTGTCATCGACTACTCCCCCTGACTGAGTAGATGATTCTTCCTGTGAGCTAGACGATGTATTCAGGATATCATACATCATCCTAGTAGCTAACTCATCATCCGAGGAGAGAGAGGGATGTTGAAGGACTTGAAGAATCCATCATAGTCGAAGAAGTAGGCGGGTCCTTTGTCAGTAGATGGTGTGGTATATCTCTGAACGTCAACATTACACCACACTTCTACAAGACCCGTTGAGTTGTTGTAAACTCGCTTGTTCGGTATGTTGTATCCTAGAAAGATTCCTTCATCCGCCTTCTCGCTGAATTTTCCTTCTTGTGTCTTCTTCAGAAGTGTGCACGGCGCGCCAAAAGGTTCAAGATACTCCAAATTCGGTTTGCGTCTTTGTAGTAGCTCGTAACATGTCTTTCCGTGGCGCTTGACTATCAGGACTCGATTCAGTGTATAACATGCATTCGCCACTGCCTCATTCCAGAATTGGATAGGCAGTTTCGAGTCTGCCAGCATAGTCCGTGATGTCTCTATCAAGCTTCTGTTCTTCCTCTCAGCAACGCCATTCATCTGAGGCGTGTATGCAGAAGTGAATTGATGCACAATTCCCTTTTCCTTGCAGTATGCCTCCATCCACTGGTTCTTGAATTCTGTCCCGTTGTCTGAGCGTACTTGTCTAACCTTCAGCTTGTAGAGAGATTCCAGTGTGGTTACTAACTCCTTGAATGACTCAAATGTTTCTGATTTGGATTTCAGAAACATTACCCAAGTGAACCTTGAGTAGTCATCAGTGACCACAAAACAGTACAAGTCGCCTGCAATGCTCTTTGTACTGACTGGACCAAACAGATCCATGTGAAGAAGTTCAAGAGGAAGTTCTATTGAATGAACTTTCTTTTCCTTATGAGACTTCTTCGTCTGTTTGCCTTTCTTGCAAGCTACACAGAAGTCAGGAAGCTGGAAGTTCTTGACATTAACTCCTCTTACCAAGTCCTTCTGAATCAAATGATTCATCTTCCTTTGACTAATGTGTCCCATTCTCCTATGCCAGGAGATGGAATCCTTCTCAGTAGCTTTAGATAGAAAGCACTGAACCTCATGATCCGTTGTAGCAGCTATTGACAGATCCAAGACATAAAGGTCTTTATATCTTGAAGCAGTCATCAGAACTTGGTCCTCTGGGATCACGTAGTCTTTCGTCAGCACGTAACACTTCTTGTTGTCGAAGACGACCTTAAATCCTTTATCACAGATTTGGGAAACAGAAAGTAAGTTATTTTGAAGTTGTTGAACGTAGTTCACCTTATCAAACTTAACTTTCTGATTTCCCACTTCTCCCTGAGCTGTGATATAGCCTCCCTTGTTTCCAGCAAAGGAAACATGCCCTCCTTTTATTTGCTTGACGTTTGATAAAAGGGTCCTATTTCCTGTCATGTGCCTGGATGCTCCGCTGTCTACAATCCACGTGTTAGTCTCAGCACTGTATCGAACACCCTGCACATACAAAGTAAATAAATTAGTTTAGGTTAGGAACCCAAGCCTTTACTGGCTTGGGTTTCCCAAGGCATCACACATCATAAACTCCACCCACTGACCCTTAGAGGGTGAGGGTAGCTCAGGTTCCTTCTTGTCATCAGTATCAGACACGCAGGATGACTTCTCTTTCCATAAACCAGATTTATGCAATGCCTGTTTATGATAAATAGTCGACTGGCTTACAGGTTGAACTTTAGGTTCACTAGTTCTTCTAGCTGGAGTCAGAGAGCTCCGCTTAGAAGACCTAGGCTTAGAGTCCTGAAGTTCAATCTTCTTCCTAGGTGTCTGATAGAAAGGACAATAGGAAGCAATGTGTCCACATTCTCCACAGTTGTAGCATGACCTGCTATCAACTTTATGACTAAACTTTCTTTGTGGAGAAATGTGTGACACTCTAGTAACATCAATCACTTTAGGTTTTGACTCTGGTTCTTTTGATGTTTTCTTGGTTTAACAAAGTTAACTGTTTTAACCTGTTTAACATCTTTCTCTTTTTGGTTAACTAGTTTTTGACTTGAAGCATGTGAAAAATTAACATTAGAAGTCTTTTTAGGTTCTGATTTGACTCTATTTGACCCTGACTTTAAGTTAACTTTTTCAAATTCCTTTTCCAGATTAACACAGGGCAATTTACCCTTTGCCTTTGAAGTGGCCTCCTTTTGTTTGTGTCCAGATTCAATAGATGAACATGAGGTATCTGGATCACTAACAAGAGGAGTAGACACCACGTGATCTTGATGGGGTTATTATTTACTGGTCTGGACTTAGTGTTCATCAAGGTCTCAGGTGGTGGTGGAACCACTTTGTAACCCAATCCCTCCCCGTTATTCCTTTCTCTCACTAAGTGTTGAACTATGTGTGAAGAGCTAGTCCAACTATGCAGTTTCTGTTTTAATGAGTTTACTTCTACTTCTAGAACTGCCTTTTGCTTCTTAGTGTCTTCTAGGGAGTTTAGATAGTACCTAATGTTATTAGCTTGGTTAAAGGCAACTACTTCGGTTTCCCTAAGCTGTTTAGTCAAAAGGTCTATCTTTTCTTTATAACTATGCTCATTTTGTTTTAATACTCTATTAGCATCAGTGCACAGTTGCAAGTCTTTTACTAAGTTATCATTATGATCTAATAACCTGCAAATTTTTCATCTATGTTATTCCTAAAGGTATCACAAGCAGAACAAGCATTATTATCAAACATTTGGTTAGTAGTATTTACCTGAGTTGGTTCAAAAGAGTTAGCCATCAACGCAACATCAGATGTCTCTGGTTCTGGTGATTCTGTCTTTTCTGTCTCTGACGTGGAAGTCTCCTCTTTAGGCTTGTAACTGACCTCGGCTGCAGTTGCTTCTTCACTATGTGACATCGCTATCTCAACTGCTAGATCACCTTCACTCGCAGAATCATCATCAATATCTTCTACATTAGCAATGTTTGATTCCCCTGGTGAGACAAACCTAAAGCTCCAATCCTGTCCTTCATCATCATGAGCAGTCAAGGCTTTTGGATCCTTACTTGATGAAGTAGAACTGGAAGCTTGCTTGTCTTGGCGAGTAAAGGACGAGAACGGGTTCCCATTACCTGTCTTCTTTGGCTTGACACATTCTCTCTTGAAGTGCCCCTTCTCTCCACAGTTGAAGCAGGTCACTTTGCTCTTGTCAAAGCCAAATGTGGTGTCCTTAGTAGCTACCAATTCTGTCCGGTCTTTTTAACAAACTTCTTCGCCCTCCGGACAGCACTAGCTAAGGCCCACATTATATCCATCCTCTCAAGCTCCATTTCGTCCACTTGCTCGTAGTCCTCGTCTGCCAGATGGCAGTTTCCAATCTTCCCGGCAACAAGTCCATCATATGAATGAACCACTGCAGCCAAAAGATCCATATGCTCTCGAGCTACTTCCACAGTCACATTTCCGAGGTTCTCGGTCTTCAGTTTAGTAGCACTTGCTTCAGATCCAATGTAGTGGGTACAAGGAGACCCTGACGTATCTGATCCTGAAGGAGAAGCATGTGAAGGACCTGACGAGCTAGTCACAAATGCAGTCTGGAGAGGTGCTCCAGATGTCTTAGCTTGAGGCGTGGCGTTGTACAAAGCTGTACTTTGAGTGTATGAAGACTTCTGAGCTCTGTACTTCATCCTAAGTGCTTCTTCTCGCAACTTAAGAATGAAGTCATTAATATCCAGCTTTGCAAGCATTCCATTCTGTCTCAGGTTAGACACGAATGAGGCCCACTTATCAGGCAATCCGTCTGCAAAGTTACTAACTTTCTCTTCCATGGTAGTTTCCACCCCATGTGTATGCAGTTCGCTCATCAAATGGTAGAATCTGTCTATGACGTCGTCTAAACTCTCGTTACCAATCGATGAGAAGTTATCGAATTCCTTCTTTAACTCCTTGGCCTTGATTGCCTTCAACGAAGTATTCCCATCATACCTCTTCTCTAGCTCATCCCACAGTTTCTTGGACTGCTTATTCTCTGAGTACTGTGTAATCAATGCATAAACCCTTTTCTCTGCATTGTACTTAACTTTCTGCGCGTCCATCATCCCACCTAACGTTAGCTTAACTCCATCAGCTCCCACCGGTGTACTATAACCAATCTCGATGGCTTCCCCCAGATTAGGATCCACTCCATTGAGGTAGATCTCAAAACGTTGTTTCCAGTGAGGAAACTCATCTAAAGTCAAGAGCTTTGGTGGTTTATTATGATTACCCACCTCACTCTCAAGTAGCAGCAGGTTCTGTATCCTAGAATCCTTCCCAGCAGTAAAGGCTGACATCTGATCTTCCATGGCGAATAACTTTAAGTCTAATCAAACAAACTTTCACTGATGCGACTGAAGGATGCGAATGGTCTAGTCGTGCGTATGAACTCTGCGACTGGTTCAATCGTGCGGCTGAACTGGGCGATTGGTTCAGTCGTGCGAATAAATCTGGTGCGTATGAGCTATGCGAACGAACGGTTCAGTCGGCCGAATGAAGGTGCGACTAGGTCCAATCGTGCGAATGGGCAATGCGAATGGAGTCCAGTCGTGCGAATGGGTCACTCGTGCGACTGAAGCTGCTGTTTTGCGAAATTTTCTAGGTTTGACGTGTTTCAGCCGTAAAAAATCGAAATTTCGCAATGTCTAATCGCCTAAGTCCGTAGAAACCAAACTTTGATGAGCAGGGAACGTCCAAGATCACTTTTGACACCAAAGATTGCGTTTTTAGTGCAAAAACACAAACTTTTATGCAATCTTGATTGAATCACACGTAATCAAGAGCCAAAGCTCTGATACCACTTGTTAGGACCTGGTATTTGAACGAAATACCTAGTGATTAGCGTGTAAACCAGATCAAATAGTGCGGATTCCTATTTGATTGGCGATCCAATCAGTGAGAACACACGAAGAATCAATCAAGAATTGAATCTAACGTTAGAAGTCGATTAGGAATCGATCTAATGTGTTCTGTGAACTTGGAGAACGATTTGGGAGGCTTCTGGACGGCTAGGGTACGTCTGGAGTCGTAATGGTATGAATGCTTACGTTTTTCCACGAATTGGGTCTATTTATAGGTTAGTATTGTTCAATCGTGCGACTGGACCATAAGTATGGTTCAGTCGTGCGATTGAACCATGCGGTTGATTCATCCGCACGACTGAGTGTTCAGTCGTGCGACTGAGCCAATCTTATGTGTCAATCATACGACTGATCCAGTCTCCTGGTTCATTCGTGCGATTAAGTCAATCGTATGAAGTTATTCATGCGTATGGTCCATTCGCATGGGCCATTCGCATGAGAACTTCATTAAGTTAAGTTTGAATGTTTTAATTAATATAACTTGATTTGTAACCATTCAAACAATCATAAACCCATTTAATCAACTCAATAATGACTCATTAATGAAATATTAGACATTACAAATCACAAACAATCCATATCATTTCATTAATCAATTCATATTACATCATAGTCAGACAGACAAGATCTATTACATTACAAATCATGATCTAGAGACATACATGCATCAACATCAACTGTTTGAGCTTCACAGACCTACTCCAATTTCTCCAAGAGCTACAACAAATCAAGTTCCCATTATTGAAAGATCAGACAGCATAACCATTTCAAGAAATAGTGGAACTTCAGCAAGGGATTCACCTGATGATTTTCAAATCTCCTCAGGTGATCCTGCACAACATCAAGCTGATGGAAGCAGCATTTTGAAGGAACAGGCAACTGTTAATGATGCTTCACAGCAAAGAAATGATGATGTTTCTCTTTCATTCAATCAGTCCTCATTGAATGAGATTGAAACAACAGCTGGACCAAGTATTCAAGCCCCTGAGCAAAATATGTCCAACCTGGACTTATCTTTGCAACTGGAGGTAATTCCAAGACTTAGAATTCACAATACTCATCCAGCTGAAAACATCATAGGGGAAGTCTCTGAGGGTGTGAGAACAAGAGGACAAACTCATAATGGGAATGTCTGCTTGTACTCATGCTTCTTATCCCAAATGGAACCCAAGAAGGTGGAAGATGCCTTGAAAGATAGTAGCTGGGTTGAATCAATGCAAGAGGAGTTGCTTCAATTCAAAAGACAAAAGGTTTGGAACCTATGTCCGCTACCATCCGGTCAAGTACCTATAGGCACCAAATGGGTATTCAGGAACAAAAGAGATGATAGAGGCTTGATTATCAAGAACAAGGCAAGACTGGTGGTTCAAGGATACACTCAAGAGGAAGGAATCGATTATACTGATGTCTTTGCACCTGTTGCAAGACTTGAGGCAGTTAAGATCTTCCTTGCTTATGCTGCATCCAAGAATTTCACTGTCTACCAGCTTGATGTCAAGTGTGCCTTTCTATATGGGGATATAGATAGGGAAGTCTATGTATGTCAGCCTCTAGGATTTGAAGACCCACAGCATCCAAACTATGTGTGCAAGTTGGATAAAGCTCTATATGGGTTGCACCAAGTACCTAGGCTGTGGTATGAGACATTGTCTCAATTTCTCCTGAAGAATGGCTATACTAGAGGTACCATTGATAAGACTCTCTTCATTAGAAAGTCTGGGAAAGACATTTTGCTAGTTCAAGTCTATGTTGATGACATCATATTTGGTTCCTCAAACGACCAAATGTGCAAAGACTTTGAGAGCATTATGAAGAAGAAGTTCGAGATGAGTTCTATGGGACAAATGGACTTTTTTCCTTGGAATTCAGGTAAAGCAACTGAAGGAAGGGTTCTTCATCAATCAATCTAAGTATGTCAATGATATCTTAGAGAGATTTGATATGAAGGATTGTAAAGCAGCAAAGACACCCATACCCAGAAACCATGATTTATGCCCTGATTCTAAGGGGGAGGATACTGATCAACATCAGTATAGAGCAATCATTGGTTCTCTGATGTATCTCATAGCAAGTAGACCTGATATCATGTTTGCAACTTGCATCTGTGCAAGATATCAGGCTGCTCCAAAGGTGTCTCACCTAATTGTTGTCAAGAGAATCCTCAGATACCTCAAATGAGCACCTAAGTTAGGTCTCTGGTATCCAAGAAATAGTGATTTTAATCTCTATGGTTACTCTGATAGTGATTATGGTGGCTGCAATATCAACAAGAAATCAACATCAGGTGGATGTCAATTTCTTGGTGGAAGGATCATCTCATGGCAATGCAAAAAAGCAATCCTGTGTCTCTACATCAACTGCTGAAGCTGGATACATTGCTGCTGCAAGTTGCTGTGCTCAGCTGCTGTGGATTCAAAACCAGATGATTGACTATGGATTCAACTTCATGAGCACTCCTATCCACATTGACAACAACAGTGCTATATCCATTACTGAAAATCCAGTAAAGCACTCCAAGACAAAGCACATTGATATCAGGTATCATTTCATTAGAGATATTCATGAGAAAAATCTTATCAAACTAATCAAAGTTGACTCAAATGAACAATATGCTGATTTGTTCACCAAAGCATTTGATGAACAGAGATTTAAATATCTCATTACAACTATTGGGATGATAAACATTGATTAGTTTATCTCAATTGAAAACCTTTTTAATGTGTAAAGTCTTATGTCAAAACAATCTAAGCCCTATTACAAAAGATCTTTTCTTAAATTTATCTAAGTATAAGTTCTTCCGAAGAGAAATTAACCTTCGGAAGATATCTGGCATATCTTCCGAAGCAAATTTCTCACAGGATAATTTTCTTCTCGGAAGAGTGTTAAGTCTCGGAAGAAGCGATTGAGCTCAACTCAGATCTACTTCCGAAGCACTTAACACACTCCATCTGAATGCAACATATACTCTCGGAAGTAAGCAATTTACCTTCGGAAGTAAATTTGTCTTCGGAAGAACATTACCTTCGGAAATACATTATACTCGGAAGAAAGATTTTACTGTGTAACGGAAATCTTTTGGGCCCCACACTGTAAAAAGTAAAGATTTTGTTAATGATGTCGGATTATTTAAATGGTCTAACCTTACCGCCCATGTCACATCATCCACTGAACCCTCACATCATCTTATCCAAACCATCCTTTAAACCGCCATTTCACCCATTTAAATACTTCCGGTTAATCACTTACACTCTTTTTACCCAATCACTGCCTTAAAAGCTTTCTTCTTCTCCACTTTACCTTACTCAGAACTATTCTACTGTTATCTTTCTCAAATGGCCTTAAACCCTCAGCACAACCAGGTCACACTCCTTGACTCTTCAAGGGATGATGACTTCTCTGATATCATTTCTTTCCTAGCCCAATCTTCATACTACACTGCCTTGACCGTAAACCCTACCATCTATTCCAACCAAATGTCCGAATTTTGGGCAAATGGTCGGATTGAAACCCTAAACGGGGTTCGTGCTATTAGGTCAAGCATTTGTGGCCAAGAGTTGGTCATCACTGAACAGATCATCAGGGAGCATCTCGAGCTCCATGATGAGGGCGCTCCGACGGAATTCCCCAAATCTGAGTTAGATAGTTCTTATCTCCAAATGGGATACCGTGGAGAGGTCAACGGTCTACAAATTCAACTTCTCCTACAAGTGGAAGTTCCTGCTGCATGTGGTTCTTCACTGTCTATCTAACAAATCCGGGGGATGGGATCAAATCCCTTATGAACTCGGGTGCTTAGTTCACGGGTTGGTACAAAGCCTCCGCTTCAACTATTCAAGGTTTGTGCTGACTAACCTTATGGGAAATCTGCAAAGGGGCACATTCTTTATGTATCCCAGATTTCTCCAGCACATAATCAACTGCGAGCTAGATCAGAGTAAGCTTGTCTGTGCAGCTGCTCTGTCTGCTCCCCAAATGAGGCCGACCATCTTCAAAATCTTGAAGAGAGTGTCTACCAACTACACTGGAAGAGATACCGCACTACTTCCAGGTATGATCGAGCCAATGGCTCCTGGTGACATCCCTGCTCACCCCACATGTGATGAACCCACACCAGCAACTACCCTTACCATCCCAAATCTACCTTCTCCACCCATCACTGTCACCTACCAGAGACGTACCAAACGAACCCTTGTTCAATCTACTCTGGTTGAACAATCCCCTCCTCTTCAAACCAAAAAGGCTAGAGTGGAACAAAGGGCTCCCACTCAGCCAGAGGTCCACCCATCCTTCACTATTGACCTCAATATGGGTCTTGAGTCTCCTCAGTCTCAGACCCATGAGCCCAAAACCCCAGCTGATAGCCCTCAGGGTGAGTCTTTATACTCCCCTGAGCAGCCACACAGGGACAGCTCAATGCCTTTTGACATTGATCAAAGTCCCGGGTCCTTAGGTCTTCACTCCTTTTCTTTCACTGACCTATTGACCGGAGCTAGTGAAGAGATTATGTCTCTTAAAGGCGATGAAGTTGATCCACTACACCCTCTCAAGGATCAACAGAGCCTAGAGAGACCCCTTATCTCTAGCCCACACCAGCAAAGCCCTACTGAGGTGAGTCCCACTGATGTGGAGGGGACTCATGTAGATTCAGCTGCCACTACTGAAGGAGCCTCAATGGATCCTCAGGACAGTGGTAACAACAGTGAGACTGAATCTACGGCAACCATGCCCTTTGATGCCTCTGAAAGAGACATAATTGTGCAAGGGAAACCAGGGTGCCAAGAAACCACATCTGGTGGTGAGGATGAACATACCAGGTATGTTACCTCATCTCCCCGTGGTTCTTCAAAAGAAGATGAGGGAAGTATGCAACTCACCATTCGAGACCTACTTTCTAAAGTCTCGAACCTTGAATCAAAGGTTAAGACTTTAGAAGATAGGTCTGCCACTCAGCAACTTGAGATTGAAACTCTCAAGGCAAAACTAGCTTAGAAACAGATTGAGAGATCTGTTAGGCATGTACCAGTTCAGGTCTCCTTGACCTCTTCCTCTAGCTCATCTAGCTCTCAAGATGATGCTACCAAAAAGGGGGAGAGTGTTGAGAGACAAAGCCAAAGACAGGAAACCTAAGGTCAAGCTCTTACTTCTTTGAGCTCAAGATATCCAATACAACAAGCCGCCATCTTCCCTGAGCCTCCTCCAGTTGTCTTTCAAGTGGACCAAAGGATGCTCCAGGATCTAAATAGGTTCTTCAACAAGTTCCTTTTAGAATCCCTCATAGAACAGCCTAGTCCAGATATGTCTGTGATTTACTTTGGAGCTCAAGAGCTTCAGAGGTTGAATGCACCTCCTACCATTGTTGAGGAAGTTGGTCAACCTAAGGCCCAAGTGGAACCTGAGATTGATTTCGAAGGGGAAACTAGGACTGATGGCCCAGCAACTGAAACAGTTGGGACAGAAGGTGTATTTTCACAGACTTCCGAAGCACAATTCAAAGCCTCGGAAGAACAAACTCAAACTTCCGAAGCTGAGATTGCTGCTGCGGAAGGACTATTTTCTCTTTCCGATGATCTAATAGTCACAGATGCAATTTTGGAACTTGCATCTGAGGTTAATAGGGAGGACTTTCTCAGCCAACCATTAGCTCTAACATCTGCATTGACTCCAGCTCCTACCTCTACCACCCAACCTGGATCTTCTATCCAAGAACCCCCAAAGTCTAGCACTTCCGAAGACATAAAAGGCAAGAGGAAGATGACTTCGGAAGAGCTTCTGGAAGAAGAAAGGTTGGAAAAGCTCAAAAGGAAAGGTAGACTACCAACTGGGAAACTGTTAGCTGCAAGTACCAAAGCAGCTGCAGCCAACCAGGAGGCAGTCAACAATCAAAGAAGGGTAGAGGTAATAGATAGACTTTTCAGTCTAGGGGCTGCTTCGGAAGATGTACTCCTGCTACCATTAGAGGAGCTGATAGAGCTGGAAAAGACAACCTTGCTGCAAAAACAGCAAAAAGAAGAGGCTGCAAGGTTGGCCTTAGAAGAAGAAAGGCAGAGAAAGGAAAGGGAAGCTGATCTACAGCTCAGGAGAGAAAGGATCACTTTCCTACTCTCCAGAGGATTCTCTCAAGAGGAGTTGTCTCCACACAATAGTGATACGATCTTATGGCTCTTCAACAAAGAGCAAGATCAAATGGAGAAGGAGAGAAAGAGAGCTGCAAGGGAGAAGCTGGTGGAGAAGAGAAAGAAAGAAGAAGAAGCTGGACTGTCTGCCGCCAAGAAGATAGGTGAGAAAGCTTGGATGAAGAATTATCTTAAAGCTCACGGCTTCTCTGGCAGGCAGGTGGGTCCCATGTCTGAGAAGACTCTCCAACGACATGTCAGTGACATCAAGGCTGACATTCGTGCGGGGAGAAGAAAAGAGATGTATAGAAGGGGACAGGGGATGACCTTCAAAGCAACCTCTCAACCCAAAATCCAAACCCAACCTCAACCTGAACCTATACCCTTTCCCTTCCCAATCAAAACTGAGCCCACTTCAGAATCTTTCACCCCTGAACCTACACCATCACACCTACCAACCTCTTCACCTCAACCACCTAAACTACCCATCATCCAACCCAAAACCTTAGCCAGAACCCAAACTCCTAAACCTACCCAACAACCAATCAAACCATCCTCTCAGCCTTCCAAACATCTCTCTATGGAGGAATTCAAGGCGATCAAAACTAAGCTCATCAACTGTACAACTCTGAGCAATATCTCCTGTAAGGAGGATTCAGTCAACTTGACTTATGTTGATGGATCCTTAAGTTCCCTCACAAGAGATGAGTTTCTTGATCTGCCCAGAGGAACTTTGGACCAAGCTGCAAAACTCCTTGGCCTCAATTCAGATACATTGAATGAGGAAGAAAAGAAGCTGAGGAGAAAGCTGGTGACTCTGCCGGATACAAAGAAAGGAGACAAGGTACCAAGACAATCTCTTGTACCCAGAAAGAAGATAATCCAGTGGAGGTTCGAAGACTCTTCTCGCAACTATGTTGTTGAGAGAGAGAATGGAGAGCTTAACAGACTGAGTGCCTCATCTCTGCTACACTTAAGCAGATTTGATATTGCTGAGTTAGCAGAGAAACCATTCTCCAACCCTTCAAACTCCGATGTAGCTGCCCACATCAGAAATCATCTAGGCAGCCTTCATATGGCCGAGCTTACTGCTAGAAGCAAGGTCGAAGAGGAGTTGAAACTGAGAGAGGAGGAGGAAAGGAAAGGATCAGCAACCAAAGGCAAAGCCTTTCTTCAAATGGTTGAAGGTCCTGAACTTGAGCCCATAGTTAGATGGGAGTATGACTATAACTCCCGTCAACTAACTCTCTTCAGGGGATCACAACAAAGGGTACATGTCATTCAAAGTGATAGACTGGATCTCCTATCCACGAATGACTTGTACAAGCTTCTCAGCACTACTTCCGGGAAGAACAGAGAGACAGACAAATATCTTTTGTCACTGGTGCTGAAAGCTTTGAGAAGCAGAAATAAATGAAGTTTTGGTAGCATCAGCCTAGGGGGAGTTTGTTGGATCTAGAGAGGCTGTTGCAACCAAAACTAAGTCACTTAGAAGATTTTGAGTACAACATACAAAGGACTTCCGAAGCCAAGTGTAGAACTTCCGAAGGAAGAAGGAGCTCTTCCGAAGTCTAAGTGTAAAATACACTTCCGAAGGAAAACTCCAACTTCCGAAGACAAAGAAGCTACTTCCGAAGATCAAGACTTAAAGACAAAGTTCTGAAGTCAACTTCCGAAGTATAAAGAAGTCCTCAAAGCCTCGGAAGCATAGAAGCATCTTCCGAAGTATAAGTGGCTTCGGAAGAACTTGTTCTTCCGATGCCAGTTAACCTTCGGAAGACACTTCTATTATCCAGTAGACATAAGTATGGTCTGTCTGACACTCCGCTGCAAATCTCTGAGATACTGCATGGCGTTTTCTCAAAAGCCATGTAGTTGACCATACTTTAATCTACTATTTACCTTTTTATGTTAAGTACAGTTGCCATCTTTAGTTGGTGACAAAAGGTAAGTCATGGACATGTCATGACTACCATATCTTAGATAATACTTTATCTAAGATACCTTAACTATAGCATTGTAGTATATGCTTTAGTCGTAGGTTTCCAGCTGGTATCAAGTATAACCGGCTGTAGGATCTAGAATATATAGTTTCTCATTGTAACTCTTGTTTCATGCTTGCAAGTGTCTTGTAATCTTGAGTTGAGAAGTAATATATACAAGTACCTTGAAAATACTTCTGCTTGTTCCTTGATTACTTATTATATTATTATCAACTCTTGTTAAAGGCATTGCTTCATCTCGTTTGAGTGTTATTATAAGTGAGTTTGAGAGAATAAAAAGTGTTTAAGTGACAAAACCCGCTCCTGCAGGTTATATGCCTCTCTGCTGTGCGGTGGCACTGAGCTGAGGATAAGCATAACCTATATATTCTAGAATTCATTGTTGTTTGCCGCATCTCTGTTGTGTGATGGCACTGACCTGAGGCTTGGCTTCTCCTTGAAAGCTCTAAGAATAGTTTCTTCTTGAATACTACCATGAGATCGCTCAAAAATCTCCTGAGGAATGTTGATTACCATATAAACGTGGGATCCACAAAAGCTTGTTGAAATAATTAAACCTTAAACTATCACCAATCTGTGTCAAAAGTCTGTGTATGGATTTAAGAGGACAAGTATATTGACAATCATCGTGGCTACAATTCTTGAAAGTCCAAATCAATGTGGGGATCTAATAGTACTAGTATGATTTTCTAAATTTGCTAACGACTCTGGATGAAAAACAAGAATAGAGCATCAAAAGGTTTTTGATAACATGTCCCGAATGATTTGACTTTTCTGTATGATTCCAAATTGAATTGGTCCATGTATGGTCAAAATGAATTGAAGCTGCTTTTTCAGGAAATGAAATCTTTAGATTTATATCTTAGGATTTAACCCTCACAAAACCACAAAAACATGTCTTAGTTTTGTTTTTCAGTTTTAGTTCTTTTATTTTGTTTAAATCTCGTCAATGTAGTTTGTTAAACATCGGACTATGCCATGGAATTCAATCAGGGATTTAATCACCTAAAAGGGTCACGTCTGAGGTGACCACACACGTTCTCAAATGTCAACTGAGTCACGTCTGAGGTGACAAATTGGTTTAAAAGGATCACGTCTGAGGTGATCAAATATTTTCAAAGTTAAAAGGATCATGTCTGAGGTGATCGAATGCTTAAAACGTTTAATCAATAAGTTACAGGGTGTAAAATGTCAAATGGTCATAAAGTCAAAAATCATGAGTATGACCCATTCGCACGACTGGACCATGAGTATGGACCAACCGTATGAATGGACCATACTCATGCCCTAGATAGCCGAATGGAGAATGAGTATGAACCATTCAACCGAATGGCTCACAGGATTGAGCCAGTTGCCCGACTGAACCCCAGTCGGCCGACTGAATGTGATCGACTGAACCAATCGCACGACTGAGGTCCATTCGCCCGAATGAACCGAGCGAATGGGTCCAGTCGCCCGATTGAAATCAGATTCAGTATAAATAGGGCCATAGTCAATCGCATTCAACTCATCACCCTCAATCGCCCTAATATCGCACACCTTACCGTTACCCTGCCCAAATTTCATCAGACCAAAATTTCCGACTTCTGTTGATATTCTGACGATTGTGAGTTGTTATACAGGTACATTGTGATGATATCTCACCGAATCTGATGGAATGGTGCCCTAAGTTTTGAATTTCGTCCCACATAAGAACCGAACAGTTACTGGACAAATAACCTAACTAAACCAAGTAAAATGTTGAAATTAAAGTTATTAGGTTATTAGATAAGTGATTGCGAGTCTAATAAACCAAAACACGACGTCTAATTCTAAGTTTTGGACAAAATTTGATTTTCAGTTGACCAAACAGTGGGACATGCGACTTGACACACGGATGAACTATAATCGCATGATTGAGTTGAAAGAATAACTCTCGGCCGAATGATTGATACGAATGAGCTCTGTCGGCCGATTGAACCACTCGCATGCTCAGTCGCCTGATTGAACTCAATCGCATGCTCAGTCACCAGACTGAATCCAGTTGCATGCCTGGTCAACCGACTGAACTTAGTCGCATGGTTCAATCGCATGATTGAACGAGAATGAATTCAACTAGGTTAATTTGAACTGATTTGTGTTGTGTGGTGATCTAATGCCTATGTGTTTTGTGTTACAGATTGATGGCTGACAGGTGGTCCATCAACCCTAAGCACAACATATGTGCTCACTTAGATGCTACGACTCGGAATGGTCCAGAGTTTGCGGGGATCATTGCTTTTCTCCAGCAATCCAGGATCTATAGGGCTATTTCTACTTAGTGCACTCCCTGTAGGTCTATTCGCAGGCCTTCTGGGAGGGGGCATCGGTTGACCGCTCACATGAGCCATACAGCATCAGGAGTTCCATTTTTGGGAGGGATATAGAGATCACTGCAGAGGATATTCGTCGGGTGCTAGGTTTGGGTGACGATGCAGACCACCCAACCAGACTTCACCCGCTGACTATGAGAGGGTGCTTCTTAAGGATGAAGTACGCTGGGGATATCAACGCATGTGTGCTCAACAAGAGCAACCTGTGTCCCCAGTACAAGTACTTAGCACATGTCATACTTAAGTGCTTAGCTTCGTGAAGGGGCGGGTTTGATGATCTTTCAGACCAGATTCAAAATGCCTACGTGGCACTGGTTCTAAACCACCCTTTCAGCTTCTCGAGCACGATATTCTCTTACCTGATAGAGAATCTAGAGGCTAAGGGCAAAGAGGGGTTCTGCATGTACCCTAGGTTTCTTCAGATGATCTTTGATGAGAAGCTGCCCACATTGCCAAAGGAGAGCCACGCCGCTGTGTCGTTGGAGATCATGGATGATACGACACTGGGTCGTATGAAGGTCTACCGGGGAAAGCTAGTCAAACCCCCAGTGAAGAGACTCTTTGGACATCTGGCCAAGGCTGATTACATGGCGCCAGGTAGGCGAAAGTGGCGCCATGAGGAGAGTGATTCAGATGTGGAGCAGATTGACCTCCCTTCTGATGACTCCGATGACGAGGATGATGACAGTGGTGATGGTGGAGATATTGGCCCCACCCAATCTAGGGCCACTACCGCAGATGTTATATCTCCATCATTCACCCACGGAGGAGCTGAGACGGCAGGATTCCATCAGAACTTTCGGCCTGATGAGGAGGAAGAGAGTGATGAAGAGCCTCTCACGAGGACTGTGGGTAGCAAGGTGGTTGCCACAGAGAGAGGTTTAAGGGCGGTTGGTGGACGCCAAAGGGAGTCCGGGGATGGTGCTGCTGATTCAGATCCCACATATGCCCCGGACCCGCCCAGCAGCCAAGGGGAGCCTCTGTGCCTAGAGGCTCAAGGAAGAAGAGGATGGCACACCCTTATGGCAAGAAAGGGAAGAGAATGAAGTTTACCCTGACCTCATCCACTACCACAGCCACTACCTCAGCCACACTTTCCACCACTACCACCACCATAGCTACCACACCACCTACCACCACCTCTACCACCTCACACACCACTACCACACCCACTCCATCACGTACCCACATCCAATCCACTACCACAACAGCTCATCCACCACCACCTACATCTATACCACCCCCAATCTTCACCACTGCCACCACCACCACCTCTACCCACCAAGCAGGACCGTCATCTTACCCCTCATTTCCATCTGGCTCATCTCTACCTCCTAGTGGGGTAGAGGAACAACTCTCAGCACTGAACCGTATGGTGCTGAAGCTGTTAGCAGCCGATGACGAGAAGACAGCTCAGATTCGTCAGTTGGTAGATCTTACCGCTGCACAATCTCAGCAGGCGCAGCTGATTGAGTAGCAGGCACAGCAGATGGCTGCTCAGAGCCAAGAGATTGCCCAACTCCAGGAGCATAAAGTTCTATCAGCAAAGAAGATAAAGGAGTCGGAGGATGCCAAAAAGACCATCATGCTCAAGCTCATAGGAACTAAGGATGAGCCTCTGAAGATAAAAGAAAGGGATGGTGATGACGATGGTGATGATGATGATGATGATGATGAAGATGATGATAGTGATGATGATGAGGCAAGTGATGATGAAGAGACAAGGGAAAGGCAGAATGATGATGATGATGAAGAAGGAGATGCAGCTGCATCTGCCTCAACTCAGGGTCAAGAGAGACGTACAAAGAGAAATCAAGACCAACGAGCCTCGTCTTCTGCCTCACCTACTGATGAGCCTGCGATTCAGGACAAAAGTAATGATTAGACATTTATGTATTTGAAAGCTTTTGTACTTGAATCTTGTATTAAACTTCTGTACTTAATGTTTATATATATTTAATGTGTTTTTGTTTTGATTATTAACTAATGATTGATGTGTTACATGTCTAAATCAAGCAGATCCAAATTTTTAGAGGGACGAATACGATGTTGCTCCCCTTCAGCAGGTCAAGACTCAACTAACCATGATTCTTGATCTGCAAGGGATTGTCAGGAGATCAGTGAGTTACACCCCTGAAGAGGGGGAAATAATTCATGATCTTACTAATGAGCAACTAGCCGAAATGTTCAAACTCAATCCTGATAAGATTATCAAGGACACTCCAACCTTTGAAGCAACCAGTGACGACGAGCTGAACGACATTGATGAGATCAAGATCGAGGACGTCACTGCAGAGCACTATCCAGAGTATGCTGACAAAGAGGGAAATGTGGTTCCCAACCTGGGTGATTCCCTGGTCAGTGATACCTTTGATATACTGGATAAAATGGAGCAAGTGTCCGAGAAGATTGAGGAACAAGCCCAAGCCTCAGACGCTGATGTCAACATCCGAAAGGCTGAATGGGCTGCATGTTTTAAGGAGATCCGAGCCCAAGCTCTACAAAGTGAAGAAACATCACAAGGTGTCAGGCAAGATTATCGCGTGGGCCCATTTTGATGATCTTAACGTATACGCGGTAAATAGAGAGAAGGGTATTGAGTACTTTAGATTCCCACATGATCTAAAGACTCTACCTGGTTTTGAGCTCAACCAGCTGGCCAAGCTGAAGCTATTATATGCTGACCCAAGAAAGATGTCAGGCTGGTTTGAGGCTGCATTAAAGAGAGAGTACCACACCAGGTGGGTCAACTTCAAACCTCAACAACCTACGAGGTATATCAGAAAGTCTGAAGTTGATGCCATAACTAGAAAGCCTAAGATAGTGGTGAAGTGGAGTCCTCCACGTACGATGCCAAGAATCCCTCTAAGGGAAATGCCACAGGACTTCACTCCACACTTTAAGTGGTGGTACTATGATTGGAGAACAGGGGAGGGGGTCATAGTTCTGAACAAAGAAGACAGAATGGATACTATAAGGGTATTTGACCCGATGTGGCTTACCAACTTGTCAGCTGATAATGTTTATACCTTATACAAGTGGCCACTGTTCAATGATTCGTAGGATATTGTACAAGCCCTCCAATTCCAAAACATGATCAGACTCTGCTTTGCATTTGAAATACATGCAGGAGTTACAAGAGAGGAGAAGTACGAGAAATATGAGGAGCTTATGAAGAATGTAAGACAGTAGATGAATCTGGGTCCAAGGGGGAGTTTGTAGATACATGTGTACCTATTTTCTAAGCTTAATGTAATATGTCTTTATTGTCTTACACATATGTAATTGAATGGGTACTTAATGAAATACAATGTGTGGTTGTGCTTATAATGTTTATTATTTCGTTGTTTAGTAGTTTAACGCTTATTGAACTGGCTATATAGGTTTTTGGTTGTTTGAATGAATCTTGATAATGTAATGATTAATATATACATTCAAACTTAGTAATATGAAGTTCTCATGCGAATGGCCCATGCTAATGGACCATACGCATGAACAACTTCATGCGAATGACTCATTCGCACGACTGAACCAGGAGACTGGATCAGTCGCACGAGTGTAACATGAGATTGACCAAGTCGCACGACTGAAGACTCAGTCGTGCGAATGGATCAACCGCATGACTCAATCGCACGACTGAACCATGCTAATGGTTCAGTTGCCAGAATGAGAAACCCTAACCTATAAATACTACTTAATTCGTGGAAAACGTTAGAATTCAGAACACTTCGACTACAGACGTACCCTAGCCGTCTAGAGACCTCTAAGAACCTGTTCCAAGTTCATAGATCGCACTAGATCGATTCCATATCGTTCTTAACGTTTAGATTCAATCTGTAATTAATTCTACGTGCTTTCTCACTGATTAGATCGCCAATCAAATAGGATTCCGTATTATTTGATTCGGTATACACGTTAATCAGTTAGTATTTCGTTCAATACACGATCCTAACAGGATGGCCACAAAGTATGTATCAAGAAAGAAATCAAAGGCATCCACTTCCAAACCTCAAGATGAGTCAGAGCATCCTGAGGACGTGCAAGAAGAGGCTGATCAATCCATTCTAACTCAAGTAGAGCCTCTTCCATCAGGAAGAGCCATCTTTTCTTGGACTTTTGCTGCTAATCCAGACAGATGGTATGTCACAAGAGATCAAGGTGGTCAAGATGTCTACTTCTAGCAAGACATGCATAATCTACCTCTGCATGATCTCTTTAACATGAGAAGGTATTTTTGAAAGTCTGAGTGATCCTGACCAGTTGATGAAGAAAGGAATGGTCATGATCATGATGAGGACTGTCAATATCTGAAGACACTTCTTTGTTTTGGTAGCATTAGCCTAGGGGGAGTTTGTAAGGATCAATGAAAGGCTGATGCACCCAAAACAGACTAAGTCTTTCCTGCATGCATGCACTCAGTGCAAAGTAGAACTTGCTTCGGAAGTTTTACACCCTGTATCATAAATATTCCAAGTGTAAAATCTTCCGAAGCCAAGACAAATATTTACCGAAGCCAAAAGTGAAGTCTTCTGAAGCTTCAAAGACAAAGTCTTCCGAAGCCAATAGAGTGAATACAGATTTCTTCCAAAGACTTTGAAGAACATGCTTTCTCTGATGTACTTTTCATAAAGCTGACCAACTTTCCGCTGCAACTCTGAAGACTCACAAACTTATACAAGTTGGTGAATGGTCCATGCTTTTTGTAACTGTACATTAAGGTCTTGCGTCTATAACTTTCTACTTTATGTACTTTTATCCTTTTTGTAATATATTAGGAAGTGAGCTATGACATGTCATAGGCACTAGTCAAAAGGCAGATTTACCTTTTGACTCTACATTGATTTTGTTGTCTAGATCAATGTTTCCAGCTGACCATCAAAGTATGGCTGGCTGTAGGATGTAGTATAAAGTATCTCAAGTCCTTGTAATTTTTCTTATGCTTTGTAACACTTGTAATTCAGAACTTGAGAAGCAATATACTGCAATCTTGAAAACAAAATATTCTTGTTGTTCTTAAGTTTCTGTCTCTTGCTTACTTGTGTTCTTAGCATCATAAACAAAGTCTCGGTTCCCTATTTGATATGTTAAGTGTTCTAAACACTCTCCTCATTGTGAGACCAAGTGTTAGTGACCATCCCTTTAACGACCCTACAGGGAAATACAGGAAAAAATTTCAAAGTACGATGGATTACGATGGACAGTTCAGCTGCGCGGGTTCTTTTAGTTGCCATGACTTTAGTCGCTTATAGAAGATCGAACATTAGTAATGAGGCTAAGTGTATCTAGTTGTGAAAGTAGACTACTCGGTTATGAAGGTTGCATTTAGTTATAGAGGTTATAGGTTACTTGTGAAGTGAATAACTATATTAATATAGAGAGTTGTGAAGATACAAGGTCACTTGCAAAGTCCGTATAACACTTATAGAGGCACAAGTCCACTTACAATGACCATAAATCATTTGCGAAGTTACTAGGTCACTTGTGGAGACATTAAACCTTAATGACTTGTGGTTGTTAAGAAGAAGGTAATAAGTTACGGGGAAGTCATTTAATCATGAAGGTTTGACTGGGGTTCTAGGTTACTGTTTGATCATATCATAAACGTATTTACATTCCTTCATCATAAAACATCACATCAAATATCAATACCTTAGGTTTCATCATAAATAATATTGCATGTATGCACATTCTTATCTACTTAACGAAAACCTTCAAACATACCATATTAAATATTCGACCTCTAACATACAAAATTCATTATTCATATCAAGACATCATTAATTATGTATATCATCCTAAAAATATTGAGAAAACATTAAACTGTTGGGAATCTAGAACACCATAACAAAGAACAAAACTTAGAATGGTCGCCTTTTCAAGTCGAGATCTATGTAAAAAATCAAGATTCAAAACTTATGAATGCCATCCTCCTTAAACAAGGTCTAAACATCTTTTCATACTAAAATTTAGTGTTGACAAAACGGATTTTTATCGTATTTAACATGTTAGAAATAACACGATTTACAGAAGTATCAAACATGAATTCCTTGTTTAACTACTTTATATCATGGTCTATAATTTCTTTTATATGTTTTATGGATCAAGAAGAAGATATGAAATTTAGCCTTTTAATTTTAATTATTTTTTATAATAGTAAAAGATTACACAATGTACTTTTGTTAATAAACAAGTTTAATCATGTTATACTAGATCAGAAATTTCATGCCCTACTTTTATCTAACATTTTCATCATAGGCATAGAGTCTTATCATATTGATAATCTTGCACTTTCTCTCTCTCTCTCTCTAAGAATCCATCCCTTTCTAGTCTGTCGTTCTCTCTCTCTCTCTCTCTCTTTCTCTCTTTCTCCTGAATAGTTATGATTGCAAGAATAGAGAGAGGGGTGAGTAGCTTCCTCTCTATAAGAGAATTTTAAGGTTAATTCTCTTTATGCAATTTATGCCCTAAACTTTTATCATTTTTTTATTTTTAACCCATAATTTTATACTTTACTATCTGAAGTTTTGAGGTGTTACACATGAGATCTTAAGCCTATTTAAAAAACCGTCTATATATAAGTTTCCATTAAAATTATCGTGAAGATACTCAGACAATCATATATTATCTAAACTTAGCTATTACTTTTTATCTCCAAGAAACATTAACATTAAATGATCATCTATTTCTTAGAAGGTGTCCGATACAAGTATTGCTCTAACTTGAAAATATTTGAATTTTTAAAATTTTCAGAAGCAGAATGATCAATAAAATCAGAACAGGCTATATGAGTGAATCAATAATGAGAAGATCTTTGAGTATATAGATAATTCCACAACATTATTTAAATCATTCTGTCTCCTAAATCCAAAAGTTATTTTACAATTACATAACTTCATGTTAATAAAATGATTTTGTGTTTTCTCCAAATGTAGGAGGAACTTTAAAACTCACTGATAATGTCTTGTATACTTTCATTGAGAATAAAAATGATAATTCGTCTGAAATCTCCTAAAAATAACTACTTTGACTTCAAATGTGAATTTTGAGTTGTTACAACTATCACAACTCAATATGTCTTTCACAATTTTCCAAAGCTTCAGATGCTTGATTATGAGCCATAGGTGCTTCGTCCCAGATAGGTAGTGTTGTTTTTCAAGTAAACAAGCAATGTTACTATTTGCTTTATATGACAAAGAAAATCCTCTTTTATATGTAAAAGATTTTAAAATCAAAAGTGTATTTTCTACTTCCGTGCAATAACGACACAATCCCACTTAAAAAAACATTTGAAACAATCTAATATTTAGATCTTACGGCTACAAATAATATGGTCAAAAGATTTTATCAATTCTACCATAACCATAAAACATTATAAAAATAATGAAGCAGATTATTAAAATTTAAATAAAATAAAATAATATTAATTTTATATTTAAAATATAAATAGTCAATAATTACTTAATAAGGGGAGGGATCAAATGAGAACTCATTTTTTTGTGAGAACTCTAGGAAACAAAGTGAGCCACTAGTTTTTAATGACAAAATGGTAATTAACAAAAACATAATAATAAAATTATAAAACAATAAATAATAAAAAATAAAAAAAGTAAAAACATAGAAGTATTTCTCTTGTTTCCCTCTATTATTAAAAAATAAAAAAAATTATAAAAAATAAAAAAAAATTACGAACGTAATTTTACACATATGTAATATCTGGAATTACACATATGTAATGACTAATTTACACATGTGTAAATAACGGGTGAACGATTTTAAAAAAATATATATCAATATGGTAGGCGTTGGAAAGATAAAAAATACTGAAATTAACGGTGAAATTTTTTTAAAAAAATAATATCGTGAAAAAAAGTTACGAACGTTTTAGAAAAAGAGTGAGAGTGGCATGTGACTTGCATGTGAATAAAATGTGTGGTTAATATTGTTTACTAAAGTTCTCACAAAAATATGATTTTCAAGATAACTCTACCCTATTTAATAATATGTATAAAATTATCATCTCTCGAGACTTTAATATAAATTGTCTGAAATAATGAATATCTTATTATTTAAATGAATTGATTTTACTAATATCATAATAATCTTGTATGAATAATGTGAGTTGATTAATACCACTAAACTAATATTAATAAATAAGTTGAATGATTTGAAATAATTAATATGAATAAATTGACTGATTCTATATTTGTAACACGTTAGATAAAGCGCTTATGGGATGATAGAATTGTGACACACGTTAGGTATAGAAGATTTGTATTGTTGCAATCACGGTGTGTGTACACACATATATTATTTATATATATATATAGATATCATGTTGACTTTTGAAGTCGAAGTGGAAGTAGAATTTCGTAGTCAAAATTAAAGCTCGTTGACCCTCTACGGTATGTCCACGGCTTTGACTTATTCATTTCCATCCTACTAAAAATATAAACAAAAAGAAATAACAAGTCGACAAACCAAAATTAAAATTACAAATAAAAGGATTTTATTGATATTTCCAAAATAAACCATATACTTAAATTATTTTAATGTCATCACAAACGAAAAGTTGACATTTTTTCGCCTAGGATATCATGCGTAAACGCTTATAAATATGCAATACAGCATTACAACTAATATGAATCTGAAATAACAAAATATAAAGTCTTCAAACTCGTGCATACTTTTCAATTGTAAGGTAATTCAATTATTTCATATATGTAAATAAAAGTTGTTTCTTTAACATAATCATTTGATGTGGGGATAACTAAACAGTAATGAAGAGGTTTTATTAGTTTTATCTAGGGGTGTGCAAGAAACCATAATAACCGAACCGTAACTGAAAAAACCGATGAAACCAAACCGAAAAAACCGAAACCGATAAGAAACCGACGGTTTGGTTTGATGGTTTTTAAAAACCGATTTTTTCGGTTTGGTTTTGGTTTTGTCTGTAACAAAAACCGAAAAAACCAAACCGAAACCATACAAACCGAACTTGTAAATTTGGAGTTATATTCATATACTTATAAACATAACTAGCCCTTATTAGTTACTTATTTAACTTATATTATCTATTTTTTTAAATATTAGGTTTGAAGAATAATCTTTAAATTTCTTTGTTTGAATTAGTAGACAAAAAAAAATTTATTGGAATTTTTTGTTATTGTATTTTGTGAATTGTAATTACTTTAATATGAAGTGATTTTTAAGAATATGTAGATTATATTTAAATATTAACAAATAATGTAAGCCTAAAGTTTTTAGTTTAAATTCATTGCTTTGGATCATTTTTTTCTTTAAAAACTTGAAACGCAAATGATAAAATCGAAAAAAAACCGAAACCGAACCGAAACCGAAGTGAAAACCGAAAACCAAAAACCGAAAAAACCGAAACCGAACGGTTTCAAAAACCTAAAAACCGACATATCGGTTTTGGTTTCGATTTTAGGCTAAAACCGAACCTAACCGACCCATGCTCACCCCTAGTTTTATCATAATACTATTATCAATCTAGTATTAAACATTTATAACAATTCTTTTTATTAATATCTTTACACATTAAAATAATAAAATTAATTTTAGCAAACAAATAATCTGAAAACGTCATTGTCGGACATGACCAGGTCATTGGCGTGAATAACAGGTCAAAACATGTAACTTTTATATATCGGGTTAGACGAGCCCACCAACTATTCTTTTCCTTTACATGCATATGATATTATTACAAAAACATATGATTTTTTCATTTTTAAAACAATTTAGAACATTACAAGACATTACTTGTTCGACCCATTTCAACTTTAGCTGATATTTCCATATTTTAACCGCTATCAGAGAAACACATGCCGAATTAACAACTTGAATATAAATGGCTTAATTGCCACCACTACTCTTAAAAAACAAAAATGACAATGAAAGAAGTGTCAAGAAACTAGTTGATAGCCTTTTTCTATTAGCAGAGTTTAAAGAATAAAAGAAGTAGTCTTGAGCAGGAAACATATATGAGTCAAACTCCCCAACCCTATTTTTAAAGACCAAAGTACATACAGAGCGCGCTGCAGGACTGTATAAAACTATAAAACCTTCCTTCGGTAAAATCTCTCAACTAATCGTCATCCTCAGAATCTGTAATCCAAGTCATTTGTACAACGGGTTAGTTGGTCATGAATAAAATTAATGTCAGTTTCTGATGATTTGCAAGGAGAATAACAAGATGATGTGACTCATGTGAGTAAGAACAAATTAGATTTGATGATTTGCACAATGAAGACCATCTTTCTAGAGAAAATACCATATATAGGGGGTGATTATTCTAAAACAGGTCAAAATCATAAGAAGCGCAACAAAGCATAAGGAGGCGACATGTGTACATGCATGCGCTCAAAAGCCGACAAACATTTGCAACCATCTATGTACGTGAGTTTTTGACAGAAATATACATTAGAAGCAGTGAAGTAAAATTATACATAATGGGTTAGACACACAATTATAATGGAAGAGGGGTATTTGCATATTCAAAACTCATTACAACAAATTGTTATAATTGTGTTAGACACTGCATTATAATCAAGTAGACGTTCTAGAATACATCATTTTAAAGAAAATATAATAATACTACACAAGTATTAAAAGGAGTATAAAATTTTAAAATATAATGAAGTGTGTAGAAGTTATTTGAGATGAAAAAAGTTGGTCGATTACCTTTTTTTAGCCAATTTCAAATTAATTACAATATTGCCACAACGTCAATCTTAACTGTAATCGGTCCAAATTGCTTCCTACGCTATTTACTAAAAATATAAACCCTTTTTATTTGATTATTCCCCTATATATGTGTTTTTTGAGTGTGTAATGAGAGAGCTACAATTAGTGAGTTTTTGCTAAAAATGTTACTGCAATAAACCAGCCATCATTGGGCATTCTTGCACATTGTAGAGCTTTGTTTTTGGTAAATTTGCGATAAGAATTGATCGTATGCAACAAAAAGCCAGATATGATGGTATAAGAAGTGAATTTACCTGATCGAATATCTTCACCAAGTTGTCCTCTATTCTTTAGCTGTCTCATAATCATGTTGAAGATGAGAATCCACCAGTAGATATGGAAAACAAGCAGATTCAACAGCAAAGTATTGAAAATATAGTATACGGTCATATCATATGCTTCTGCCGGCCTCAAAGCATCTAGAAGATGGATGCTGCCAACACCAAACCAACCCAGATTCAATTATTATAATTTATAATAGAAAAAAAAAGAATAATAAATGAACTAGACAGAGCATAATCAAAGTTAACCTTGTGGCTCTTATGACCCAAAATGGAAAGATAAGAAGTCTGAGTATAAGCCATGACACAGCAAACATTCCAAACAACACACTTGCACCAACTTCCTTGCCCGAGTATTTAAAAATTTTAGCTCCTTCAAGAAATACATCACTCGCATCATGTACCGCAAGGACTACACTTCCAATTCTAAAAAACCTATCAAAACCACCAAAGCAATAGGCGTAAAAACCTCCAAAAACTGGGAATTGTCAAGAAAGTTGAAGTACTTGACTACTTGTACATGATGTCTAAAGTCATGAAGGGATAAAAAGCATTTCATAATCAATTAGACCAATTTATGGATACAAGTGTACAGTAAAAAAGTACCAATTCAATTCAAGATTGATATGTTTTATATGATAGTATTTATGGTATAGAATCCTTTTAACAAGTTTCTATCGTCTGTTTTTCTTCAAAGAGTTTCACTAACGCAAGCTCTTTTACAAAGTAAGCAGCTACTTTTTCCCTAAATGACTCAAGTCTTGGATATATGTGTGCGTGTGTGCGTAAGGAAACGATTCATGTAGTCATGTTGTAGAATTTGAACTTAGATATGTTGAATGACTTGATTCTGTTACGATGATTAGAAATCTATTCACAAAGTTTTCTGTCAGGACATAGACTGCAATGACAAGTCACATACTAACAGTCCAACTTGATAGAAGCTTGGCACACATTAGACAAAAAACAACACTTGAGATAAGAAGAGGAAATGACGATGAAGTTTTAAAGACATCATTTCTTAATGTTTCTAGATGATCTACAAGCTTTTGTCATTCATTTGCCAAGATCTCATGGAGTCATGGATAAACAATTTATAGTCACTATCTATAAGTTGTAATGTAATTGTGGAGTGTAGTCCTGTAGAAGTCCAATTTTGTGGTTTATAAATCTGTAAACTTCTCACTTCCGAGTGAATTGTTTATAATAAAAAATGGCAGTTTTGAGTTTTTAGATCCAAGGATTTAAAAACTATTGTAATGTTAAAGATTTACTTTTATACCTCAAGGCTCAAACCATAGAAAAAAAAAACCCATCCATATTATATTATTGTCGATAATTTTCATGCATAGAATCATGAAAAAAGTTAATATAACAAAAACCAACACATTATACTACAAATTTCATTATACTGCATATGGAATCATGTAAAAAGTGTTCAATGATAAAAAAATAAGTTTGACATGTTAGAAGGTCTCATCTCTTGTTCAAGTAAGTCACATCAGGTTGGCAGAAACATGAACTTGTCGAACGTAGTACAGCACCTAAACTAACCGAAAATATCAATAAATACTGAAAGGTGTTTTTCAAACAAAGCAACTTACTAAACATGTTATGTCTTTAAAGTTGGGTGATCATTTTTAACATAAATTTCAGATACTAAACGATTAACTGATTACCCCATTCTATTTTTCGTCAACAAAGATGAACACAATTATTTGCAAACTTGCAACAAATGATGTCTAATAAAAAAGAAAAGAAAAAAGAAGACAAATTTTTGATACCTTGTGAGGTAGGAGTAGCCGATTAAGAAAACAGTGATTATATGATGAGACATCATTACAGAGAAATCTTTCCTTCTGGTTTCCCATAGAAGGAGGGCAGCAATGCTATAGATGTAGAACCCACATTGGCACATATACACAAGCTCAAGAGAAAACCTGATGAGAACATACACATAAACATAATCACCAATTATGTTGCATAAACAATTAAGTGGAATATTTATAAAACATCAATATCTACTCACTTTAGCTCTTGATTTGGCCAACCTCTAAAATATCCTGTTATATCTTTAAACCAAGGCTCATGATAAGTAATTGCCAGAACACAAAATTCAACAGTCGCATAATATGTAAGCTTCCACATGGATTCTGTGAGTTTGGCAATCTTTGCACTTGTAACTTTGTTCATCTTTAATGGGGTGTTCCCTTTGCTCATCAACCAAACCGACAATCTCTGAAAAGATGTTAATACTAACATGAGAATCTGTAAATCTAATATCCACCATGTAACTGAAAAGTATTTTTATTCAATAAACCTTTCATACTTTTATGCATTATTATCTAAATAAGTGTTTGGCTGCAACTAGCAAACTAAAAGAGTGTGTATATCATAACAAAAATCTGTAAACCATGCCTGATCCTAATGACTATTGCTGGATAATTTAAATGTTAAAGAACATGTATACAAGCTCATTTTGAATTTAAAAACAACAAAGTAGTTGATTTATAGGAAATGTACACCCATGCATGAACAGACTGAAATCATGAATTCATCACTACTTATCCCTAAATTTTTTTGTAAATCAGGTCAAAACCACCATGCACACATCGGTTCAAAAGAAAGGCATATAAGTGAGTATAATAGAAAAGAGTGTCAATTTGTTATCAGATGATTCTTGCTTCACTTAGATATTACTACTAGTCACTATTTTTTAAACTCCATGCTCCAAATTACATGTCATACCTAAATCCCCTACAATGTGATAACACAGTAAAGACAAAGCCGGCAGTCTTATGGTATAAGGTAGTTAAATCTTGAGTGTTACATAAGCACCACACATAAGTATCTCATTATGGTAACGAATTGCCATATGGTAGCATCACATCACACCATCCATTTGTCCTCACACAAAACAAGTCTTTCAACATTGTGCCACACAAAATTTATGTTAATTGTCATTCAGTTAAACATTATAGATATCAAGAAGCTGTAATCAATGTAGTAGTTTAGATTTGAGAGACAATTTGCCTTCATTACGATGGCTAAGAGTAAAAACAACAGGGTTTTGGTGCTATAATTCCCACTCAAGACTAATGAACTAACAAGTGCACACACCAAACAAAGCCTTATAATCATTCTAATTTTTTCAAGATTTAGAAACCCACAAAGTTCTTAACACTAGAGAAGAACAGTAAGACTAATCAACACATGATAGTCATCAATCAAGACACTAGTAACCAAAAATAAAAAGTTAACAACACCAATCAAGACCTAAGCTACCCAAATTACTTCAAGAACTCACATTTCAACCCATTCGAGTAAAACCCACTCAAGAAATCAGCGACAAAATCCCAAATTGGGTGTAATAGCAAGTGAATCTTACTTGATATACGAATGTATCGAGCAAAAATCTGGCTCCATAAGAACCAAAAGCGAAGTAAACAGCGAACAGAAAACGAGAAGGAGTGGGGACGACATTTTGACTCCAGATCGACTCCATTAGAGGCAAGCAAGCAAGCACGCAATGTGTAAACCTCAAAGAATTAAGAACGCCTATGCATTCATCTTCAATTTGACATTGAATTGAAGGAAATCGTAAATGGGTTTGAAATTATACTGAATTTGGTGATAATGAGAAGAAGCTTTCTGGTAGATTTGTTGAGGGATGAAAAGATTGAGAAAAATGGTGGATCGAGAGGTTCAAGTGGCGGAGGGGGGTGACGTTGATACACGAAATGGGGTGCACTTCATTGCAATAGGATTTAATTGACTTGTAAGTCTTATTAATGCTCCTTAAAATCCTCACCAAATTTATTACTTATTATTAGTAGGAATTTTTTTTATTAATAGGATAATTTTAAGAAAATTTTTAACTTTTGGGGTTAAAAAAAAAAGAAACATTAGGGGTACCCGCCGGTGCCACCGGCGGGGTCTCCCTCCATAAATGCTGACCTGACATTGACCGAACACAGTCTGACATTGACCACCCAGAACCCGCCGGTGGGAATGGCGGGTAGGTGGTTAGGGTTTGACCGCACCCACTCGTCCCCTATCACCATTAAATACAAATTAAAAAAAAAATTCTATTATATAAACCACTAAACTCTCATTCCAAATTCCAAACTTTACTCTTCACAATACACACTAAACTCTCATTCCAAATTCTTTATTTCTTAACAAACTCAAAGATTTTATTCCATGGCGAATTAGGGTGTTACATCGGGTCATTTGAATACGGAATTGTTATTTTTGGTTGGTGAGCATAGAGCTGCTCACTATTTTCAGAATCCAGCGAGTGATGCCGGTATTTTGCGTCCTAGACGGGGGGATACCAATTTTTGGAGACTCATCAAACACAAGCCTATACCCAGTAATGTTATGCCTTATATAAGGATAGCGGGTTTTGGTGGTATTATTGATTGCGGTTACCGTAAGCTTGATGGTGGTTTGATTACGGCTTTGGTAGAGAGATGGCGGCCTGAAACCCACACGTTTCATTTACCTGTGGGAGAATGCACGGTAACCCTTCAAGATGTTCAAGTCTTATGGGGTTTACAAGTTGATGGTGATGCAATTACTGGCAGTGATGTGGCGATGAACAAAACTGAAATAATAGATTTGTTCGGGCGTTTGACAAGTTGTTTTCCTGATCCCCATCATATAGAAGGTTTAAAAATAAATTTGGTTGCCATTTTAAAAGAAATTGAAAAAGATTTCCCTACAAATGCCTCTATTGAGCAATGCCAGCAGCGTGCTCGATTAATAATATTATACATGATTGGGGTGACTTTATTCCCCGATTCATCTTCCAACTGGATCCATGTTAATTTTTTAACACATGTTGAAGATTTAGAGAACTAAGTTGGGGGAGTGCTACTTTAGCATGGTTGTATAGACAGCTATGCAAGGCAACAAAAATAACAGCTACTGATGTTAGTGGACCGTTATTTTTGTTACAATTATGGGCTTGGGAAAGGCTACCTACCTTTTCTCCGATTAATGACTGTAATCTCGACCCTAATACACCATACGCATTACCATATGGTGCAAGGTATGTTACAATCATGTTTATTCTATTTTTTGAATTTATATTTATTAATTTTGTTTAACCAATATTTGTTTTGAATTATATTTAAAGATGGCAGGGAGGAAAACTTATCTATATTTCAACCACTCCGAGCTGCTTGAGCGCATATAGATCATCTTTTACATTCGTTGAATAATAACATGGTATTAATTTTTAATTATTATTAATCACAAAATGTATATCATGAAAAGTTTAACAATTTAAAGTTTGTTTTTTTATTAGTTTAACTGGAGGCCTTATGATGAAATTATACACTGTCTACCTGAGATTTGTAGAAGTGGTAATTTATGTTGGAATATGTGACATCCGGTAAATTTCCGTTACCAAACTCCGTTAGTTTCGTTAAGTCTTGCATACACGTGTCGTGAGCACACACTAGTTGTCGTTTAACGTTGGTGACCTAATAATATTAAATAATGTCAAATTATTGATAATCTAATTGATTATGTAATTATTGTATTATGTTTATGTGTTTGCATGTTTTTATATGTTAATTGTGAATTAATCGCGTAACGTGGAAACGTGTGTATTAATCCGTATGTTTGTGTTTTGTAAAGATGAAACATATAATTTGTTACCATGAGTTATATGTTTATTATTGTAGTTAAAAATCATTTAAAAGTGTTTAAAAGAGTGCCTTTTTAATAAAATACAAAACACAAGGGCCTAAGTTGTCAATTAGCAAAGTTTAACTAAATAAAACAAATCCCAAACCCTAATCCCCACCTTCGGCCGCGACTTCTATCCCCACACCCTCTCCCTTGCGATTTCAACTTAGAACAAGCATCAAGCATTGGATTTTGGTCGATTTGAAGGCATACAACACATTAGAAGTCTCAATTTTGATACTTTTCACGAGTTAAAGGTTAGTTGGTGTTTTGTTTGCATGAAATTTGATGTGGCCGAAACCCTAGTTGCGAAATTGATGTTCTTGGTGTTGAGTTTTGATCAATTGATGATGTTAACATGTTACTTAGATTGTATACATGTTAGTTAACGTTGATTATGCATGAATTGTGTAGTTTTAGTGGATTGATCATGATCTTTGGTGATGTACAAACCCTAATTCGAATTCTAGTATGATTTTGTATGGATGATGATTGTTTGATGAATTTTTGATGTTTAATAGATTGTATAAATGTTAGAATACATTGATCTTACAAGAAAGTTGGGATTTTGATGCATTGTTCATAGGTTACTAAGAATAGTAACTTTATTTTGCATGAAGTAGTGATCTAGTGATGGATTGATGTTATGGATGAGTTCATGATGATAATTAGATGCTAGATTGTTGTTATGAATGCTAGAAATCTTTGAATGCATGTTGTTAGTTCATAGCTTGCCAAAAGTAGAAACTTTTGTTTATGAAGATGGTTTGATTATGGTGTTTAGGTGATGTTAATCATGTCTAGATATTGTATGGAGCTTGAGATGGTATAATTATGTTGAATTCATGTATGCTTTGGATGTTTGATAGATTTTGGGATGTTCTTTCCCAAAAGGGAAACTTTATTTGTGTAAAGTTTGATGTATGATGATATGAACATGTTTGGGATGTTAGGAGCATGTTAGTATGATCATGGATGAATTCTAAGGTGATGAATCATGTTGAATTAGTTGCATGGGATGTTTTGGATAATCATGGATGATATTTGGATTTTGGTGATCATGTATGAAGTTGTTGTTGATTAGTTGCTAGGATATCATGTTTGGGTTTGGTGAGTAATGATTATGGTGTATGTTGAATGCTATGGGCATGGCTATGACTTAAGGGTTATGTATGGATAATGTAGCATGTGTATGGTACTGTTTGAATGTCAGTCATGTATGTCATATGTTCTCATTGGCTCTATTTGAATTGTAACTCATAATGTCACCAACGGGTCAAACGGGTCAACTAGGTCAAACGTGTCTATTTGTCTGGAAGCTTGAGTCTTTGGTTTTGGTATGATTAGGGTTTCACATGTCTTTCATTTACACGTACTTATGTACTCGCATGATCTAGGTAACCTTTGAAGGTTGGCTATCCACTCGTTTCTCAAATAAACCCTAAGTACTCTTTGCATACATCAGGTGAGTTCATGCCCCACGCTTTATTTAATCTCTTTTGGGGGAGATAGCATACTGGTATTTTACGAACGCTTTTAATATTTAAGTTGTGTATAATATTGATATAGTGCTATTTATCATGGGAAAAGTCCTCACACTTTCGAATTGTTAATATTTAATAGCGGGGAAACTTGGGTAGTACTACTGGGTCTGACGAGCCCCACCTGTGTGACTCGAGGTCAACCGGGTGCAATTTGTCCTATTGAACATTGTCACGACATGGTAAGTCGTGACAGGAGGCAACAACTATCACAGTCAGCTTCAATTGCGAAATCACTATGTATTAATATTTGCTGTTGATAGACTAGCTATCTATTGCAATACACTGCTTATATATATCACAACTGTTTATATGTTTACTGAACTCAAACTCTTGAACTCACCAACCTATGTGTTGACATTTTAGTATGCTTTTCTCAGGTCATTAAGCTGCTTGCCTCTAGGAGCACTCCACGGTTCACTTGCATATTAAGACTCGGTTTTCAAGACATTAGCATTTTAATGATTGTGGTTTACTATTTTGGGTTGGCACTTGTTTTGCCATATTATTACTTTTATTTGTTGAGATGTTTTCAAAACGCTTCCGCACTGTTTCAAACTATATCTTTGGGTGTTTTATTTACTTGTGGCATATAGAGTCGTTCTATGTAACTACTGACTGTGATCCTGGTTTGTTCACACGCCTCGCGGTAAAACCCCGCACGTGGATTTTGAGGGTGTGACAGATTGGTATCAGAGCCATTGGTTATAGGGAACTAGGTTGCATACACACTAGACTATAACCGCACACAGTTAGTTAGTTACCTGTACTTTATTTTCATCTACTGTATACTCATTGGCATACACGTCACACTATCTGCAGCATGGCATCGTCATCAAGAGCTTCTGGAAAACGACCTGCATCACCTGCGCGATCCGAGTCCCCACCTCCTGCACCTGTACCTGATGATGGACTCGACTGGCCTCGTTTTGATTATCCTCGAGGGGAGTTTGACTGGGATCAACCTTTCGCGTTGATGAAGCGTGACCCCCCAAGGGACTGGAGCTTTTATCCTAGGTTTGTCAACCACCTCATGTATAGGGAACGCGTGCCCGAGCCGAGACCCAGAACGAGAGGTAGCTCTGATTCAGCAGTGCCTTCACTACCCCGGACGGAGCAGTCCAACGAGCAGTTGATTGCTGCATTGGTGGCAGCATTAGACACAGAACAGCGTCGAGTCAGGCGACTCATTAGCGACGTTTGTACACTACAGACCGAGGTGTACAACCTAAGGCATGGGATGGATGAGCTTGATGGGCGTCATGGAGAGACCCTAGACGGGTGCTACCAAATGAGGGACGGGATTGTAGCCCTCAGTGGACGCGTGACTACTTGCGAGCAGAGGGATGCTGTGGTTGATGACAGGATTGCTGCTTTGGAGGCACAGCTAGCAGCACTCCAGATTGCTATGGCTCCTGCACCTGCAGAGGAACCTGAGGAGGAAGAACCTGAGGAGGAGGAGGAACCTGAAGAGGAGGAACCTGAAGAGGAGGAGGATGAGAGTGATGGATCTGATATTGTCGATTGATTTTTTTTTTTTTTTTTTTTACATGACTTGGACTACCTAGTGTTTTCTTTGAAACCTATGTGGGAAGGGTTGTTTCCCACACGAACGACAAACTTAAATTTTGACATTGATGAATACATTGTGGCTTATTTGCAATTTATTTACTTTGGTTATTATTTTTGTTATGAATGTTGTGGTTGTGATGATTTATTATTCCTTTATTGTTTACTGTACTTCAATGAGATAAATGTGTTTGATGTTACTCATTATTGTATTTGTGGATGTAAAGTGAACAATGGACGCACGTGGACGTGGTCGTGGACGTGGTCGTGGGCGCGGTCGTGGACGTGGCGCCGGAGACCATGGCGCCGGAGATCATGGCGCTGGTGCCGTTAATATGACCCCTGCTGAGTTAACTGCCCTGATCCAGGCAGCGGTGGCTGCTGCCCAAGCGGGACAGCCAGCAGGTAAACAATGATTGGAAAAAAAAAATAAACCAAATATCTTGCATAACCGTATAGGTTGTCTGATCAATAATTGTTGTGTTAAAGCAGGACCACCAGCATGTACTTATAAGTCCTTCATGGACTGTAAGCCCCATACCTACAGCGGCACTGAAGGCGCTGTGGGACTAGTACGCTGGTTCGAGAAGACGGAGTCCGTATTCTCCAAGTGCAACTGTCCACCTGCTGACCAGGTGAAATATGCCACCGGGACCCTGAGGGTGCCGCCTTATCCTGGTGGAATGCCCAAGTTCAGATGTTGGGGCAAGCATTGGCTAATGGACTGCCGTGGGCCGAGTTCAAAACCATGATGACCGAGGAGTACTGTCCTCGCAACGAGGTGCAAAAGTTGGAGATAGAGTTCTGGCAACTGAAAATGCAGGGCTCAGAAATCGAGGCTTACACTACTAGAACTCACGAGCTAGCAACATTATGCCCGGGAATGGTAAATGAGATGCACAAGAGGATCGAGCACTACATACGGGGACTTGTACCCGAAATACAGAGTATGGTAACTGCTTCTAATCCAGCCACCATACAGCAAGCCATTCAGTTAGCCCATAAGCTAACTGACCAAGCAGTGGAACAGGGTCGTCTACCCAAGCGGGGCGCCGTGGCAAGCGTGCCCGATAACAAAAGAAAGTGGGATGGTAGTAGTAACACCAAAGCATCATCATCGACAGGCGGTCAACCTCAACCTCAGCAGCAACAACAACCGGTCCAACAACAACGGAGGTTCGACAACAATCGTAACTTCAACCAAACGACTGCAACTAATCAAGGACCCAGTGGTTATGGTGGAAGACACCCGAAGTGCAACCGGTGCAACTATCATCACGTGGGACGATGTGATAGCTTCAAATGTCAGCGATGTGGTAAAATTGGACACGCTGCGAAGGATTGCCGTGGCGAACTGGTTAGGAGGACGCAACAACCCCAGGAAACTCCTAAGGGTTGTTTTGAATGTGGAAAAGAGGGGCACTACAAGCGAAATTGCCCACAACTAAGGAGAAATGGAAATGGAAACAATGGAAATGGACACAACAACAACAACAATAACAACAACAACAATGGTAACAACAACGGTGGAACTGGCAACGGTAATGGCGGTAATAAGGATGGAGCAAAGGGAGAGCCTTCGTCATTGGCTCAGGTGAGGCTCTAAATGATCCTACAACTGTTACTGGTAGATTCTCTGTTAATGGTTGCTTTGCTACGGTACTATTCGATACTGGAGCTGATAGGAGTTTCGTGTCCTTAAAATTCTGTAGTCTTTTAAGTGATATACCCTCCGCCCTAGAATCTAAATACACCGTAGAGTTGGCTGACGGTAAACAGATTCACGTAACTCATATCCTTAAAGACTGTAAGATAGAGCTTGCTGGTCATACTTTCGTTATAGATCTTATGCCTGTTACTCTGGGGAGTTTTGATGTTGTGATAGGCATGGATTGGCTTTCTAGCAAGCAGCAGAAGTTATATGTCATGAAAAGATCATACGAATTCCTGTTGATGACACAATTCTGACAGTCCGAGGTGATAGAAGTGGTGCTGTGATAGGCATCATCTCGTTCATGAAAGCCCAAAAGTTACTACGAAAGGGTCGTGTGGCTATTCTAGCGCTTGTAACTGATAAGCAGGCGAAGGAAAGGAGAATGGAGGATATTCCCATAGTGCGCGACTTTCCAGAGGTGTTTCCAGAGGATCTTCCTGGATTACCACCTCATCGTCAAGTGGAATTCCAAATTGAGCTAACTCCCGGCGCAGCCCCGATTGCTAGAGCACCTTATCGATTAGCACCGAACGAACTACAGGAGTTGTCGTCACAACTCCAGGAGCTATTAGATAAGGGTTTTATTCGCCCTAGTACATCACCCTGGGGAGCCCCTGTCCTGTTTGTGAAGAAGAAGGATGGCACGTTTCGGATGTGTATTGACTATAGGGAGCTAAATAAAGTAACAGTCAAGAACCGATACCCTCTACCCCGTATCGATGACTTGTTTGACCAACTTCAGGGATCAAGTTACTATTCGAAGATTGACTTGAGATCTGGCTATCATCAACTCAGAGTACGCGAAGAAGACATTTCCAAAACCGCGTTTCGTACCCGCTACGGTCATTATGAGTTCTTGGTCATGCCTTTTGGGTTGACAAATGCACCTGCTGTGTTCATGGACCTCATGAACCGTGTGTGCAAACCCTACCTCGATCAGTTTGTCATTGTGTTTATCGATGATATATTGATATATTCCAGGACCAAGGAAGACCATGAGGAGCATTTGCGGATGATTTTAGAGCTGCTAAAAAGGGAACAGCTGTACGCCAAATTCTCTAAGTGTGACTTTTGGATACGCGAGGTGCAATTCTTAGGTCATATTGTTAATGAGAAAGGGATACATGTTGATCCTGCCAAAATCGAGGCGATCAAGAATTGGACCACACCTAAAACGCCGAGTGAAATAAGACAATTCTTGGGATTAGCAGGTTACTATCGGCGATTCATAGAGGGATTCTCTAAGATTGCACAACCTCTCACAGCTTTGACTCACAAAGGGACTACATACAAATGGGGTGAAAGCCAAGAATCGGCTTTTCAATCGTTAAAGCAGAAGCTATGTACCGCGCCGATACTAGCACTGCCAGAGGGGACGGATGACTTCGTGGTATATTGTGATGCATCCATTCAAGGCTTGGGTTGTGTCTTAATGCAGCGAGACAAAGTGATAGCCTACGCCTCGAGACAATTAAAAGTTCATGAGAAGAACTATACTACTCATGACTTAGAATTGGGTGCAATAGTCTTTGCCTTAAAGATTTGGAGACATTACTTGTACGGTACCAAGTGCACTATCTACACCGATCACAAGAGTCTTCAACATATCTTTGAGCAGAAGGAATTGAATATGAGGCAACGACGTTGGGTGGAGCTGCTAAACGACTATGATTGTGCTATTAAATACCATCCGGGAAAGGCGAATGTGGTTGCTGATGCCTTAAGCCGGAAGGAAACAGCTAAACCCAGACGGGTGCGAGCCTTACAGCTTACTATCAGTACTCAACTGCCTGAACAAGTTAAGGAGGCACAGATAGAAGCTTTAAAAGCAGAAAATATTGGTTCTGAGTCGCTGAGAGGAATGGATAAACAGCTGGTGATGAAGGAGGATGGAATTCGGTATTTCATGGATAGACTTTGGGTGCCTGCCTATGGAAATTTGAGAGACCTGGTTATGAGTGAGGCACACAAATCTAAGTATTCTATACATCCTGGATCCGATAAAATGTATCATGATCTGAAGGCGCACTATTGGTGGCCTAATATGAAAGCGGATGTGGCTACATATGTGAGCAAGTGCTTGACCTGCTCGAAGGTGAAGGTGGAGTATCAAAAACCATCCGGACTATTGCAGCAACCCGAGATACCGATGTGGAAGTGGGAACAAATCTCCATGGATTTTATTACCAAGCTGCCCAGGACTAGTAATGGTTGTGATACAATATGGGTTATTGTGGATCGATTGACAAAATCTGCTCATTTTCTTGCTATAAAGGAAACTGACAAGATGGAGAAGTTAACCCGCCTGTACCTCAAGGAGATCGTTTCCAGACACGGTGTACCGATCTCCATTATCTCTGATCGTGATGCTCGTTTCACGTCACACTTCTGGCAATCATTGCAGAAATCTTTGGGAACACGATTAGATATGAGTACCGCTTATCACCCGCAAACGGATGGCCAGAGTGAGCGTACCATACAGACGTTGGAAGATATGCTACGTGCTTGTGTAATTGATTTCGGGAATAACTGGGAAATTCACCTGCCATTGGTGGAATTTTCTTATAACAACAGTTATCACACTAGCATACAAGCAGCACCTTTCGAAGCTTTGTATGGAGAAAATGTAGATCACCTGTTTGTTGGGCGGAAATTGGCGATAGTCAACTGACTGGCCCCGAATTGATTCATGAAACAACTGAGAAGATTGTACAGATACGGAACCGTATGGCAGCAGCGCGAGACCGACAAAAGAGTTATGCTGATAAAAGACGGAAACCTTTAGAGTTTCAGGTTGGTGACAAGGTTTTGTTGAAAGTTTCACCATGGAAAGGCGTAGTTCGGTTTGGCAAGCGAGGGAAGCTAAACCCGAGGTACGTTGGACCATTTGAAATAGTGGAAAGAATAGGTCCAGTGGCCTATCGTCTAGCCCTACCTGATTCGCTAAGTGGAATCCATGATGTATTTCACGTATCGAACTTAAAGAAATGCATAACTGAAGAAACGATGGTCGTACCACTAGAAGAGGTTCAAGTGGATGAGCAACTACGTTTTATTGAAGAACCAGTGGAGGTGATGGACCGTGAGGTGAAAACACTTAAGCAGAGCAAGATACCTATTGTCAAAATCCGTTGGAATTCGCGACGTGGACCGGAATTCACATGGGAACGGGAAGATCAAATGAAGCTTAAGTATCCTCATCTATTCGAGAAGACGATGTCTGCAGACGAAGGTATTGATTTAAATTTCGGGACGAAATTTCTTTCAACATGGGGATGATGTGACAACTCACCCAAAACTCACTCGATTTCAATTTCTGTGTGCCAATGCAGTAGACCAGTGATGGAACACTCTCACCATGTAACGCAATTTTCGGGACGAAAATTCTTTCAACATGGGGATAATGTGACATCCGGTAAATTTCCGTTACCAAACTCCGTTAGTTTCGTTAAGTCTTGCATACACGTGTCGTGAGCACACACTAGTTGTCGTTTAACGTTGGTGACCTAATAATATTAAATAATGTCAAATTATTGATAATCTAATTGATTATGTAATTATTGTATTATGTTTATGTGTTTGCATGTTTTTATATGTTAATTGTGAATTAATCGCGTAACGTGGAAACGTGTGTATTAATCCGTATGTTTGTGTTTTGTAAAGATGAAACATATAATTTGTTACCATGAGTTATATGTTTATTATTGTAGTTAAAAATCATTTAAAAGTGTTTAAAAGAGTGCCTTTTCAATAAAATACAAAACACAAGGGCCTAAGTTGTCAATTAGCAAAGTTTAACTAAATAAAACAAATCCCAAACCCTAATCCCCACCTTCGGCCGCGACTTCTATCCCCACACCCTCTCCCTTGCGATTTCAACTTAGAACAAGCATCAAGCATTGGATTTTGGTCGATTTGAAGGCATACAACACATTAGAAGTCTCAATTTTGATACTTTTCACGAGTTAAAGGTTAGTTGGTGTTTTGTTTGCATGAAATTTGATGTGGCCGAAACTCTAGTTGCGAAATTGATGTTCTTGGTGTTGAGTTTTGATCAATTGATGATGTTAACATGTTACTTAGATTGTATACATGTTAGTTAACGTTGATTATGCATGAATTGTGTAGTTTTAGTGGATTGATCATGATCTTTGGTGATGTACAAACCCTAATTCGAATTCTAGTATGATTTTGTATGGATGATGATTGTTTGATGAATTTTTGATGTTTAATAGATTGTATAAATGTTAGAATACATTGATCTTACAAGAAAGTTGGGATTTTGATGCATTGTTCATAGGTTACTAAGAATAGTAACTTTATTTTGCATGAAGTAGTGATCTAGTGATGGATTGATGTTATGGATGAGTTCATGATGATAATTAGATGCTAGATTGTTGTTATGAATGCTAGAAATCTTTGAATGCATGTTGTTAGTTCATAGCTTGCCAAAAGTAGAAACTTTTGTTTATGAAGATGGTTTGATTATGGTGTTTAGGTGATGTTAATCATGTCTAGATATTGTATGGAGCTTGAGATGGTATAATTATGTTGAATTCATGTATGCTTTGGATGTTTGATAGATTTTGGGATGTTCTTTCCCAAAAGGGAAACTTTATTTGTGTAAAGTTTGATGTATGATGATATGAACATGTTTGGGATGTTAGGAGCATGTTAGTATGATCATGGATGAATTCTAAGGTGATGAATCATGTTGAATTAGTTGCATGGGATGTTTTGGATAATCATGGATGATATTTGGATTTTGGTGATCATGTATGAAGTTGTTGTTGATTAGTTGCTAGGATATCATGTTTGGGTTTGGTGAGTAATGATTATGGTGTATGTTGAATGCTATGGGCATGGCTATGACTTAAGGGTTATGTATGGATAATGTAGCATGTGTATGGTACTGTTTGAATGTCAGTCATGTATGTCATATGTTCTCATTGGCTCTATTTGAATTGTAACTCATAATGTCACCAACGGGTCAAACGGGTCAACTAGGTCAAACGTGTCTATTTGTCTGGAAGCTTGAGTCTTTGGTTTTGGTATGATTAGGGTTTCACATGTCTTTCATTTACACGTACTTATGTACTCGCATGATCTAGGTAACCTTTGAAGGTTGGCTATCCACTCGTTTCTCAAATAAACCCTAAGTACTCTTTGCATACATCAGGTGAGTTCATGCCCCACGCTTTATTTAATCTCTTTTGGGGGAGATAGCATACTGGTATTTTACGAACGCTTTTAATATTTAAGTTGTGTATAATATTGATATAGTGCTATTTATCATGGGAAAAGTCCTCACACTTTCGAATTGTTAATATTTAATAGCGGGGAAACTTGGGTAGTACTACTGGGTCTGACGAGCCCCACCTGTGTGACTCGAGGTCAACCGGGTGCAATTTGTCCTATTGAACATTGTCACGACATGGTAAGTCGTGACAGGAGGCAACAACTATCACAGTCAGCTTCAATTGCGAAATCACTATGTATTAATATTTGCTGTTAATAGACTAGCTATCTATTGCAATACACTGCTTATATATATCACAACTGTTTATATGTTTACTGAACTCAAACTCTTGAACTCACCAACCTATGTGTTGACATTTTAGTATGCTTTTCTCAGGTCATTAAGCTGCTTGCCTCTAGGAGCACTCCACGGTTCACTTGCATATTAAGACTCGGTTTTCAAGACATTAGCATTTTAATGATTGTGGTTTACTATTTTGGGTTGGCACTTGTTTTGCCATATTATTACTTTTATTTGTTGAGATGTTTTCAAAACGCTTCCGCACTGTTTCAAACTATATCTTTGGGTGTTTTATTTACTTGTGGCATATAGAGTCGTTCTATGTAACTACTGACTGTGATCCTGGTTTGTTCACACGCCTCGCGGTAAAACCCCGCACGTGGATTTTGAGGGTGTGACAGAATAGTGATAAATTTCTCATAGTTTGGGAATATATTGAGCCACACAATGCTAGCAGAGTAATGAGGCAATTTGGGATGATTCAAACGATCCCTAGAAGGTTACCAATTTCACAGCAGGAACATGTTCGACTTCACAATATATCGCGTAAAGGGGGGAGAAATAGTAATTGGGTACATAAACATTTTGTGTATATCCAAGCATGGCATAATCAACATGCTACTGTTGTGAATGGAACCTACACAAATTCCACTGTTGCTTCAGAAGAATACATGCGGTGGTATATGGATCGTACAGTTAGATTTGTAACGAACCCGGCCCATCAAGCCCAAAATCCCCATGGGTTCCAAAACGATGGACAAAATTTGGCAATGATGGTATTATTATTATTATTATTATTATTATTATTATTATTATTATTATTATTATTATTATTATTATTATTATTATTATTATTATTGTTATTATTATTATTATTATTAACTTTTGTAGATGCAAGGAATGAGCCAGTTTTCTCAAATGGCTGGCAATGAAACGGTTAGCAACTTGGCTAGCCAGTATTTGAATTTATCGCATGCTGATTATGGAGGTTATCTACCAGCTCATGTGATGGAAAATCTAGTTCATGTTCAACTTCCACATGTCACTCAACGTTTACGTAGGAGGGGTAGAGGACAAGGACGAGGAATGATGGAAAATCCAGTTCATGTAGAAGAACAACAAAATATGAGCCCACAAAATATAGAGAACCAAAATTTTCACGTGGGGCAAGACTTTGGATCACCACAATTTAACCCTCCCTTTCAACATAACTTTTTTTATGAGGGTAATTCAAGCAGTCATTTTCAAATGGGCACCCAAATTTTTGGTGAGGCGGGTCCCTCATCTAATTACTCATCCCCGCAAACAAATTTTTTAAACCTTTTTGACAATGCTAGTCCATTACCATATTACCCTCAGTTCCAAGAGACTGGTGATGTTGTTGATCGGTTTTTAAATAATCCGTCAAACCGATTCGATTTAAATGATGAAGCAACCGAGACAGATGAAGAATCCGATGCTCCTAATCGTACTCAGCCTTCACAAGGATTTTAATTATTGTATTAATGTTATAATTATTGTATGGATGCTATGCAAGTTTTATCTATCAAATATTTTATCCAATTAGTCATGTTTATTTTATAAGGACAAACACAATAAACACAATAAACAATAACAAGTAGTTAATAAAAAAGATCAAACAATAACAAGTACTTAATAAAAAAGATCAAACACAATAACAATAACATGTATCCTACGGTTGTGAGTTTCGACACGTACTCATGTTATGACCCGGTTGTCTACATATGGAACATATTTCGTACAACGGGTTCATCTGGATGATGACGAACATCCATCTCATTATGTATCCTACGGGTGCGTCTCCTACCTCGTTTTGTTGTAACCTTTGATGGGTCAGCTTTAATCCTCCAACCTGGGTCTGTCCAGTAATCAGGATGACGAAGTGGTTAAAAATGCCCACTATACTGTTTTTGATAAGCTGCAGTAGTGTATATCTCATGCACAGTGTAAAAAGGTGACACACCCCTTTGTTGGCAAACAGCAATCGCATGTGAGCACGGGAATCTGAGCATTTGCCATTTACCACAAGTGCATGTTCTATCATTGAACTCCACAGTATAAACATTTCCACCAGCTTGATTATTATTTATCTTTGACAACACCCTGTATCTTGCCTCGTGGTGATCAAAATCTGTTATGATATGTTGCTGCCCAATAAGATCACGGGATTCAAACAAACGCCATAAACGGGGGGTAAACCTGTGTTGCAAGATGTTGCAATTTCCTGGTGTTTTCTGTATTGCTCAACTGTTTTCTCAAACGTGCAATTAATAATGGCTTTAATTGGCATAAGCCTTACTCCCCACAGTGTGTTGTTAAAACTTTCAGAAATGTTTGTCGTTAGGTTACCCCAACGACGTTGATTTTTATCATGTACAATCATCCATTTTCTTTCTTTGATAGCTTTTAAATATTCCCAAGCTTTAGGCTTAAGACTTTGCATTTCAGCTACAAATAAATCATACTTCCTTTGTTGGGAGGTGCTTCCAATCAACCAACAAATCTTTTTTAAAGTAGACACCTTGAACTTGTGCATCATGTTACTACGCACGTGTCGAAGACAAAATCGATGAACCACATTGTTTACCATATCTTCAACATTTTGCATAGCGGTGATAATACCTTAATGTCTATCAGAAATAACACACAATTTTTTCCCCCTTCCAACAAAATCATGATGAACTCCAACATGGGACCACAAGTGCTGCAAAAACCAACTCCAACTATCTGTCGTTTCTTCGCCAACGATGGCATAAGCTACAGGCACTACGTAGTTGTTTGCATTTTTAAAAACTGCAATTAACATCTTAGCTCGATACGATCCCTTCAAAAACGTACCATCAACAGATATCACAGGTTGACTATGCTTGAATGTGTTGATTACCGGACCAAATGCCCAAAACACATACTTAAACATATGATATTGAGATGAACTAATCGGATGATGTAACCATTCCCAATAACTTGGTTGTTTCTTGTAGAAGCATTGATGTACCACATGGAAGTTCTCTCAAAATTACTGTCCCATACCGTATATTATCTCAATGGCAACCTTTCGCTCTCCACGCCTTATTATTATACAAACATCAAAACATTCAACGTGTCTTTAATGTGTGGCCTGAATTTGCTTGACTGGAAAGTAAGGTCTTGGCGAATAAAGTGGATATGCGATTTACAATATCTATAGATTTCAAACCTCTGTTGTTGTTGCCAACAACACTACCAAAGCATTGTGTGCATTGACCCATCTAGATATTCTCCACATGTTTGGATGTTTAGGCTTGGTAGCGTACACAAACCACTACATTGAGGACCAATGGGAAGATCACTACTATAATTGGGGCTAGTTGTGTAGCATTTTGCTCTATATGCATCACTTTTACTTTTCAACAACAACATTTCCCGGTTACGTGCAACATTCCATAATCGCGCACCGCATGCGTTAAATCATATTTTGATTTAAAGAACATGCCGACATGATTTCTTTTGTTCTTCATTCCATACATCCATGTAGTCTTCATCATCAAAATCAGTAGCTTCATAATCTTTAATTCTCGGGGATCTTCAGAAAGGTCACTCCCCCGTAAGAGATTCCTTATTAACCACAAAATTATGGTGCTCACTAATTTCATACCCATCTTCATTATCATGATTCATCACGTGACGGAACGTATCGGAATCTTCACTTCTTTGTGAACCATCATCATCCGAGTTATCAAACCCTCCGTGTTCATCATCATTAAATCACATTTGATTGATGAGTTGAAATATACCCCATGTTAAAATTGCTTGACGGACCGGCTTGATGTTCACGTGAACTTGCATTGACTTGGAAAGGTAGTAACTGTTTGTGGTAGGTGATTCGCTACAAAAAACCCTCTAGGAGATCCATACAATTTTGATGTTGGAGTGATATCTGGGATCCAAAATTACGTGAATATTTCCAATGAATTTTCCACATATCTGCCAATTGATACAAACTTCAGACTCTAGTCATTAAAAATTTCCGTGTTTTGAGAAACAAACCACCGTACGTGTAAAATAATTTGAATCTCAGATTATATATTCTCGTGAAATTTGAATGATCGTAAATGAAATCAA
>CM046030.1:57143850-57328850 GCA_025215565.1 Flaveria ramosissima
AAGAAAGTTGATGAAGCTCTAAAGGATGGAAGTTGGGTTGAAGCTATGCAACAAGAGCTGCTTCAATTCAAAAGGCAGAAAGTTTGGAACCTTTGTCCTCTTCCTCATGGGAAGACTACCATTGGAACCAAATGGGTTTTTAGGAATAAGAAGGATGATAGAGGAATTATCATCAAGAACAAGGCAAGACTAGTTGTTCAAGGATACACACAAGAAGAAGGATTGACTACACTGATGTCTTTGCTCCTGTAGCAAGATTAGAAGCTGTTAGGATATTCCTGGCATTTGCTGCATCCAAGAACTTCAAGGTCTTTCAACTTGATGTAAAGTGTGCTTTCTTATATGGAGTGATTGATGAAGAGGTTATGTCAAACAGCCACCTGGTTTTGTAGACCCTGATCATCCTGATTATGTCTGCAAGCTTGACAAAGCTCTTTATGGGCTGCATCAGGCACCCAGGAAGTGGTATGAGACACTGTCTGAGTATCTTTGTAAACATGGATACAGGAGAGGTACTATAGATGGAACTCTCTTCATCAAAGGACAGGGAAATGACTTATTGCTAGTTCAAGTATATGTAGATGACATCATCTTTGGTTCAACTAATCCAAAGCTCTGCAAAGACTTTGAGAAGCTGATGAAAGACAGATTTGAAATGAGTGCAATGGGAGAACTCAATTTCTTTCTGGGAATTCAAGTGAAGCAAGTTGAAGATGGCATCTTCATAAGTCAGTCAAAGTATGTTCAGGACATACTCAAGAGGTTCAACATGACTGATTGTAAGATTGCTAAGACACCCATAGCCAGAAACCACTCCTTTGGACCTGATCTTGAGGGGGAGTGTGTAGATGAACATTTATACAGGGCTATGATTGGGTCTCTTATGTATCTTACAGCTAGCAGGCCTGATATCATGTTTGCTACATGTATTTGTGCAAGATATCAAGCCAACCCTAAGATGTCTCACTTAATCACTGTCAAAAGGATTTTAAGATACCTCAAAGGTGCTTCAACACTTGGTTATGGTACCCAAGAATCCTGACTTCAATCTGTATGCTTATACAGATAGTGATTATGGTGGTTGCAACATGACTGCAAAGTCTACATCTGGGGGATGTCAATTCCTTGGTGGAAGGGTTGTCTCATGGCAATGCAAGAAACAATCCTGTGTGTCTGCATCAACTGCTGAGGCTGAATACATTGCTGCTGGCAAGCTGCTGTGCTCAAGTGCTTTGGATTCAAAATCAGATGCTGGACTATGGATTTAACTTCAAGGAGACTCCTATCCACATAGACAACAATATGCTATCTCTATCACTGAGAACCCTGTGCAGCACTCAAGGACCAAAACACATCAACATCAGATATCATTTAATAAGAGATAACTATGAAAAGGGATTAATTAAACTAGTCAAAGTTCATACAGATGAACAATATGCTGATCTGTTACAAAAGCCTTTGATGAACAGAGATTTAAATATCTGATATCAGCTATTGGGATGATTAACTTTGAGTAGAGTTTTTCTTAAATCTAATTCTAATTATTTCTTCTTAAAATATGTGTGTCCCAATTTGTCTAGTTCATCACTTTCATGAGCTCATGTTTTCTTTGGATGTAAAATTCTTTTTGAAGCTTTCCTTAGATTCTTGAAAATTTCTGATACTTCGGAAGATAAAATTTTATCTTCGGAAGAAAATCATGTCTTCAAAATAAATAATTGTCTAAGAAATTTTACCTTCGGAAGAAGTCTAAATCTATCTTCTTCCGAAGCTTAAATTCTTATCTCAGACACTTATTTGTTTTTAAGGACTTTTCCTTCCGAAGCAAAATTAACTCTCAGAAGCTTTGTTGTTTCTTATACAAAGCATCCAAGTTTATTTCTCTTCCGAAGCATAAATTTTCAAGACTCTCAGGAAAATCTTCCGAAGCCATTTTAGCTTCGGAAGCTTTTTCATTAAAACTTCCGAAGACAATTTACCTTCGGAAGCTTTTCGAATTCCAAGAAAACTACTTTTTGAGCAAAAGTAAACTACTTTTTCAGAGGTGGGACCGACTTTCGAATTTCAAAGTTTATCCTCTTTCATTAACTTTAGTTCAAATCCCTTTTCACATAAATACCCAACGGTTCCCCCTCTTTCTCACTATCTTCCTCAATTCCACTATTCCTCAAACCTAATTCTCTAAACCGCCTTTGCTTTCTACCTTTCTTCACCCTTAAGCTTCTGAAATGGCTAACCTTAACCGCAGAAACAACCCAGATTTCTCCATGCAACTTCACAGGCAACATAATCAAGTTGCTCTGTTAAGCTCTGAGAAAGATACAAGTTTCTCAGAGATTTGCCAATTCTTAACTCTATCCAACTACTTCACCTCCCTGACCATTGATCCTACTCTGTATGAGGATCATTTGCTTGAATTCTGGAAGACCTGCCAAGAGGTCATTATGGATGGGGAGAAGGCACTGTCTGCCACAGTGCAAGGGAGGACAATCTTCATCACTCCGGCCATCATCAACCATCATTTGCAGCTGGATGATGAAGAATGTGAGTTGTCCTTCTCAAAGGAAGCTGTTAATCATTTCTTTGAGCAGATGGGCTATGAGGGAGATTTCTCTGTAAAGACCTTCAGGAAAGGGAAGGTCTCATCCAGTGGAAATACCTGCTCCATGTGGTTATCCACAGCTTATCAAACAAGCATGGTGGGTGGGACCAGATTCCTGAGGATCTCTCCTTTATAGTTCATGGAATGGTTCAGGGGGTCAAGTTCAGGTACCTCAATTTGTTTATACTAATTTACTTGCAAACTTGGACTCCTTAGAGTATTACATGTTTCCTAGATATGTTCAACACATTCTTAACTGTGAACTGGGCTCACAGTTGAGGGAAACAAGTAATATTCTTAAATTGGGACAGATGAAGCCCGGCATCTTTAAAATCATGAAGAAGCCAACTGTAGGCTTCTTAGGGGTAGAAACAGCCCTAGTCCCCAAAATGTTAGAGCTCATTGCTCAAGGTGACAAGCTAGTGTTGAACCCACACCTTCTTTTTCTTTACCACTAAAAAGACCACAAATAACCCTACCTACCAAAGAAAATCCAAACGAACCCCTGCTCAGGCTATTGAGTCTGTGCAGGTCCCCATATACTCAACCTTACAGGAGGAAGTGGACACTAGAGCTCCCACTTCCCCTGAGGAGCAAACCACTCCCATTTCTTCACCTATCAGGGCTGAGGTTCCTCATGCTCACCCTGATGAGCTCACAAGCCCAACACCTTAAGCCTTCACTCTGAGTCTCAACACTCAAGTGAACAACCTTCAGGGGACAGTTACCATCCCCAGCCTTTAGATCTAAACCAACCAATTCCCAACCTATCCTTCTATACTGATGAAGACTTAGGATTCAGTGAGTACCATGAGTCTCTCTTCTCCTCCCCTACTCAAAGAGAGATGAGTACCTCTGATTCTCCTCAGTCTATCCTACATCAGTCACCTGTTACTGAGGTGGACACTTCTGAACATGTTCAGGATGTCCATATGGAAGAGGCTCTCACTTCTGAAAGTGATTACATCATTAAGACCTCAACCATGGCAACTCAGCCCATTGGCATCTCAACTGAGATTGCTAGTGAGCAGAGGAAAACCAGCAGCCAAGAACCTCAAGCTGGTGGTGAGAGAGAGGACTTTAGTCCAATCATCTCATCCCCCAATGATTCTTCTGATGAAGAAGAGGGGAATTTGAGACTAAAGGTGCAGAAACTGTCAAAAACATGCTCATATTTAGTCTCTAAGGTTAGTCACCTTGAATCTCAGGTGACTACCTTACAAAACAGGGTCATTCATCAGCAACTTCAGATTTCATATCTAAAGGAAAAACTAGCTGGGAGACCTTTAAGGAGAGCTCAACCAGGAACACAAGAACCTGTGGAAGTGATTGACTTATCCTCCAGCTCACCTATGCAAGTGGGTGATGCTACCAAAAAGGGGGAGAAAGTTATTGCAGCCACAGAACCTGGGAGTTCTTCACAGAGAATGGACATAGAGGACTCACCATCCTCACTTGCTGTTGTGCATTCTCAGCAACTTCCTCAAGTTCACATTAGTATGGACTCTATAGACTCTATCATCAGGAGTCTCTTTAAGGAAGGTATACCAAGGGCTGTGTCATCTCCACCACAAGGAACTTCCAACTACATCATAAGGTGGAGGTATGATGCTGACAGAAGAGCCCTTATCCTTCACAGAGTTCAAGGGCAACAAAAAGTTCTTGATTTTCAAAGCATGAACTTATATGAAAGATTGGATCTAGTCAACATGCCACTTGTCAATCCAAGCAACTCAAGACAAGCTGACAGATTGGCTCAAAGAATCCAAGATAGAATCCTTGCAGAGTTCACTCTAAGAAGGAGACTTAGGCAATCAGGCAATGTCATCGGTCAACTGGATGTTGAGGTGGACCCTAAGATTAGTTTTATAGGGGAAACCTTGATTGAAGGCCCAGTGGCAGAACCTGAGACCCCTGTCTCATCATCAACAACTGCTGTAGAGGTTCAAACTCCTTCTGAGACACCTGCTGGTGAAGGTGTTTCTCAGCCTCTCTCTGGCCAGAGCATGGAAGCTACACCAAGCAATGAAGGCCAAGCCTCTATCCACCCTGAGTCACAAAGGTATGCGGGTGACAAAGGGAAAAGGATCATGACTCCTGAGGAAATTGAGGAGGAAGAGAGAGAGAGAGACGAAAAGGAAGCTAAGGGGAGAAAGTTCCTCTGGGTCATCAAGCTTTATGCAAGCTGCAATCAGGGCTGCCCCCAGACCAAATACTCAAGATGATGAGTTGAGGGCAGTCAGGATTACCTATTTACAGACCAGGAACTATGATATTGATGAAATCATCTCCCTGCCCTTAGAAGAACTAAATGAACTGGCTGACATGGAAGTGTCAAGAGAGATGAAAGAAAAAGAGGATGCAAGGCTACTTCTTCAATTCAAAAAGGAGAGGAGACAGAAAAGACTCTACAAGCATGCTCCCACTCTCTCTCCAGTTCAAGAAAGTCCTGTACAGGAAGATGTGGCTCCACAAGAACCTCAGGTAGATAAAGAAGAAGATAGGATCAAGATGATCAACTACCTGAGTGCCACAGGCTTCTATCAGGCAGATGCACTTCTTCCCTTGTCCTATGACTTCATTGAGTTTGAGTACCTAAAGCAACTTGAACTTGAGCTAGTCAAAGAAAGAAAGACAACCAAAAGGAAGCTAAGGGAAGAAGCTGCAAAGTCAAGAGCCATCATCCAAAAGAGTGTAAAGAAGTCTGCTGACAGACAAAGAATGATGAGCTCCTTGAAGCTATATGGATTCTCCGGAAGGAGACTTGGCCCTATGTCTCTATCCACAATGGATGAGCATATAAGGGTAATCAAGCAGAAGATTAAGAGTGGTGAACTGATTGACTTGCACTCTCTTCCAAGTCAAGTCCCACCTGAAGTGGAGGTTAAGTTTGAACAACCTGAGACACCTCAACCCGGACCTCCAGCTAAGCCTCAGCAAGCTTCATCTTCTGATCCAAGGCAGGGTCAAACTCCCTCTCCTTCTGAACCTGTGAGGGAGGAACACCCAACTGAGAAAGACAAGGATGATCAACATGGTGCTGCAGACCAGTCTTCTCAGTTAAAGTCATCAAAGAGGAAGAAGAGAATGGTTTCTAAACCAAAGTCAAAGAAGAAGAAGCCTAAGTCATCTACCTCTACACCTCAGGATGAATCAGATCAACCTGAGGAAGTGCATGATGAGGCAGCCCAATCAACTCCTATGCAAGTGGTTCCTCTGACAACTGAGACACCCATCTTGTCCTGGACTTACTCTACCAATCCAGAAAGATGGCATGTAATCAGAGATCAAGGTGTTGAGAATGTCTACTCTTGGCAAGACATAATCAACTTACCTCTGCATGATCTCTTTGAGATGAGAAGATACTATGAAGGTCTTGATGATCCTGACCATCTAATGAAGAAAGGAATGGTCATGATTGTACTGAAGACCACCAACATCTGAAGATCTTCTAAGTGTTTTGGTAGCATCAGCCTAGGGGGAGTTTGTAAGGATTCCTTAAGTCTGATGCAACCCAAAACATCCAATGTGTCTTTGCAACATGCACTAAGTACTGAAGTAAAGAATGCTTCGGAAGTTTTACACAATACACTAGAAAAATACTCTAAGTGTAAAATCTTCCGGAGCCAAGACCAATATCTTCCAAAGCCAAACATGAAGTTTTCCGAAGCCTCAGAGACAAAGTCTTCCGAAGCTTCAACCTATGAAGACAGATTTCTTCCGAAGACTTTTAGTATACATGCTTTATCTGATGTACTGTTCCATAAAGCACCTTTCCGCTGCATCTCTGTAAAGTCAGCAACTTACATGAGTTGGTGAAAAGGTTCATGCTTTTGGTAACTGTACATTGAGGTCTTGAGTCTGTAACTTTCTACTTTATGTACTTTATCCTTTTTGTAATAGATAAGGATGTGAGCTATGGCATGTCATAGTCACAAGGTCAAAAGGCAGATATGCCTTTTGATCCTACAATTGATTTTGTTTGTGTCTAGTCAATTGTATCCAGCTGGCTTTCAAAGTATAGCCGGCTGTAGGTTGTAGTATAAGTATTCCAAGTTCTTGTATCTTTCTTTATGCTTTGTAACACTTGTAAAAGAACTTGAGAAAACAATATACTGCCTCCTTGAAACCCAACTCTCTTGTTCTGTCTCTTTACTTTACTTGTGTTCTTTGTATCAACTTGGTTAATCCAGTTCACTGTTTGATCAAAGTTTAGTTGCTCTTCTCATTGTGTTGCTGTGTTGTAATTTGTTCAAGCCCTTAAACGATTCTGCATATATATATATATATATATATATATAGATATATATATATATTATATATAGAGATATATATATATAGATATATATATAGATATATATATTTATATATATATATATATATATATATATATATATATATATATATATATATATATATATATATATATATATATATATATGTATTTATTTATTATTTATTTTCTTAGTGTTTAAAATAATTACCTATAAAATATCTTTTTAGAAGTAAAACATGTTGTTTTGCAAGATGCATGTAATGATTTTATCATGGTAGTAAGAAGTACGAATTATAGTTCTAGATGATATATGATGATTTTACCTTAAAAAAATCTAGTGTATTCTTTAAAAAATAAAATATCTCTTTGTTAAATATCAAAAGTTTGTGTATGTGAAAACGACGTTGATGATTCACGATCTGTGCTTCTATTCGTTCATCACACCTGGCTATATGACCACCTCAATGATTACTAGTCCACCTTTAATTTGCTCAAATGATACTTTTTCACAGAAAACTCCCATCGGCTTTTAATTTCTTTTAAAAGAAACCCTAACCTTTGACATGTGTATCATATATAAACTATCATCCATCTTCAATCACATTTCAACTCCTCTATATATATCATTCCTATAGTTTAGGGCTTTAATATATATTAGGTCATTTCTAGATCTAATTTGTGTTCTAAATATCAATGCTAGGTGGTAATTACCAATGTGACATGATTTTAACACGAAAATAGTTGGGTTTTCGGTTGTCGTATCTATCCTGTTTAACAAACAAGTCTTGTACAAGTTGAACAATTTAACCCCTAACTTGATATGATTTACATCTCAAATTTACACCACTTTGCTAAATATAAGTAGATTTACATTATGCTTTTTGTTGCTACAAAAACATAGGAGGCTATACTTGGTTCCTTAATAGGATAAATGATATATGACCGCCTCACATTCAAGGAAGTTGGCGAGTCTGCACAAGTAATAAGCATTAGCTTTGTCACAAAGAGGTGTGAGAGATTTCCCATGTGAACGGATTCTAGTGTAAGCGTAAGCATTTGTTTTAGGGTAAAATAGTAAATCCATATGTGTGCGTATGATAGAATATTATCTAATGGTATAATGTTTTATCCAAGACAAAAAAATCATTGTTTGCAAGTTCCTTCTTTGGAGACTATGATATGTTTACTGTTAAGATCCCTAGTGACTATTAGACCAGCATCAAATGTGTGGCACATTACTAGCAGACAAGGGTGTCGTGTGGATTATGTTCAGCGCATCTAGAGCTATCATAATTTGATCAGTCCGGTACAGTTATCTTACTTGATATATTTAGAACTAGTTATGGATCTAACGTCTAGAGCTATTATACTCCGACAAGTCCTCTACTGTTATCTTAATTGGTATACTTAGAAATGGCTTGACCGGCTATGGTTGGACATCCCGAGCTATTGTGCTCCAAGCATGTTCGAATGGGTCAGGAGGGGTGTTACCCCAACACATACATAAGATTAATTTTAACCCTAATGTTCCTAACAAATTTTATATAAAGTTTTAAATTACATTGATATATTTCAGTTTGTTACTTTGCTTAACACATTATTTTTGGGTTTTAATTAAGAAATTCAAACTTGAAAATTAAATTGGTTTAGATGATTATTAAATATTGAAGTACAAGCTACGAACCAACGAGCTTAGTGAACAACTCAACAAAGCCAAAAGATGACGATAAGAAAGGTAAACAAGATGTCAAGATATTGATCATGCCCCATGTGGTGGATAACTAAAAATTTTCATAGATGATAAAAAAACGGTTAAGGTCAATTTGTGTGGGTTCTATGTCTACTTTTGATTAGGGCTGTAAACAAGCTGAGCCGAGGCGAGCTGAGCCGATCCAGGATGGGTTCGAGCTCGAGCTCGAAGCTTATCGAGCCGAGCCGAACCGGCTCGAAAATTTTAACGAGCTCAAAACACCGGCTCGAGTTTGGCTCGTGAAAAGCTCGAGACAGCTCGTGGCTCGTTCGAGCCGGGTCGATTGTAATTTTTTTTTCACATTAATTTATATGAAAACACAAAAAATATATATTAGGGCTTTTACCTTCTGTTGAGTACTTCGCACTTAGGGGAACAAAGATTATTATTTTGAATATAAACAATTTACTATCAAATTATATATTTTTTAAATAAAATACTTAATGTTTCTAAAAAATTCATTTTTATTTTAAGAAAACCTTTTTAAAATCCTAATATAAAAATAATAATCATAATAATAGTAGTAATAATAATCATTATTATTATACTATATATATATATATATATATATATATATATATATATATATATATATATATATATATATATATATATATATATATATATACATATACATATACATATATTATATGCACCGAGTCACGAGCCGAGCCAACGAACCGAGTGACAAGCCGAACTCGAACCGAGCTAACCCTGGCTCGAGTTCGGCTCGTTTAGAATTCGAGCCGAGCCGAGCCGGCTCGTTTAGATATGAGCTTTTTTCGACCCGAGCTTTTTTCGAGTTTTTCTCGAGCGAACTTCGAGCTAACTTCGAGTCATAAAATTTTTGTACAACCCTACTTTTAATGTAAATAGAGATGGAGTCCACATCCCAAGCGAAGTAAGTGGTGAGGCAGTTCATGTAAAGTTAAAGGACCAAAAAAGAAAAATATAAAAGGGATGGGAAAAATCTAAAGAAAGTTTGAGGTTAGGATTTTAATTATAAAAGCTTTTAGAGCCAAAGCCAAGGCTCCATAACAAATAACGGAGACTATAATTCATAATATTGATCACTTAAAGACTATGTTAAGGGACTTGTGATATAAACCCTAGTGTAATACAATTGTTAGAGATCATTTTAGAACATAACACATAGAATCTAATTAGTTGTTAGTTTTATGCACTTTACTTGTATTAAACAAGGCATTCTTGCTGCTATTCCAAATGTCTCCTAAAGTGTTGAGCATAGGTTTTATCTCAGGTAGGTTTTTTAATTAGTTTTTATCTTTCGATTTTACACATTGCTGAGATAGGTTTTGTATTGTTGTTACACATATACATGAAAATATGAAACACCATTTCAAGGATTGGCATATAAGGTATATGTTATAGAAACAGGCGACATCAAACATTGAAGTGCAATTCTAAAAACAATGGATGAGTTGAAGAAGTCCGACTAGAGTTGCATTTGGCTGATAAAATCCCTCCTCAACTCTGGTCTAGGTCACACTTTTCTGGTAAGCTATTATACTTATTCTATTATACTTATTGTACATTGTATTTAGTGGACAATAAGTTTAATAGATTCTATATGTTATGTTCATAGGTAGGGCACACTCTGATGTGTTACTTAACAATATGTGTGAGGTAATGAACTAGTGATAAGCCAATCATAATAGCATTGGAGTTCACCATGGAATACTTAATGAGAAGATTAGTAATATGTTGAATGTTATTGAGAAAAGTGAATGGTAATTAACTCCATATGCCACAAAACAATTTGAAGCAATAAAGAAAGAGGCTACAAAGTACAATATTGTATAGAATGTGGGAAAACAATAAACCAAGTATTTTGATATGGGGCACAAGTTTTGTGCATGCAGAAGATGGGAGATAATAGGCATAGCATACAAACATGTGGTGGCAGCAATGTGGAACTTGGAAAGCGATGGACAAGAATGTAGGATGCCAATAAAATTAGGTCCATAAATAGTTTAAATGATTGGAACACAATTTGGTCTATCATTTGGTATTCACTTTTTATAAGACTTGTTATTTCATTTGGTAAATGTCTTATGCCAAATTAGTGTAGAAAGCAACTATCTTGGGTTTTGTTACAAGATGACAGATTAAATCAAAATTATCCATTAAAGCTTCTTACTTTTTAGTCAAACTTAAGAGAAATTACAATCAACAGAAATCCTATCCGACTAATCACCAAAAACTTCTTCAATCTTCTTGTTTAATATATAATGTGAAAATAAGAGAAAATAAAACTAAATCTTAAATCTTAAAACTTAAATAAATAAAAATAAAAGAGTGAATTATCGTTTTCCTCCCTATGGTTTGGTTATATTTGCTATTTTCATCCAAAAAGGTTTTTTCTTACATTTGCCTCCCCAAGGTTTGAAATAGTTGTCATTTTCATCCAAAAACATGAATTTCATGATAAATTTTTTATTAGCAACACGTAAACATAAATTAGGATTTCGTTTTTATATAAAAATTTACGTAAGTGCCCTTTTAACGATGAATATTTAACATTTTAAACAATGGAGCTAATATTTTTGGATGAAAATGGTAACGTTTCCCAAACCTTGAGAAGCCAAATGCAAGAAAAAACATTTTTGGATGAAAATGACAAATGTTACCAAACCACAGGGAGGAAAATGACAATTCACTCAAAATAAAATAAAAAAAAAACAACCGGAATCTAAAACTAGATTAACTCATGAGGGTTGCTAAAATGGTCTATAATGGGTCTACTGTGGTTATTGACTCATAATTTATTCGCTTCGATTCCGCCCCTACTTCAATTAAAGCTAGTTCCTACTCGCAAAGTTCATCATTCAATGCTGGGGTGTTCGTAGAAAAGAAGGCGTCGCCCAACGAGTGTACTTGGAGAGCACAGTATAACGGAAAGTTGCATTCTGCGTTCGGGAGGATGAACCGCTCCAGTAAAAAAAATCTATTGATTATCTCCTAATTGCTTAAATCGAAATCAAATCACTAGGGGACCAATAAAACAATAAATAAAAAGCTAGAAAAAACAAAAAAAATGAATCCTAAAAAAGACATTTAAAAATTTAGAAAAGAAAATAGAAAAAGAAGCTTAAAAATAAGAATAAAACACACACCACTAGGATCAAACCCAGGTTGATAGAGGAAGGGATTGTAAGCACTTACCACTAGGCTAACAAATTTTTTTATTCTTAAATTACCCTAATTTTTAAAACACCTAAAAGATCAATAAAAGAAAAAAGAAATAAAACAAAACCTCATAATCAAATCAAGTATATTGTTTGGCTGTTTGGCAATTTTGTGAATGATTAAGTGATGAACTAACAATAAATTTGAACCATTAAGTGTTGAACCATTAAGAAGCATGTACCATTAAGAGCTAGTATATTGTTTAACTATTTAAAAGCAAATGTCTGACAAATTCAGATAAGAGGTCTTAACCATTCAGCATTAGACCTATTAACCATTTGACATTAGTACAATGCTTAACCATTCAGAGACAAATGTCTGAACCATTCAGACATTTGGTCTCGAAACAAACAGTCTGAACCATTAAATCCTGAACCATTCAGACATCTGAATCATTAAGAGGCTGATTCAGATGCTGGCAAACAACCCTTAAGTAAACCAATGAGAATTTTAAACTAGTCAAAATGTAATAGAATAAGGATTTTATTTCTAAAAGTATAGATTAACTTGCTAACAAACCTCATTGTCTTAAAACCAAATCTTGTAATTTTGTCTTATTAAATATTTTAAGTTCATATACAACTTGTTTGAAAACATACAACTAGTTACAATATTTTAGAGCTTTTAAGTAATATATTATGTATGGTTAGCAATGTATAATACATAGTTAAGATTGCCAAGGATAAAGATTTTTACCAGTTGTACTCCTAATTTGAGCTCGAATTAAGTTTGTATAATTATATATACTTTGAAGTGAATATTTTATGTTATTCAACCTTTTTAAAATAGGCTCGACTGCCTCTCTAACATAGCACATGAATGTGTCATGAAAAAAATTTTAGTCATCGAGTATAGTTTTAGCTTTTCATAAGATCCTTTGGTCGAACTCGAATCCAGCTCCGCATAACAAACCGTACAAACCATAATCATAGAGGAAACAAGTGCTTATAAAAACACATCCAAAAGTTAAAGGGCTCTATATGTAAATACAACTTCAACTAATTAATTAAACTTTCTATAAAATTTAGGACCTTTTTGTGATCCTCAAATCCTTTAAATGCAAGTGACTGACTATCCTATGAAAGGAGCACAAGACACTTGTCATCTCTTCCAACCCAATAAAGAAGAAAGCAAACGACAGGCTGCCATCTTCTCGCTCTAAAAGGGTAAAATCGTCTCAAATTGTGTATTCTTTCAGATATTTTTCATCTTGCTTGTCCATCATATGTTCCCCTCAAGATTTGATTTTTAAAAAAGTTATTCTTTAAGCTTAGTTATTTACCATTTGATCTTGTATATGGAATTTCTTGATGTATATGGGTTTTCTTGGATATTGATCTTTGAATTTACTTCATGTTCTTGATAATGTTTGAGCTCAAAAAAGAAAAAGAAAAAGAAAAAGATGGAAATTGAAACTATTTGAGGATTAAAGTTGGGATCTTGATTTTACTTTTTGTGGGTAATTTGGGAATTCTTGGTATTGAACTAATATAATGTTTTATGGTTTGATTAAAACCAATATTTTGTGATTAGGACTTGATTCTTGATTCTTGATAGGGATAGAGGAAAATAAAGAAAATGAAAATAGGTTTCTGCTGATATTTTGTTTCACCTTCTTGATGATGATGAGTGAAGTACAATAATTTCATCTTTTTTGTCTGAAATCTGGTGGTTATGATAGTTATCTTTCTTTAGTGACTTGTACTTCATGCAGAGGGACTTGTACATTTGTTCTGGATTCAGCTCTGATAGATATTCTAGACAACAGTATCTATTCAATGCACATGATCTATAGAGATTTGTTTTGATATGAATTTCCTCTTTAAATAAAGGACATTCTGCTATGTTAAAGTAAAATCATAAAGATATGAACTTTGATTCTTTATCTGAAGTTATTATATCAAGAAAGTTGACTGTTGATTGCAATAATTCATACCCACATTTAAATGTTATATATTTGGTGAATCTTGCATTTGGATCATCAAAAAATCAAGGGAATAATTTGATCTTGTTAGATTCTAATAGGTATTGAGGTGATTTGAGACTTTGAGTAATGAGTTCATATATCAATATCAAGAACCGTGGTGAGACATCACACTCAGAGGTCCATAACAGTCAATCAATGGTTAGGAATTCAGGATTGACCCAACAATCATCTAAACACGCGTTGCCTTCCGATGTGTTACACAACACATTAGGTGGAAGTGGGAAGGATTTTGGATCAATGAATATGGATGAGCTATTGAAGAACATTTGGACTTCTGAAGAGAGACCAACAATGACACCAAACTCTGATTTGGGTGCAGCTAATAATGCGAATTTACAAAAGCAAGGGTCTTTAACTTTACCAAGAACACTTAGCCAGACTACTGTCGATGAAGTTTGGAAAGAGTTGGTTATAGAAAATGGTGGACTAAAAGATGTGAATTTAATCAAAGAACCTAACTTGCAGCAACAAGAGAAACAACCAGCTTTGGGTGAGATGACACTAGAAGAATTCTTAGGAAAAGCAGGTGTAGGCCTGGAAAATGCTCAAACTCGAACAGATGGAAGGCGTTCTGGTGATGAAAGTAGTATTGTTTTTGAGTTCAAAAACCACACAAATCAGAATAAAGGTTTTCACCAACAAGCAGTTGTTACAGACCGGTTAAATGAAGTTAACAATGTGCAGGGTGTTAGACCTTCACAACCACTAAAACCGCAGAAGATTCTCCCGAAGCAAGCTGTTTCCAACTTCACATCTCCATTATATTTAGTGAAGAAAGCTCAAATGGGTAGTGCTGTAAATGGTGTTTTTAATTATGGAAAGATTGATAATCGCATAAATTTAGTGAATGAGCCACATTCGAGTAGTGGTGTAAATGGAGTTTCTATAATTGGAAAGTGCAATCATCCAACAAAGAGTAATTTTGACACATCACCATCAGCACCTTATACGCATGGTGAAGGTGGCGTTTGTGGAAGAAACATTGGCGGTTCTTTGGAGAAAGTGGTGGAGAGAAGGCGGAAGAGGATGATTAAGAACAGAGAATCTGCTGCAAGGTCAAGGGCTCGGAAACAGGTCATGTTCTTCACCATACATCATCTTGCTTATTAGTTTAATCGTTATGTGCATTTTATGAGAGAACATAACAAGAATGCTTATGTCTTTATTGATTTAACAGGCGTATACGTTGGAATTGGAAGCAGAAGTTGCAAAACTCAAACAACTCAACCACGAGTTGCAGAAAAAGCAGGTATGCATCCTAAACAATGGTCACCATCTTCATATTCCTAAAAAAACATCATTAATCTTTCTTGTAACATGTTTTGTTGTTGTATAAACTGTCTATCCAGGAAGAAATCAAGGAGTCACATAACTTTCAGGTATGTGGTTACAGTCTTTTAGTAAAAGTACCTTATACTAATATGTGATCAAAATGATTCATGACAACATATGATCAAACAATTATCCTTATTCATTGATGGGATTTGTTCTTGGTTATGTTTTTTCAGGTACCAGAGAAGATGAGGTCGTCGGTCAACAGAAAATTATGCTTACGAAGAACGGTAACAGGACCTTGGTAGATAAATGTACCACATTAAACCAAATTCTAGCATATAGACTATGTAATATACAAAGTATAGGATTATTGAGATAAGAAATGACTAATAGATTTGAGTGTTTACATATATATTGATGTGAGTTTGATCTTGTTTTTCAACACCATGGTAAGGAATTTGATCTGGCTGTGTATGTATAGACCGCGTATAACTTATGAAGCACATAGATTATTTACTTAGGCTTTTTGTAGTTTGATTTTGTGCATTTAGTGGTTTGATCACTTGATGTGTTTTTTTCTTGCAAGTTTAGTGATTTAAAGGGGTTCTTCAAAGTCCAAAGCCATTAATTTGTTATATCAAACCATGACTAAAGCTTATTTGAAATGAATTCATCAATATGTGTCACAGGATTCACCAATTTACCTGTATTGATCATTATGATGTTAATGAGGTTTTCAATACCTTTAATCAGAAGTGTGGAAATGGTGCTATAGGGTTGTAAATTGTAATTGTATTATTTAATATTCTTGTATTTATGGTTGTGATTATTTGTTATTTTCAAAAATCAGAACTGAAGTGTCAAATTGGGCTTGATATGTAAATTATTTGATAAACACTCCCTTGTGAAATAACAATGTTATAAGTAATTTGAATGATTGCATGTGTTCTCGTACTCGTTAGGTTAGGCTTAAAATAATATTGGGAGTTAAGGATTGGAAACATCCAATTATGTGTAAATCTTGAGATAGTTCCATGATGTGAAGAATATTGTATTATTATAATGTTAAAAGCTGAGATAAAGAATATTGTTTTAATGAAATGTTGAACTCTTAAATATAACTGTTTAAATCTTGCTTACTGAACTTTTATTTATGAATTAAATAGTTAATATTCATGACTAATACAAAATAACCTTATTAAATGTTAAATAGAATAATCTGTTAAACTAAAAACTAAGTTGCGCCCGTGGCCTAATGGATAAGGCGTCTGACTTCTAATCAGGCGATTGTGGGTTCGAGTCCCACCGGGCGTGTTTTCTTTTTTTTTTTGCTGCTTATTTTCATTTCAATCGGAGATCGTGGGTTCGAACCCATTTCAATCGGCGTTCAGAAATTCACTTTTGGTTTTGTCTTGTTGAACTCGTATTCTGGTTGTCCCTGCATCGATATGATGTTTGTTTTCGGTGTCAAAGTATTTAGTATGAGAGTTCCCTCAAAATGGTGGAATTGAATTATAAGTACTAAACTGATCGCCTAATTCGTGATCGCAATTGTTGTAGAACATTAGTTGTGTAAAGTTCTCGTTGTGTGGTGTTTTATGTTTTTTGTCGTTTCTTGAATTTATCTACCCTAATATTGTGTAGAATCTGGTGTTTAGTCGGTAAAACTTGGTGCTTGATGAAAATTCAAAGTTTTCTAGTACACGAAAATGAGTAGTGCAGCATCGACAGGTGTATGTGTTCTACACCTCATTTATGGTACATCAAGAAACCATCTTTAAGGCACTCTAAGGCTATGCTATGGTATTCACAGTAATCTCAGTTGGTGTTTGAGAAAAATGAGTAATAATATCTCATCTTGTGAGCATTGTGATTAATTATATGATAATGTACTTAGCTTAATACTAATAAGTTGTTTGGTGTGTATGTTAGGTGAATGATGGCTCATGAGGCTAGGTTGATAGTGATACATCCCGGTTGCAAATTTTGGAAGGTTGCCTTGCAACGTTTAAGTTTTAACTAATCACTAATCAGGTAACGTTGTAAGTTGAATTATTTTTTGATATCAATCTTCTACACCCGTAACTATTGTTTCATGAAACATTTGTAAATGCTTTTAATGACTAATGTAAACAAGTGAGACCTAGCTTTCCACACTATGGATTGTTGGTTTTGCTTGAAAGACAATTATTTGACTGTATGATAATCACACTTACTATTTTTTGTTTCATATTAGAGTAATTTTAATGGTACCTTAATATCTTTAATCGTCTTAGGATACATAATCATAACCATACCTCGTACATCTCATTTATGTGGGGTTTAGGAGGTCGGATGTAGGCAAACCTTACCTCCATCCCAGGAGATAGAAAGGCTTCAGCTTGCGAGAACCCCACCCCCCCTGGCTATATAGCTGACCATATGATCCAAATCACCCAATCACAAGGAGCATATCATGATCAATAAAGTAAACAACATACAATATCAACCGGAAGGGCTCACTAGTAGTACACTGTCATTGAACACATACTAGACAATCAATATGTAATTAAATTAGAAAAGTCAATGAATAACCATATACGCACATCAATAATCAATCACTATACTTTTGGCAACAAAAAGCACACAAAATACAATGAACTTGGTGCGACAAAAAATGGTACCAAGCAAGTGGCAATTATAAAGCAGGTACTATTATGTAAGGGCTACTAGCTAAAACCTAAATAACATCTAAACTATTCTTTGGACGCTTTAACATTAGTCATACGTCTTCACATACTTTTATAATGGACCATGTCCTCGTAGAGGTGCAACTCGACCAAATCCTGTCTAGACTTCTCATCTCCTCCTCCCCTTGATATTTAGAGCCTTTACTAGTCTAACGTTGTTTATCTCCTCTTCACATCTCCAAACTATCTCAATCTCCCCTCCCTAATCTTATCCATTATACTAGCTATGCCTAACCAACGTCTAAAAATCTCATTTCTTATCTTGTTTGTTATTGTGTGCCCGCATATCCATTTTAGCTACTTCACGCATTAGGGCCTTCTTAGTTGCCCTGTATATAAAGTATAAAATATTTTTTTTTTGTATTTCAAAATTCAAATATTTATTATTCATAAATACTTGTACTCATATACATACTTTATTAAGGAATGAGAATGGTAACTTTCATGGTATTATACCCTTTTTTCTAACTAGGAATTGAACCCCGCGCGTTGCTGCGGGATTCTTTTGTAACAGAGTGATTGTCTTTCTCGTTTAAGATTCTGATCTTATTTCTCCTTTCCATCAAATTAAGTGAACACCAATCAACCTAATTATTCCGGTGGCTAACCTCACTCGACCGGCTCACCGTCTTTATTCCGTTTCATTAACTCACAAATTGTCATGTGTAGAGTTTTTAGAATCTGGATTGATTCTATTACATTCAATATATTTTTTTTCTAATTACAAAGATCGCCAAATAATTTAACATAACCCCCATTTTTACATGAACCCCTTAATCTTAATAACTGATTTTAGTATCACAAACCATTAACGCTCTGTTCCCGAGTCTCATTTAAGGAGAAAAATGGAAGGAAATGAATGGAAAGTGAAAAATAGTTGTGTTCCCGAGTTTTTTTAAGGAGGAAAATGGAACGAAACAAAAAAAACTTTGTGTTCCCGAGTTTTTTAAAGGAAGAAAATGGAAAGAAACGAAAGGAAAATATTCAATAATTTTTCCTTCTAACTTTCCTTCCAAAACGAAAGAAAATGGAAAGAAAAGAAATTAAACACATAAATTTCTTAATTTCTTTTCATTTTCTTCGAACTCTGGAACACGGAAATTTAAAATATCTTTTCTTTTTTTTCATTTTTTTTCTCTCGTTAATTTCCTTTCACTTTCTTTTTCTTTTTTTTTTGTTTATTAATCTCGGGAACACAGCCTAAGAACACCAAGTAGTTACAACCTTTTTTTGTATATGATACAAGCGTTGAAGACTAATCGAGGTAACGATAAATAAATAAATGACAATCAAGAATCGGTAAACAAATCCGACGGTGACACTACTGGATCGGAGATGAATTTCAATAATACACAAAATTAGGGTTGTTTAATAAAGAAACAAAACCCCCAAATCCTTTCGTCACCTATAGACATCAAGAACTAAAGATTAAACCAACCCCACTTGCTTTTTGAAATTAAATTTGTTGATTTTGAAGCAACAACTTGAGCCGGTGGTAGCGACAACCACCGGAGTTATTCTTACCATAATTTTGGCCGACTAATTTAACCTGACCATCATGTTTTCTGCCTAATATCCTCCGAGGATCTCGCCGTCCTAATATTTGGATAAAGGGTTTGTGTTTACAGCTGACGTACTTACCATCTCTCTCGATCTCTCGCACAAATACATAGTGGAGATCGAAAGTAAAGTTTGAAATTGATGTTCAAAGAGAAATTGACTTCCATTTGCAGATGCAGTGCCACCGACTATTGTAATTTCCACACATTATATTTAAATCAAGAGAAATCGACTTCGAATTCCGGTTGTTGATATGTTTTCATCGTCTTCATCTTCTTCGTTTCATGACTTTTATCTCCTTCTGTCTTTTTCTTACTCCATCTCTTTTTCTCCTTCTGCCTTCTCTCTTCTCATGATTTCTAACAAAGTCAAAAAAGAATACATATGACCAAGGGTAATTTCGTAATTTAACGTAATAAAAAATCAATTTCTGTACAGTGCGCACCGACATATGTTTTTAATAGTATATATAATTACTTCTTACCCTAGCCGCCATAACCATCTACTCCGGCCATCCTTCCTTTCGCAACACCTCTGCTCCTTAGTTTACACGCATCAAGAAATTGATTTTCAAGACACTCGTTTTCCTGATTATGTGTATCTCCTTCAGATGTCACTATATAGATTAAAACGGGCTCCATGTGTTTGGTATCAACACTTAGCGGATTATATTTTCACACTTGGTTTTCACCACCACATGTGTGATCATTCACTTTTCATTTATTGCTCAGGTGAGCACATGACATACATTTCATATATTCATGTCATTCTTCATGCTACATCGGCACTTCATCTTTATTTTACGAATCTTTTGACAAATGAATTTGGCACGAAGGATCCAGGCCTACTTTCTTATTTTCTTGGCACTGTCGTTAAACATCATCATGACACATATATATTCTATATCAACAAAAGTATGTAGTCATGGTATTGGAACGTGTTAGCATTTCCTTGTGTAATCCTTCTATCACCACCTATAGATGTCTTGCAAGTCAGTTACAATATTTAACATTCACAAGGTTGGAGATTTTATATGCTACTAAAAATGTTTGCATGCACATGCATGCTCTACGAGTAACACATGAATGCTTCAAACGCATTCTTTGATGCATAAAAGGCACTATTTCTTATGGTTTGAATATTACTAATTCCAGAACGGACTCCTTATTAGCTTATACCGATGCGGATTGGGTAGGTCTTCTGGATAGATAAACATCAATCTAAGTCTGGCTATCGTGTCTACTTGGGTTTCAATTTACTCTCACGGTCTTCCAGACCCTAACCAACATTATCATGTTCTAGTGGCGAAGTGGAATACCGAGGAGTTGCATATGTTTTTTTTGAATCTTGTTGGCTTTGTAACCTATTGTTGGAGCTTCACTATCCTATATCTCATGTTACTATTGTGTATTGTGACAATGTGAGTGTCGTCCGTTTCACTGTGACAAACCTGCACGACACATTCAATAATAACGGATTAACTATTGCAATATATTGGACGTAGGAGCCCATGATTGGGCTTAACTATAGCGGGCTTAGGTCCACACACCATAATGGTCTTTGAACCACTAACCTTAATAAGCGTTGGCCCAATTAGATAAAGGTAGACTGAAGAAGCCCAGTAATGTTAAGGCTTGAATAGACGACTAAACCCAATAAGTAACGATTACCTTAACAGAATGAACATGTAAAGTAGAGCATATAAAGAATACAAATAGACCAAAAAATATGTATACAATCATATATAATACACAATGTCAAGTTATGTATGATATCATAAAACTAGGGACCTCTCGAGTACAAAAGCACGTTAAAACCGAGCCGCGAACGTAGAAACATAAAACCGACAAAATAATTAAAAACTTAAAAAAATTGTTAGCTAATGACTTTCATATGAGTAAAATAAGTTAAAAGTCATATTTTAGAATTTTCCTAAATTTTTAAAGAAATTAAACGTATTAAATAAGTGTTTATCTACAAAAATTAAAAATAATTTATAAAAATTTCATAGAAAAAGTAACTCTACTACAGTAAGTTATGATCTATAATAACATTCTATGAATTAAACCTTCAATAAAACAAATTATTCTAATTACTTGATCCGTACAAGACGCGGTTCAATACGCGCTTAAAAGATAAAAACCGACCTAATAATATTATGACCAAAAATTAAACATTAAAGGGACTTATTTATACTTATAAAATATATAAATAAAATAAGAACAAGACACCCCTAAGTTGTTAAGAATTAATTCTCGTATAAATAATACGAGACGACAATCTCTTAAAATAAACCACAAAAATCATTAATGGAACTCAAACACCATAATAAAATGCATAAATTAGTATCCTAACTCACTTGGAAACCTTAAAGATCCATTATAACTAAACTATATGTAAAAACCTAAACTCTAGGGTAAAATATTAACAAACTCTACATATCCAAACTGTCAACTATTAGAACCTTACTATTTTAGCACTAGATAAACCTATACTAAAACTTTGAACATGAAATAATAGATTACATAATTATAAGTCGTTGAGAACACATGTCAAGACGCCAACACGTAAAACATAAAGCTTAATTACACATATGTAACATAAATCAACAATACAAGTAAAATAAACTTAATACACATGGGGAGGACATAGATACTTAATGAGATACTAATAAACACAAAATGAACTTAATAGGTCTGCTATTTGGTATCATGTGACATCCGATAATTTTTGGTTACCAAACTCCGTTAGATCTATTAAGTCTTGAATACATATCACGTAAGCCCACCCAAGTTTTCTTTGAACACTGGTGACTTAATAAACAATCAATATCGGTTTAACTAATATTAACTTGATTAATATTTTTTTATATTATTATGTGATTATGTGAAACAAATATGTTATGTGGTATTATACGATTTGATCTTTTAGCATGTTGTTATATGAATTATTTAAGGAGCATGCGAGATGATTAAATTTTAGTTTATGATCTACTAAAGTCAAAGTTAAGAAAATTAAAATGATTTATACAATACTTAAAAGTAGGATTTAAAATTTATAAAAATTAAAAGGGGTTATAAGTTAAAATAAGGGTGGGTATATAAATGGAAAAACAAAAACCCTAGCCCCATTATACCTAAAACCGGCCAAAACCCCCTCCCCTCTTGCCCTTTGTTATCAGCCACAACACACACAAATCACATTTGTTATTGCTTGATTTGATTAATACAACGTGTTTGCAAGCTCGGTTATCAATCAACAATGTGTATTAGGTATAAATATATAATGTTTTTCATAAAGTTAGTCTATAAACAAAACCCTAGTCCAATACTCTAATAAAACTTGAACTGATGATATTAGATGATATAGTTATGTTAGTTTGATTGTATTGTTGATGTTTTACATGAATTATGTAAGAAACTTGTTGTTTTAACGTTCGGTTCATAACTTACCCAAAGTGGAAAATTTAGTTTCCAAGAACTTTGGATTTGATGATGTTTCTTGGGTTCTAATGGTTAATATACATTACAATGATCATATAACTTATGGGTCGATTATTAGTTTGGTAAAATTTAGATTATAGGATGTCATCCTCCTAAAGAGGAAACTTTATAAATATGATTTTTGAATTTCAATAGTTTGATCATGCATGAGATGCTAGGATCATGTTAGATAGATTGTTGGGAATCTTAAATGGTTTAAAATGCAATAGTTAGATCATGTTGATGTTATTTTGGGAAATTGAATGTTCAACTGTACATGTAAACTGGTTATAGATGGGTTGAGGTATTGAGTTACACTAATACTAGTAATTAGGGTTACATGATGTTATGATGATGCATGATCAATATGGTATAACTGGAATATCTTGTTAGTATAAGTTATAGTTGGAATATTTGGAATGTAATGATGAATATCATACACACATATGAATCTGAGGCCCCTACTTAGTAGGATTGGCAGGATTTAGGATGTGAATTAGTAAGTTACTTCACATGGCATGCAGTGAGTGCTTAGAACCATATGTCTGATTAGGTTGTATTATAGTGATATAGTTAATTACCACTTATGATATCTAAAGTGATTGGGTAATTTCCGATTGAAATGTACATCTTAGTTATTTGTATAGATTCATATGTGTTGTATGATAAGGTTTTTCCAGTATAATAATCTTGTTAGAATTTAGAATTCACAATGTGCAATATGTGGATTTTTTTAATTAAACTCCTGAATACTTGTTTGGCTATGTGTAAACAAACATGATTCACTTAATATGTAACTAACGAGATCAAACGGGTTAACTTGGTGTAACGCCCGAAAATTTCAAGGAAAAGATGGCCGAATGAACTTCTCGCACGAAAAAAACTTCTCGCGCGAGAAGGTGTGCGAAAAGTAAGAGCTGGGTATAAATAGCTAAGAACACCCATGTTTGAGCCATACTCACGCGAAAAGTGCTGATGATAGACTGTGCAGGGTTTGAATGTGATAAGGTTCTCGCATGAGATGATGATGTTATGACTAAGTTTTCGCGTGGCATGTTGTTGTATGTGTTGTTATCTTACGTTTTAACCGTTTTCTAAATGACTGTGTTTTATGTTATGACCTTACTTTGTATGATATGTACTATTGTAAGTAAAGCACTAAGTAATGAAAGCGAAAGATAATGAAATGAAAAGTGAAACATAATGAATGAATGAAAGTATTGCAAGCAAATAAATGGAGGTTTACAACTCATTAAGGGGTTGTTAGCTTAACTGTGTGCGGTTTAGCTAACCCATGTGGATGCACATAGGGGGGTCAATCTTTGTGATTGATCATGACGTGCGAAAACAGGATCCTTGTCGCTTGCCCCGATACTAGAGTTAGTTTCGTGCATAATGTTTGGGGTTTATCTATAAACTTCGGCCCAGTACCCGCTTCGTGCACAATGTTGGGGTATAGCACATGACATGATCTAGATGAAAGTGAAAGATAATGACGAAAGTACGAAATGTGCGACAACGTACGAAAACGAAAGATGATGAAAGATAATAATAATTATTGTCAATGTGTATGTATGATGTATGATCACGTGCAAAAGTAAAGGAAATGTTTTGAATGAAAGTAAAGTATTTTATTAATAAAACTAGAACTCATCCAGCATCGCTGACTTTTGTATGCATAATAGTTGGCAGATAATTATTGATGATGAGGAGGTGCGAGCATGGATGCATAAGCTACTAGGAATGATACGAGTCTGGCATCCATATTTTTGTGAATTACATTATGTTAATACCATTTTTTGGATGTAAACAAACAATGTAATGATTTGACACAATTTTAGTTATTAATGAAAATAAATAGTTCCGCTGCAAATGATAAATTTTAAATGTTTATGCTATGATTGTCCAACTGGTAAGCGTCGCGGGAACGGGGCCTTATAAGTTTGTAAGGCCCCGATCCGCCCCGATCCCGGGACACTCACAATTGGACAATCACCGCACATAAAACATAAAATATACATTTACATCTATGAAAAACATCACAGCGGAATAATTTAAAACCATTTCATATATTAATGACTGCTTTTGCAAAATTATACACCATTGTTAACAGTTACAAAATATTATCGTTACATTACATCACAAAAACGTCATAGTTATACAAATGGATGTCATCCAAAAAATGCCGAGTAGCTGCCCCGTGCCATCCTCAGCAACAATCACCTGCCAACTGGAAATTACATAAAAGTCAGCGTTGCTAAGTGAGTTTAAGTTTTATAAACAAAATACTTTATATCCTTTTACAACCGTTAACTTCTGTTCATTCATCATCGTACGTCATCGTATCATTCACTTCATTCATAATCTTCTTTACTTATCTTTCGTACATTCATTAACTTCCGATGACATGTACTGTACCCCGAACATTATGCATGAAGCTGACCCTAGGGCCTGGGGTAAGTACACTTATCATTATCATTCATCTTTCATTCCGGACCAATGCCATGTGCTATACCCCGAACATTGTGCACGAAGCTGGTTACTGGGCCCGAGGTCTATCATAGACCTCGAACATTATGCACGAAGCTGACTCCAGTACCTAGGGCAAGCGACAAGGATCCCATACGTATGGTCAATCACAAAGATCAGACCCCAGTGTGCATCCTTCCGGGGTAGCTAACCCGCACACAGTTGAGCTAACACCCTTCATTGGGTGTGAACCTCCATACATTGCTTGCAAGACTTTCTTACATTTGTTCGTTCATTAATGCATGCATGCGTTCTTACTTACATTCCACTTATCATTATCATTAACTTTCGCTTTACGTTACCTAATACTTTTCGTTTATTTCATAATCATAACACATAAGTCACGGAATAATACATAATAGGAATGTAAGAAAACATAACTTGAACATACATAGCATCACATAAACATCACATACCCCATCACACATCATCATAAACATCATGCATCATCAATTCACATACACATACACATGCACAACAAGTACAAGTCTTCATAGAACATAACCGACCCTCCGCGGGACCGCGGGGGTTCGGGGGCGGCAGCCCCTGACAGCGGGGTCCTAGGGGCAGCAACCCCTAGTGGGGTCCAAGGGGCAACGCCCGTGGCTGGGGCCGGGCTGCCAGGTCAGCGTGAAATTTTTTATCTTAACACTTTTATATAGCATATTTCCTTATAGAAATATCGGTCTTCTTGTTAAAACCTCTTATAATCTTGGTCATTAGAAACGTATATTTAGTATGCATTTCTAGCCCCAAACAAGTTTAAAACCTTTAAAATAGGAGATCTAGAACTCATCTTGACTTAGTGAGTAGCTTCTCAATCAAGATTTCTAAGCAAGGGTCACACCATATAGCCTGCAGATAAGTTAACACTCAAAGGAGTTAATTTCTACCTAGTTTCGCTGCAAGATCAGCAGTTTCGCCAGCAGTTTCGCTGCTAGTTTCGCTGGCATCTTCGCTGCCAGTTTCGCCCAACTTTCGTTGGAAAACCATGTCTGCGAAACTACCTGCGAAACTATAGTTTCGCAGGAAGATCCATAGTTTCGCTGGATGACTACATAATTTCGCTGGAAGAACACCCAGTTTCATAGAACGGGCTGAAATTACGGACCATCCCGTTTTTAACCCAAAACTTCAATATTTTACACCCAAATCCTTGGTTTGTCACCCAATAAGCTATATCTAAGCTTCTTACATGTTTTCTTACACAAAACGTGAGTTTTGAGCGATTCTTTGCCACTTTAAAAAACCCCAAGCCCTAGAATCCGGGTTTACATCAAAAGGAACGATTAAACGATGTTTCTTACCTGGATTATTGGTCTTTTCTTGTTGTTTGGATGCCCAAGAATACCGATTTTCAATCTCTTGATCAACGGAGCCTTGAATCACCACTTTCTCTCTCTACACTATCTCTCTAGAAGTTGGGTGTTGAGTTGCAACTGAGAGTGGCTCAAGCTGAGCTGCTTATATATATCGGGCGTTCCTAGGACCTTAAACTTGCCAAACATATAACCCGTGAGGTCTACTCGGTTCATACCACATTCCTCGCTTATTTTCTTCAAATAATCCCGGCTAAGCCCATTATTATTAATTGGCTCGTTTCGACTTTATTTCGGGCGTTACAAAATTGGTATCAGAGCTAAAGGTTAAGAGAGTTAGGTAAAATATTTTCTAAAAACCTAAAATTTAAACTGAGAATGGGAAAAAAAGGAAAGGGATGCCAGTACTAGTAGCTACATGCCTGCAGAAATGTTTATGTAAACGTTTTATGTAAATTAATGGAAAAAGGAATTATGTGTGCGTGCTATGTGGTTTATGTGATCTTTGTAGATTTGAATATTGATGTAGTCAGGATTGAAAATGCTTGGGGGGTGGAGAGTAAAGTAAGTGGCTAATCACAACTGGCCACTGTAATTAGGAACTTACTATACTTGACATAATCTAAGCTATTACCTTGAATGATCATGTTGGTGTTCGAATCTTATAGTATATAGGAGATGGATGGTGGTAGATCTTCGAAAGCTTCTCGAGGTGGAGGTCGTGCAGGTCGTGGTGGACGTGGTGCTGAGTCGCGTGTCACTAGAAGCAGAGCTAAGACTGCTAAAACGGCTCATGAGGAGCACGCACCCCATAATCATGAAGGTGGGGATGAGAGTGCTAATCTGAAGGCCTCAGTGAAAGAGGCTGTTGTTGAGGAGGTTCATCAAGTCATGCAAATGATTTTGCCGTATGTGGTGACCGAGGTTATTAGAGCTGTGAGGGAGGAAGAAAGGAAGGAGAAAAAGAAGACTACTGGGAGAGGGGGCGAAGAGGGAGGACAACGAGAGCAACGAGGGACTGAGACGATTGTTTCTAGTGATGACGAGGAGGAGGAAGCTGTGCTGAAAACTACAAGAGGGTGCAACTATAGGGCATTCCAGAGTTGCAAGCCCCTGACTTTTGATGGGAATGGGAATGTTGCTGCTCACCGATGGGTGAGGGAGATGGAGCAGGTGTTGGATATTAGCTAGTGTAGGGATTATCAAAAGGTAAAGTTTGCTACCCACTCGTTCGTGGATACATCCTTATGCTGGTAGGACAATATAGTCCAAGCTAAGGGAACAGAGCCATTAGTAGGTTGAGGTGGTCAGAACTGAAGAAGTTGGTGATTGAGGAGTTTTGTCCTCATAGGGAGTTGGATAAGATTGAGAGGGAGTTCATGCAGTTGGAGGCGGGAACCATGGCACACCAGCAGTGTACGACCAAGTTCAACGAGATGGCGAGGCTGGTGCCAGACCAAGTGACACCTGTGTCATGAAAGATCAAGAGGTACATCCAAGGTCTGCCAGCGGATATTCGCAAACACTTGATCACCGCTTGACCTGGTACGTTTAGGTCGGTGGTCGATCTGGCAGGGAGACTGTACGATGAGAGAGAAGAGGTGACTGTGGTGGAGTTGAACAAGAAGGGAGGTGGAGAGAAGAGCTGGAACGGAAAATGTTTTGGTAGTGGTGGTTTCACCCCTAAAGGTAAGAAGGCGAAGGTAGAGGGTCGTAAGACGACTACAACCAATGTGGTGGTGAAGATGTGCGGTAAGTGTGGGAAGGATCATGTGGGAGAGTGTAAGTGGCGATCGAACGGCTTCTTCAAGTGCGCGAGGCCTGGTCATATGGCGAGGGAATATGGGGTTATAAGGTGTTATGCGGTGAAGAGGGCCATTTGAGCAGGGATTGCAAGAAGCCAAGGGCTGAGAACTCCGGGGAAAGGAAAGGGATCGAGAAGGAGAAGGAAGGGCATAGGGCTAAAGCTAGGGCATTTACTATGACCAGAGAAGAGGCGAGGGTGGATCCCGACATTGTGTCAGGTACATTCATAGTAAACCAAACTTATGCCCTTGTGCTTTTTGATTCTGGTGCTAGTCGGAGTTTTATTTCTTTTGCCTTCTATGATAAGTTTCCCGTTAGGAGTATAAATATTGATGAGCCCTTTGATGTAGGAACCGCCATTGGTGCATCTACCAGGATTTCTGATGTGGTATATGATTGCGACATAGAATTGGAAGGCCATTGGTTCTCTACTAGGTTGTTCGTGATGCCCTTAGGTGGATTTGATTAGTCTTAGTGATGGATAGCAACTTGTGAGGCAAATAGGTTCTCATTGGCTAGCAGCCTGTGAGGCAAATATCGTGTGTCGTAAGAAGGTGATTTAACTGACTGCGCCCGATGGGAGTTTGTTGACGATCTACGGCGATAGAGTTCACACGGTCCCGAAAGTAATTTCAATGATGGTGGTAGAGAAGTGTATGAGGCGTGGGTGTGGTGCCTATCTGGACTATGTAAAGGAGGTGGTTGCGATAATACCACGATTGTCGAACGTGCTAGTCATGTGTGACTTCTCGGACGTGTTCCCGAAGGATCTATCAGGTGTACCACCTGATCGCGTGTAACATCCGGCCCGTCACACCAACAATATTGTCTGCTTTGCCCACGAGGAGCTCACGGATTTGATTTTGGTTGCCTGGGTGAAAACTTCCCAAGGAGGTCACCCATCCCTGGATTGCTCCCACCTGAGCACGCTTAACTGTGGAATTCTCCTATCATCCACAACCAATACGCCCAAAACGCGTTGTTGATGTTAGAGGCATGACATTCCTTATGAACCAGGAATCTCTCCTGTCCACGGCGATATAGGATTTATGTAGGGTGTCACAATCACCCCCCTTTGGACTCATCGTCCTCGATGAGCCCGAGAAGTCACCATCCTAAGTGAGGTATGTCCCACATCCCAAATGACACCGGAGTGGCTCTGATACCCTTCTGTAACATCCAGCCCCTCACACCAACAATATTGTCCGATGTCACACCCCGACCAATGGCCGAATCATCGGAACGGATGAATGTGAATCGATTGCTTATAATTCATGGTAGTAAATACGTTAAAATATTATTAAATGCCATTTTCATTAAATAAGTCAAAAATACATATTTCATTACAATACAATAAAGATTCAAACAACATAATAAAGTCTTTTATTAATCTAGGTCCAAGTCCTATATGAGCATGAAAAAATCCTCTAAAATGTATCCTGAAACATGTTAAAAATACTGTCAACATATGATGTTGGTGAGTTCCCATGAATTTGTACATACATATTTAAACAACTTTTAAGAGGCAATTCAAGTTATAGGTTAAGAAATAATACAAGAATATATAGATAGCATAATGAAACAATCAAACCTTAACAAAAGAATGGCCATAATAAGATATACGATTTGCTAAGTGTACTTGGTTTCCATGATGAACAAGAATACGTCATCAAGAGCCGACAATAACCTCGGCTTTAGCACCAAATAGGCTTGTCAAGCCCATAGATCTATGATGTCGCTAGGCTAGCAATAGTTAATGATTGTTTTACAAGATGACTATCATATAATGCTAACCATTATCTCAAATAACTATGACAAAATTTATAAGATGTACTGCATATGCATTACAAGTTTTAAGATATTTTACAAGTGTGCATTTATATGGTTAACATGTTTCACCCCAAAAAGTATGAAATAAAAGTGAAAATAGGGTATGAAAAACTCACATTGTATAATGATGGTTGTAGAGTACATAAGAAAGCTTAGATGTTCAAGAGTCAAAGGTGATGTCCTAAAGGATAAAAAGAAACAATAACTTGAGGTCGGAATTCATTACAAGAAGTTAGGACGTTTAGAGAATGCCAAAAGGCGAAAGGTAGATTGAAAAAAGATTATTGCACCAATTTTAGATTCTGGACATAATGTTTGATACGTGTTTGAATAGGTTTTAAAAATAGCAAACGGTTTCGTAAAATTATAAAAATTTACAGTTTACTAATTCAGAGTCTTTCGGACAACTTTTGTTCAGAAACATTTTTATGAAATGATTTGTAAATAGGTCAAAACAGCAGCACAAGACAGAAGGTGCTGAAATGCGCACTTATCTTGTGAAGGCTATGTTGAGTCGTTCGATTGAGTTTGAAGACATATAAACTATCCTTAGAAAGGTAATTCTATAAACTTAATATTATGACCAAGTTATGGTTAGTTGAAGTCAGACTATATTCTGCCAAATATGTAGTAAGACACTTATGTGCACTTTTAAAATTGCTAAAACATGAAACAGGTTAGAACAAATTTATTATGTCGATATATGATATATTAGACTTCATTTGAGTTATAAAAAAATATTCCAAGACTTCAGCATAGCCATCATTTAGAGACAATCTTGTGGAAAAACCAAATGCGACGGCATAGTCGTCCATATGCAAACGGGATTCTTTGTTTACGTAGCATGTTCTTAGTTTGATTTATGATTGTTAGTGATTGTTATAAGGTTAGTGAAATTTAAAAGGTTAATGATCAAATGATAATAATTAAAATTAAAAGAGATTTAGTAGAAGAACGAATGAAAGTAAGAACATAACGTTATGAGAACAATTGGATGTTAGGATGATTGAAACAATATAGAAATGCATAATATAAAAAGCAATATAAGATTACCTTACTATTAGAAAATTCTTGAAATTTCTTGTAAAAGAAATTTCTTGAAATTGATTAAAACCAATGGATGGAAGAGAGATATGTGAGTGAGATTTTTGGAGAATGAGCAAATAAAAAATGAGCCTTAAAGCTTGCTTTTATAGTTGAGGTTAGGAGTGGATTATGAATGGTGTTAATGGTGAGTTACAAGTCTTTTAAAACGGGGTTATGATTGAAATTTGAAATAAATATAAGATTAAATAAACTAAATAGATAAAAAAATAATTACAATTTAAACTTTTAATTTATTAAAACCTTAATTTTAATTTAATCAACTTATTTTCTTATAAAATCTTTATAGACTTTATAAATCTCACAAAAACTTTGCAATTTGATTATTTATTTGATTGAATATTTAAAATCTTATAAATTTTAGTAACCTTTCAAAATGTATAAAATTTATTTTATAAATTAAAAGATTAAATTAAATTGATTAAGTGACACATTTATTATATTTGGAACATAAAAATATATAAAATGACTAAATATTGAATTTGATTTACAAGATTGACTCAAACGGGTTCGGGTTTGGGTTTCTACTTTGAAAATGGGTCGGATGTTACATCCGATTTGCCCACAAGGAGCTCACAGATTTGCTTTTGGTTGCCTGGGTGAAAACTTCCCAAGGAGGTCACCCATCCCTGGATTGCTCCCACCTGAGCACACTTAACTGTGGAGTTCTCCTCTCATCCACAGTCAATACGCTCAAAACGCGTTGTTGATGTTAGAGGCAGGACATTCCTTATGAACCAGGAATCTCTACTGTCCACGACTGATGTGGGATTTATGTAGGGTGTCACATTGTGAGATTGAGTTCCAGATCGATCTGACACCTTGTGCCGAATCTGTTGCTAAGGCGTCGTATCGTCTAGCTCCCTTCAAGATGAAAGAACTGGTGAGTCAGCTCCAAGAGTTGCTAGATAAGGGGTTCATTCAATCGAGTATCTCTCCTTGGGGTGCTCTGGTTTTGTTTGTGAAGAAGAAGGACGGTAGTATGAGGATGTGCATCGACTACCGTGAGCTGAACAAGTTGACGGTGAAGAATCGGTATCCGTTACCAAGGATTGATAACTTGTTTGATCAGCTCCAAGGAGCCAGTTGGTTCTCGAGGATAGATCTCTGATCTGGTTACCATCAGCTGAAGGTGAAGGAGCAGGATATTCCTAAGATGGCTTTTTGTATGCGTTATGGGCACTACGAGTTTCTCGTGATGTCTTTTGGTTTAACCAACGCGCTAGCTACTTTTATGGATCTGATGAATCAAGTGTGTCGGCCGATGTTGGATAAATCAGTGATTGTGTTCATTGATGATATCTTGATTTATTCGAAGAACGAGGAAGAACATGCCGGTCACATTCGAGAGGTGTTGGAGACGCTTCAAGGGAGAAGTTGTATGCCAAGTTCTCCAAGTGCACATTCTAGTTGCGTATTAGGTTTTTTGGGTCATGTTGTTAATCCTCAAGGGATGATGGTAGACCCAGCGAAGGTTGAAGCGGTGGTGTAACGGAAGTCTCCAAAGACGCCATCCGAGATCAGTAGTTTCTTGGGCGTGGCGGGTTACTACCGAAGACTCATCCAAGACTTTTCCAAGTAGCTTCTTCGTTGACCAAGTTGATCCTTAAGGATGTGAAGTTCGTATGGGCTCTTGAGCACGAGAATGCTTTAAAAGAGCTAAAGATGATTGACTCAAGCTCCCGTCTTAACGTTGCCCGAAGGGACGAAGACTTAGTGGTCTATTCGGATGTTTCTTATTCTGGATTGGTTTGCGTGTTGATGTAATGGGGGAGAGTTATAGCTTATGCGTCCCGGCAGTTAAAGGTCCATGAGGCTAACTACCCTACTCATGATTTGGAGTTGGCGGCTATGGTCTTTGCATTGAAGATCTGGAGGCACTACTTGTACGGAACAAAGTGCACCATCTACACTGACCGCAAGAGCTTGAAGTACTTCTTCGAGCAAAAGCATTTGAACATGAGGCAAAAGAGATGGTTGGAACTTATCAAGGATTATGAATATGAAATCCACTATCATCCGGGCAATGCCAACGTGGTGGCGGATGCCCTAAGCCGAAAGGAGAGACCCGAGCCGATTCGGGTGAAGGCTTATCAGTTGATTATGACCTTCGATGTGATGAAGCTGGTCAAAGAATTTCAGGATGAAGCGCTGAAGGAAAATCAAATTAAATCCAAAATGATGAAGGGTCTAGTCGCTGAGTTGGTTGAGAACGCTCTTAGGGTTAGGACCCGATCGGGGCGGATATGAATTCCTTGTTATGGGGATCTACGTGGAAAGATCATGGATGAGGCATATAAAACTCGATACTCAATTCATCCTGATGCCACAAAGATGTATCAGGATATGAAGAAGAATTATTGGTGATTGGGAATGAAGCGCGACATTGTGAAGTATGTGAGTAAGTGTCTTACCTGTTTGCAAGTGAAGGCCGAGCATCAGAAGTCATACGGAAGATCCAACCCTTGGATATACCTGAGTGGAAATGAGAGCACATCACCATGGACTTTATTATGAAGTTGTAGCGTACAACAAGGGGATATGATGCCATATGGGTGATAGTTGATCATCTGACAAAGAGTGCTCACTTCCCGCCGATCCGTGAGATGTATTCATTTGAGAGATTGGCGGATTTATTTGTCAAAGAGATTGTAACTCGTCATGGTGTACCAGTGCCATCGTATCTGATTGTGACACTCGGTTTACATCCAAGTTTTGGAAGAGATTTTATGATGCGATGGGACGAGGCTACATATCAGTACAACTTATCATCCCCAAACCGATGGTCAGTCTGAGAGAACCATTCAGAAGCTAGAAGATATGCTTCGGGCATTGGGACAAACACTTACCGTTAGTCGAGTTCTCATATAAGAACAATTATCATGCCAGTATTGGTATGCCTCCTTATGAGATGTTGTACGGTAGAAGGTGTAGGACGCCCGTGTGTTAGGGCGAGGTCGGGTAGAAGGAGTTGGGAAGCATTGAGGTGATCGAGGCTACGATCGAAAAGTTAGATAAGATCAAGGCCTTTATAAAAACAACGAAGGATAGACATAAGTCATATGCCGACAAGAGACGTAGACCGGTCAAATTCAAGGTGTGCGATAGAGTTATGTTGAAGGTCTCACCTTGGAAAGGGATCATTCGTTTCAGAAAGCGAGGGAAGCTGAGCCCTAGGTATATTGGGCCATTTAAGATTGTCACAAGGGTAGGAGATGTGTCTTATAAGTTAGAGCTACCCGATGAGCTAAGTGGAATTCATCCGACATTCCACCGACATTCCATGTTTCTCATCTGAGAAAGTGCTTGGCGGATGAGGATATGATCGTGCCACTTGAGGACATCGAGGTCGCGAAAGGCTCAATTATGTGGAGCAACCAGTGGCTATCTGTTGGAGCATATATTGTCATATATAGTGTGTCCGTCGCTTGTCGAATAGTCTAGGCTTAATGTAATACACCTGATATGTTGTAAACACATGAAACTGGGTCATTCGCAGGAGCATATGCGAATGAGACTCAGTCGTACGACTGAGCCATGCTAATGGACCAGTCGTGCGACTGAGAGATGCTATTGGCCATTCGTAAGACTGAACAATAAGTATGGTCCAGTCGTACGATTGAACCATACGCATGGTCTAGTCGTACGATTGAACCATACGCATGGTCCAATCGTACGAATGGGCCCAGTCGCATCTGATATGGGCTGAGGCCTATAAATATCAGTTTCATTTTGTAGAGAGGAAAATGTTTTTTGTGGAGTCTGCCCGGGGCCTAGGGGCTGCCGGATGAGAGGGGAGATCATGCTCGATCTCCCCGTGCCAAAAGTCATGATTTTTATGTTTAACGAGCTTGTAATCATTAGGATTTATCAATGAAACCATTGTATTATTGTTCGTGATCTTGTTTGTCTTTTGGTTTTTTGTTCCTTCTGTCAAGAACACGCTCGGATGTCAACCGATCCAGCGACCTCACACTATCATTGATAGAAAAGAGAAGAGACTCATGAATAAGGTGGTTCCACTTGTGCGAGTATAGTGGAAGCACATGAAGGGGTCAGAGTCCACTTGGGAGACCGAATAGGAGATGAGGCAGCATTATCCTCAATTGTTCAGGGACTGACAGGTTTCGAGGACGAAACCTAAATAAGGGGGTGGACTTGTAACGCCCGAAAATTTCAAGGAAAAGATGGCAAAAAAGTTCTCGCGCGAAAAGAACTTTCGCGCGAGAAGGTGTGCGAAAAGTAGGAGATGGGTATAAATAGTTGTGTACACCCATGTTTAAGCCATACTCACGCGAAAAGTGTTGCTGGTAGAGAGAAAAGATGGTTGTTTAGAGGAGAAAGTGAAGAAACGAAGTATTTAAGGTATGTAACTCGTGTAGTAACTCGTGTTGTGTACTAAGGAACGATTATCGATGAATATAATGCATGGTTATGTAGTTTTTGTTCGGTAAAGGCTTCAGGAAGGTTGTGTTTGTTCTTGAACTTCAAGAGGTGAGTTTGTAGTCCCTTTTTTACGCAGGTTTTACATTTTTGGGGCTATGTTGCATACTTAATGTTTGTATGATGTCGTTTTCGAGGTTAAGCATGTTTGAAAAGCCTTAGGCGCGATAAGTTACGTTTGGGTGGGAAACTCGTAGTTTTCGCGCGAGCAGTTGGTGTATGGTATAAAATTTGAATCTAGTGGTTCACGTGCGATAGGTTTTTTCATGCGACTGAATATTCTCGCGCGACATGTAGTTATCGCACGATATGTGATGATAGACTGTGCAGGGTTTGAATGTGCTAAGGTTCTCAAGCGAGATGATGATGTTATGGCTAAGTTTCACGTGGCATGCTGTGTATGTGTTGTTATCTTACGTTTTAACCGTTTTCTAAATGATTATGTTTTACATTATGACCTTACTTGGTATGATATGTACTACTGTAAGTAAAGTATTAAGTAATGAAAGCGGAAGATAATGATAATGAAAAGTGAAACGTATTGAATGAATGAAAGTCTTGCAAGCAAATGAATGGGGGTTTACAACTCAACGAGGGGTTGTTAGCTCAACTGTGTGTGGTTTAGCTAACCCAGGAGGATACACAGGGGGTCAATCTATGTGATTAATCATGACATGCGAAAACAGGATCCTTGTCACTTGTCCCGGTAATGGAGTCAGCTTCGTGCACAATGTTTGGGGTTTATTCATTAACTTCGGCCCAGTACCCGCTTCGTGCACAATGTTAGGGTAAAGCATATGAAAGGATCTAGATGAAAGTGAAAGATAATGATGAAAGTACGAAATGTGCAATAACGTACGAAAATGAACGATGATGAAAGATAATAATAATTATTATCAATGTGTATGTATGAAATATGATCACGTGCGAAAGTAAAGAAAATGTTTTGAATGAAAGTAAAGTTTTTTATTAATAAAACTAGAACTCATTCAATGTCGTTGACTTTTGTATGCATAATAGTTAGCAGGTAATTATTGATGCTGAGGAGGTGCAGGCATGGATGCATAATCTACTGAGAATGATACGAGTCTGGCATCCATATTTTTGTGAATTACATTATGTTAATACCATTTTTGGGATGTAAACAAACGATGTAATGATTTGACACAATTTTACTTATTAATGAAAAAATATATTTCTACTACATATACTAAATTTTATAATGAAAAAATTAATACATCCTTACCTCCCTCCTAAAACAACAACATCCCTCCCTGGACTTTTCCTCCCCCCATCACAAACCCTTCCCCAATCTAAAGTCGCAGCCGGCCCCCAGCTATGCCCCTTCACCGCCACAACAACCGTAGTCACCTTCCAGCAGGGGTCGTGACACCTAATTTAGATTGATTTTTTCACTACTACTTCTTTCTACTTGGTATTCTCATCTTTTCAGGTAAACATCCTCTCATATTCATTTATATATATGATTTCATAGATTTTAGTTCTAGGGTTTTAAGAAGTTAAAAGAAATAAGGGTTTTTATGAAACTTTGATGGTCTAGGGTTTTACGGATATGAAAGTTATGGCTTGGATGTTATTAGTTCTTAAAAGTTGTATTTTAGTTCTAGGGTTTCAAAAATTTCTCAATTATTGATGTTTGGATATTATTAGTTCCTAAATGTTGGGTTTTATTTGATTTGAGATGTTTGTATATTACAAAATTTGAGTTTTGCTTTGATTCAAGTTATGTTTGGTTTGATTCAAAACAAAACTAGTTTATGAAAATTACATTTGTTTTGATTCAAGAAGTTGGTAGGTTATGAAAAGTTTGTTTTTTAATTCAAGATTTTGGTTGGTTACAAGAGTTTTTTTGCTATGATTTAAGAAGTTGGTAGGTTATGAAAGTCGGGTTTTCTTTGAATCAAGATGTTGGTTGGTTACAAAAGTTGTGTTTTCTTATTCAAGATGTTTTTAGGTTATGAAAGTTATGTTTGGTTTGATTGAAGATAAATCAAGTTGATGAAATTTGGGTTTGTTTTGTTTCAAGATGTTGCTAGGTTACAAAAGTTATGTTTGGATTGATTCAATATGTTTCTAATTTATAAAAGTTATGTTTGGTTTGATTCAAAACAAAACTAGTTTATGAAAATCATCTTTGTTCTGATTTAAGAATTTGGTAGGTTATGAAAGTTGGGTTTTCTTTATTCAAGATGTTGGTTGGTTACAAAAGTTAAGGTTGCTATGATTCAAGAATTGGTAGGTTATGGAAGTTCGGTTTTCGTTGATTCAAAATGTTGGTTGGTTACAAAAAGTGTTTGCTTTGATCAAGATGTTTTTAGGTTATGAAAGTTATGTTTGGTTTGATTGAAGATAATTCTAGTTGATGACATTTGGGTTTGTTTTGATTCAAGATGTTGTTAGGTTACAAAAGTTATGTTTGGTTAGATTCAATATATTTATTGTTTATAGAAGTTATGTTTTGTTTGATTCAATATGTTTCTAGTTTATGTTTTTGCATTTTTGTGTTGTTTGAAAACAATGGCTCAAAAAAATATTATGATTAATTGGAAGCAAGAGTGTGTTGAAAAAACTTTTCTAGAAACATGATTTCATGAATTGACACTTCACGGACGTGAGGGAAGCAGTCTTAAGAAAATTTTCTTGGAAGACTGTAGCAAATAAACTAACTGAACACAATTTCATATCAGATCAAAGACAAATGAAGAACCGCTATGATTATCTAAAAGCTAAATTTGCAGCTTGGTCAAAGCTAAGAAACAAAACCGACAATGTTTCAATTCTGTAACAAATACTTTTAACTTGTCGGAAGAAGAATGACAATTAGAGATGAATGTATTTCCTTAATATTTTCAAATAATATTTATTAAATTTCAATAATAATTATAATATTTTTTCGCACAATCAAACAAATGTATAGATGCTTTGAGAATTGTACCCTTTTCTTACTCGGATCTTTGTGTTCAATTGTTTGAGGGTTCTACTTCTAATCGGTTTGAAAGTTGTGGGCCATCTTTAACACTTTCTCGTCCTTCTAGTGAAGTGTTTGATCAAAATTTAGGTGGTCATTATGAAATCGAATGCAATCAAATGATACTAGGTGTTATTCAAAAGTCATGTGATCGGTCCAAAAATCAAAGGAAAACCCTGACAGCTTGTGTTAGTGGGGAGTCAACCATTCGGTATAAATCTAAAAACAAGAAACGAAAAGATTATAAAAAATTAAACTTAAAGCTTTTAGAAGTTGGGGACCAAACATCCCAGGTTGGAAAGATATTGAGTAAAAAACACAATTAGCCTAATGATATGGATGCATGCATGGAGAAGTTGAAGAGTTTGGGGTTGGGCATGTTTGATGTGAAATATCAAACAACACTTTTTCTTTTTTTGTGAAAGTGCTGACATTAGGAAGGTGTGGTTACAACTACAGCCGTTGACATGCGAGCTATGAGTTAAAAATGAATGAGCAAAATATAGACTATTTTGATGTTATGTTTGGGTTTTTTTATAATATGTTTATGGGTTTTTTTGAATGTGATGGATAGATCTTTGGATAATATGTTTATGTTTTTTTGGATGTGATGGATAGGTCTTTAGATAATATGTTTATGGGCTTTTTAGAATGTGATGATTAGGATTTCGGATAATATGTTTACTGATATTTTTAATTGATTAGATGGATGTAATGGATGTTTTTAATCATTTTGATGAAAATTTTTTAATATATGTTTATGGATGTTTTTAGGTTTGTTTTTTTAAATATATGTTTATGATGTTATCGTTGTCGTTTTATTTTGTTGGCAATGGTTACGGTTAGCCACGTGAAGAAATGAAAAGATAAGAGACTTGAACTCGGTATTGTCAGGTCATGCATACACGCAAGAATTTTTGCATGGATCTTCTACATAATGTCATGAGATGTGTATTTCACATGAAGCATATATACTTTATGCAATCATTTTCAACAAAGAAATATGTTGCAAAGTAATAGGTCGATAAGCTTTGAAGAAACGTTGGCTATGTTTTTTATTGTCATAAGTCATAATGAATGATTTCGGATTATATAAACGAAGATTTCAACACTTAAAAGAAACAATTCATAGATGTTTTCATGAGATCCTACATACAATGATAAATTTTGCAAGAGAAGTTATAGTTTCTACATCTTCTAATGCAATCACAAATACTTCAGAAAAGCATAGAAAGCTAAAACAAATATTTACTAGAGCAATAGGTGCATTAGTCGGAACTCTTCTACATCTAGTCGTACCGGTTGATCAACAGACTCATTATAGTGGAAGAGGAAAAGGTGAATGCTACCAAAATGTGTTAGGGATTTGTGGTTTTGATATGATATTTACACTCATAGGGGCTGGATAGGAAGGCATTGCACATGATTTGTGAGTTTAAAAGAAGTTGCACTTAACCTGACTTCCAGCTTTCCTTTCCCACCACCAGGTTCAAAATCATTGTTTAGATTCTTTTATTAAATAAAAAATTTGTTTTTTATGTAAACCTTTGTTACTAACATTACAGACAAGTATTACCTTTCCGACACTACGTAACACTTACACTCATGGACTTATGAGTCCATACAATAATACGAGATATTGGTTAGTTGATTTCTTATGACAACATATGCTCATGCACAACTCAAAAATGTTATTGAGCGTGCATATGGTGCGATGAAGGCAAGGTTTCCAATCTTAAAATAAATGGCTCCCTTGTCTTTTACAATTCAATGAGACATAATTATTGCTTGTTTCGTCATTAATAATTTTATACAAAAATGCAAAACATTCATGATTAGTTATTTATGCTATATGATGACAACACACTATTTGCAGAAGCAAAAGATGATAATTGGGTTCACATGTTATTGAGTATATGAATAAGTTGCATGATGAGATGTCAATTAGTTTAATATTGTTATTTGGATTAATTTGTATTTGGATTTTAGTATGTTGTATTTGAATTAATTTATATGATGTTTTGTATTTTTTTATAGTTATTCATCATTTAGTACAGTCACTCAAACATCTAACCAAACATATACATTTCATTCAACATAAAATATTTCAGAGTGGTAAAATAGTTATCTTGGACAACTATTCGGAGATTCAACCAAACAGCAGTAACTAGTTCAACAGTCACCACTTACTGTTTTACATCTTGCCAAATAGCCCCTTAGGGTTTGTTAAACTTTCCTATCCTGCACATCTTATGTACTTATATATTCTAGGCAACTCGTGACGGATTGTCTTTCCATCTAGCTTTCGATTTGCATTATTCTTGGCATATGCTTACAGTAGTGAGTTAATTGCCCCTCTTTTAAATAATACTTTAAGGGAGAAATCATACTTACAAACACTTACTTTTATAAGTTGTGTATGTCACGTACATAGTGTAGTTACCGGTGAAAGTCATTACTCTTTCGAATCGTTAGTTAAGAAAATTAGCAGAAAATAATGGGTAGTAGTGGTCTGACAAACCCCACCCTTATGACCAGAGATAAGCAAATGCATAATTGTCCTAAACAACTAACACATTTTCATGACTCAATAAATCATGGCAAAAAGCAAAAATAACCGTCTTTTGTGAAAACAATCAGTTTCGCGCGAAAACACCATGTTTTTGCATTAGTTTACGAAACTTGCAAGGTTTTCGCTTGGTAACTTTGTCTTAATTCTGCATTATACTATGTTCTCCAGAGACAACTTAGTGATTAATTGATTTTAATTAGGTTCAAGTGAGCACCTAGTTGTCACTAAGTTGACTCAAACGGTCCATATTTCAACTCCAAACTCATCAAAATCACCCCAAACAACTTATCAGTAGTCGGCCAGCTTCAAATTCACCAATACTTAATTAGATTCCATTGTTTCAACAAAAACAAGCTCAAAATCATGAGGAATCTTCAAAAATAAGCTCAAAAACCAAATCAATCAATAGCATCTTTGCTCTGATACCAATTGTAAAATCCATGATATTCACACAATAGATTGATCTCAATCGTTAAACGCGAAATGAATAACAATTAGAATTGTTAACACATTCACACAAGACATGATCAAAGGCACACCAACATAACAAACTTTCTTCTTTAATTAACACTGTTGCATAAGCTTTATAGAATAGAATATGATAAGTATTACAAATTCAAAACAAAACAACTAGTTATACTAAAAGTAAAAGTTCTCGCACAAACACCAGGTTGTCACACCATGATGTTCTCGAGCGTAAACAAAAGTTTTCTCATGGTTCTTCAAGTTTTTGCATTTGTTATTTTAGATTTCTTGAGCCTCTTGGTTTGACCTCTGCAACTACGATTCGGGAAAATTCTTGAATGAAACACCAGAAGTATTCTGCTAATCCAATAAAACTACGTATTTCCATTGTTGTCTTAGGTTTTACAATTTTTCTATAGCCTCTATCTTTGCCGGATCTACTTTAATCCTTGCCATTAATCACATGACCTAGGAATTGTACTCCCATTAACCATAGTTATATTTTGCCAATCTAGCATATAATTTTTCTAGTCTGAGTAATTCAAGTATTGTCTTCAAATGTTCTCTGTGATCTTCTTTGTCTTTAGAGTAATAATTTTATCGTCTATGAATTCAATGACAAATTTATTTAACTATGGTTTCCAAAATCTATTCGACGTATCAATGAATGTACCTCGAGCATTTGTGACTCCAAACTATATTAATGTGAATTCAAAATGTCCATATCTAGTTCAAAAGCTATCTTCATGATATCTTCCTCGTATATCTTTAATTGATGACAACCAGACGTAACATCAGTCTTGGAGAAGAAACTTGCTCCTTGCAATTGATCAAACAAATCATCTATTCTTGGGAGCGGGTAACAATTCTTAGTTCTTATCTTATTTAATTCTCAATAATCAATGCATATTCGCATTGGCTTGTGTTTCTTCTTAAAAAATAAGATTGGAGCTCCCTATGGTTATCAACTTGGTCTTATAAAACCTTTCTTCAATAATTTATTAATTAATCCTTCAATATTTTCATTTCAGTTGGAGCCAACTCTATGGAGCTTTGGCGATAGATGTTGTCAGTACCAAATTGATCCTGAATTCCACTTCACGATCATGTGGTATTTCTGGTAATTCATCAGCGAATACATCCGCAAAATCTGCTACAATCGGTACATCTTCGATCTTTTTCCATTTTTAGTATTTGATATTGAAACTAGATATGCTATACAACCCTTATTTAGACACTTCTTAGCTTTTAATTCAAATTTATTATGATATGTTGATTTGCTTTATCACTACGCATGGTAATCTTCTCACCCATTGACATATGAAGTTTTATTCTTTATTTATCACAAAGGATATGGACTTGATTACATGCTAACCAACCCATACCTAGGACAACATCAAACCCTACTAATGGCATTTTCTTACTTAGCTAGAGGCATATTTAACAGACTCTTGAACTTGTAATACATAAAACTACAATTTGCACTAGAATCAAATAACGATCTTGAATAAATATTATAGATAGGACACTTACCAGTCACTACGTCCGGCAATCCTACTACCTCATGAGTATTTAGAATGAATGCCCGTGTGTTATTCTTTGTAGTATCCGGCTTCACACCACTATTGATCAAGTTTAGGCATTGTCTTAAAATGTCCAACCTCGCCACAATTTAAAAAGTCACTTGTAGTCTTCAGAAGCAATTTTCAATCATGTGATCTCGAACCTTGCAGAAACTATAGACCGGAAGTTTCTCAAATCTTTATTTACCAGGATGCCTTCATTTACATATCTTGCATTATGGTATATTGGGTTGAAATTTTCTTCTTTTGGGATCTTTCTTGAACTTCCTTGTTGTTCGTTACCCTCTATGGAATACCTCCTTTTTATTTTCCTCCCTTATGTGTATCAATCCGTCAATAGTGGTGAGGCAGTAGGAGTGATGTAACATTGATGTTGTAACTATGGTCAATAGTTAGTGTTAATTATGGTTGTAATAGTTCGTATTCCATAGCTAATTCAATGGTGCTAGGCATTGCATCTGTTAGAACATTTCAGATTTCACTCACCAATCCCCAAATTTAACGGCCCACGAACTTGGATTTGGGGGTGTCGAAATGTGGAACAAAACAAGAGTATTCTAAAATCCTTGTATTGTATCCTCAAATGTTTGTTCCAACCATTTGAAGATTTAAGAAATTCTCTTTAATTTGTTATTACTCATTCAGTGGATAAAATATCCTGATCATAAGATCAGCTAATTCCTTCCATGATAATGCATCGGCTACATCTTTAAATAAATTCATAACATAATTAATTTTGCCTTTCCTCAACACGCTTGTTGTTGGCTAGAACAGACTGCATCTTTTCCAACCATCAATTGTTGCTACTATGCCATCTTTTCCTGAAAAATCCAGTAGCTTACAAGCTTGAAAACTTTTGTAACTACAACCTTCTTTTATCTTTTTCCTTATTTGTTTCTAGGGATTCTGATTTTTGGATCAAACTGGTCATTTGAACTTTGTTGATCATAGTGATTCTGGTTTTCCTCAGAGTGTTATTTTTTTTTTTTTTCCCAGAATTCTCTTTTTTTCTAAGGCATCTAGAAATTTTGGGATTGTTGCTGCATTCCTTCGTTAATAATTTTATTAACATCTTCTTTTTACAGAATTAGTTCTTTAGGAATAACAGGTTTAGTTACAGCCTTTTTATTATTCTTTTTATCGCGTTCCCTCGTACTTGCTGAGGGGGTTCGACATTACTGTTTTGCTTTAACATTCTACAATTTCAAAATTTAAAAGAATTTAATAATAAGTTTACAAAAACATTAACTTAAAACTATTAATTTTATTTATATTACAGAACTTTCATACAAGTATTTAAAGCTATTACAACCATAGTTAACACTAACTATTACAATTATAACTGCTAATCATCACAAACGACCTTCATAACTTATTGAACAAACTATCACAACAATTGTCACAACTAAATGTTACATCAAACCAGCACCACTTCCAACTATAATAATTATATGAAACTATCACCAACATTCAACTGATTGCCATCACAACAAACAGCCACTACCATTCATCATCACAACTAACTACAAACTATCGTCTTCACTAACAACTTTTACTCTCTAACTTTCACAACCCAAACAACCTTTTGCCAACCAACTCCATCATCTAACAAACATCCCAGACTATATACACAAGCTGATCTAACTAACAGCCAATTTTAAACTAACAAACAACTACTTCAAACCCAAAACAAATAAACAACCAACTTTAGTAGCACATAGGTTTATTCATTTCTTACATCCTATGTTTGCTTCCTCCTATTGCTTTTATCATTACATCTTCATCCTTTCACCTAGCACCCTAAGTTTTTCATTTGGTCGCCAAGTGTCTGAACTCTGTCATCTAGTTCTTGATTTGTTGCCACAACTGCAATATATTTCCTCTTAATCTCATCAATCTCGTGTAGAGATCGGTCAAGGTACTCATACAAGGACACTAGGTGATTTGTAATATAATATGGTGGGTTGAAGGATTCCTCTTTCCTATCATGATGTCTTGGTACACACTCTTTTTTATTCAAGCTTCATTCCTGTTGGTTATACAACTTCCTTGTTTAGTTTGAAACTAATATAATACGGGTAAATCTTACTTTGTTCTTTTGATTGCTCTTACAGATCTTCTTCCACCTCTTATCCCTTCTTAATTTCTTCATTAATTAATCTCATTTCTTCCTTGTTAGGCATTCTAAACAACTCCTGTGTAGTAGCAACTTGGATTCTAGGTTTTCGTGGCTTGCTTGAACCTTTCTCATAAGGTATTGGTAAGGTATATTGTTGTTGTATCTGAGATCTTAGAGCTGCCATATCTATTCCTTGGCTTTGCACTTCTTGATCTTATTTTGGTGGATGATATATGTTACTATCATCACTGGAAAATCTCAATTGGAAGTTTCTCAGATCCATGTAAAGGCGAAACACCAAAGATGGCAAAGTAGTGTTTGTACTTGTTATTATAATAATATTTGTACATCCTGAAACATTGTTACATATATCTCTAGTTTTATAAACACGTATTCATAGTAATCTTAAATTTCTAAAGAATTTTTCCTCAAAAGTATTCTATCTTAATCAAGGTTATAGTTTATATATTTGCTTAACCTACATATACCTAATTCACCAAAACATGTGGCTCTGATACCAAGAGATGTCACACCTCGGATCAAGTACACCCTAGGCATGTGAGCAGGATCGATTTGTATCATGTAATAGGTCCTAAATTATTTCATCAATATAGTATAAAACAACAATGGAAGTCTTTATTTAAAATACTTTTGCAAATAATCAACTTCATTAGTTGATTTTTTATTTTTATTTGTCTCAAATGTTCTACTTTTCATTAAGGTAATCAATTCATATGTTGACAAAATAATCAAATCCTCCCTTGAGGAGGTATTTTAACACTAGGCTTGAATTCAAAACATCCATATATTTCAAAGTAAGGAATTATCAAATCTGTAATAGTGACATTGTTTTATAATATACAAAACCCTAGACTTTGAAATGAAATGTACAAGATGTAAGAGCCACAAGGTCTTAATCTAACTATCAAGTCTTCATGGATTCTTATGAGGGCATTCCCACAATGTTAGGTTATAAATCATATTTGAAATAACACATGATTTTAAAATAAAACATCAACATAAAGCTAGTGAATCATGTTACCAGACGTTTTTTATAAAAGTCAAAACATGTTGAATATCTTAACTATTAAGACAAGTTATTTTATAGTTGTCCCGGTTATTGACAAGACCCATACCGGGTAGCTGGTATACACTAAAGTCACCCGGTTCATATATGTAAATGGTTTTAGCCGTATTATAGCATAACACAGTTACCAACTAATGTGTGTGTATTCGATCGATATATTGTGTCATGGTAGCCTAAACCCTTGCTTAATAAAGTCAATATAGTCACATGCTTGTTTTATAACAATGTAAAACAAAAATTTTGTGAACATGGTGGAAATCATTTTTTAAATATTGTGCATATAGACATAGTATGCAAATGAATTTTAGTATATTCACCTTAATTGATGGCTTAGATCATGGCTTATTTTCTTCTATATCCTAGACAACACTCCCATAAAATCCCCTTGAGCTGAGCGAAGTATAAAGCTAGTTTACATGGGATAATATAGATGTTTTAGGGTGTAAGTGAAAAGAAATCTTCACCCGCACACCTCTATTTATAGGTTTAATCCGGTGGTCAATGCACCCCACATCACCAAACTTATGCGGGTCATATATTTCTGACGCCCTGCATGGGTAACATGTCTCACCAGCTCATTAGCCTCGAGGTGCTATTCGCGATGTGACCCACATCCATAACCTGATACGGTCTTATCAGAGCTATGTGTCAGAATCCAACCTTTAATCATCAGCCAAGTGTCACTCCGTAATTCATCGTCATCATCTGCGTGTTGACCAAACAGGTTTCCTTAACCAGATCATTGTGGCGTGCATTAAAACATGTATGTGGCCAACATCCAAAGCACCCTTCAGTGAGGCCCACATCACCTAGCCCCCACGGCCCGCATTGAAATTTACATTTTCTTTATTTTTGGAAAATTTTGGGATTGTTACAAACAAGTTGTTTTATTTAAGGTTTTTAGTACAAAATTAACTTATAAGGGATAAAAAAAAGTACCTAGTACACATAGAGTGAAATAAGAACATATGCAGTGTAACACCCGGTTATTTTTAAAGTTATAAAAGAAAGAATAAAAGTGAAGGAGAAGAAAGAAAAACTATAAAACCCAAGTTGAGGGGTAAAAAGTATCCAAATGGACAAAACTTTGAAAAAACTGGTGAATAAAGCAACATGGCCGCCCATGTTGCTTACTCACACCTTTCCATTCGGATTTTAGAGAGAGAAAGAGCAGAAACTCTCGGGTTTTGAAGAACAAAAAGAAGATTTCGAATTCAAGGTAAGAATTCATGGTTTTTGAGTGTTCTTAACCGGCTTTGCCTCGGTTGTATGCTTATTTGTGTTTTTGTGTTCGGTTGTGTGTGTTTGGTAGGTTTCTAGGTGGTAGAACTCAATTGCATCGGGTTTTGAAGGAAGTCATACCCAAGGGATGCTAAGGTGAGTTCTAGAACCTCCTTTTTACTTGTAATTAAATGATTTGGGGCTGGAAATGCATGTATGAGCGTTTTATTTTAAAATGGGTTTTTACCCGTATGTATATGTGTATGTGTTTACAGGTGGGGCCTGATTTTGGGTGTGTTTATGAATATGATGATGTTATGAATGTGTTTCTATAGCTTAGAGTGTAAGATTTAAGCTTAGAACATGTTGGATGATGATTGGGACTGAATTATGTTGTTTAAGTATGATTTAGACTGCCCATGCGCCTAAGCAGTGGCCCATGCGCCCAACAGAAATAACTGCCTAAGTGTTCCCATGCAACTGAAATCCCATGCGCCCAAATAGTAGCCATGCGCCTGGAAAAGGCTGAATTTGGCAAAGTGTCCAGACGCCTAGAAAGCCCATGCGCCTAGGCACTCATGCGCCTGCATAGTGCCCATTCGCCTAGAATTTGCCCAGAATGACTAAGTGTTCCCATGCGCCCCAATAGTGCCCATGCGCCCAGAAGTCCCCCATGCGACTAAGTGTTCCCTATGAGCCTGCATAGTGCCCATGCGGCTAAGACTTAGATTTAATTTTCTGATTTTGGGGAAAAAGTGAAATGTAGGCTTTGACTTGGGATGTTCCCGGGGGTGAAGTATGCTGACTTTTGATGATGTATGGGGTAGGTTATGGCATGCATGATGATTGTTATGTCATGTATGATGGTGCCTTGTATGGTGATGTTTTGTATGGTTATGTTTATGTTCCTTGTTGTGTATGTCTATTTTCCATGGCTTTACGTTGAATGTTGATGAATGAAATGAAAGTATTATGTAACGTAAAGTGGAAGATAATGAAAAGAGGAACATAATGAAAGAATGCATGCATTAGTAAACGAATGAAAGTAAGAAAGTCTTGCAAGCAAAGTATGGAGGTTCACACCCAGTGAAGGGTGTTAGCTCAACTGTGTGCGGGTTAGCTACCCCGGAAGGATGCAAACTGGGGTCTAATCCTTGTGATTGACCATATATATGGGATCCTGGCCGCTTTCCCTAGGTACTAGAGTCAGCTTCGTGCACAATGCTTGAGGTCTTTGATAGACCTCAGGCCCAGTAACCAGCTTCGTGCACAATGTTCGGGGTATAGCATATGGCATTGGTCCGGAATGAAAGAAAAAAGGCAGTTATGAGTGTACTTGCCCGAGGTACTGGAGTCAGCTTCGTGCATAATGTTCGAGGTCTTTGATAGACCTCAGGCCCTGTAACCAGCTTCGTGCACAATGTTCGGGGTACTATACATGTCATCGGACGTAATGAAAGTACGAAAGATAAGTAAGGAAGTTTACGAATGAAAGTGAATGAAAGTGAATGATAATGATGTACAATGAATGAACGAAAGTTAACGAACGAATGATGAAGATAAAAATGATATTATCTATGTGTACGTATGATGTGTGATCATGTACGAAAGTAAAGAATGGTTTTAAAAGGAAGAAAAGTATATTTTATTTTAAAACTAGAACTCACTCAGCAATGTTGACTTTTATGTGTTTCCAGTTGGCAGGTAATGTTTGCTGAGGATGACACGGGGCGGCTACTTGGCTCATTTTGAATGGCTTCCATTTTGTATAATGTTTTTGTGATGTAATGCAACAAGTTATTTTGTAATCAGTCACGCTGTATTATTTTGCAAAAGCAATTATAATAAAATGAAATGGTTGTTTAAATGTTTCCGCCGCAATGTTTTATTAAAGTTTATATAAATATATGTTTTATGTGCGATGATTGACCAGCTGTGAGCGTCCCGGAAACGGGGACTTACAAGTAGGCACAAATAAGATTAGATGGGGCCATCATAAGAAAAAACATTATGAATTTAATAATTAAGACAATTAAATTTGAAATCACAAGTGCAGGACCCTTGAAGGGGGTCAATGCAACAGTTTTACAGTATTAGGAAAGACTTAGAACACTTAACAAATCAAATAGGGAATCGACTTAAGGGTGAAACAAAGAACACGAGTAAGAAAATAACAAAAACATAATATTATGGTTTTCAAAAATGATGTATATTTCCCTCCAGTTTTTTTACAAAGTGTTACAAAGCTTAAAATCAAACAACAAGTACTTGAGATACTTTACACTACATCCTACAGCCGGCCATACTATAAAGGCCAACTAGTGACAACTCGAGTTTTCAGGTTAACGTAATTCTTCACATCTTTATAATTAATCAATTTTACTTATTAAATGAAAAGGATTGTTATTTTTTTATTTCTAATAATTAACCTTAAATAACTAAAAATTAATTAAAACCCCTTATTGCGAATTAAGTAAACATGAGGGGCCTTAAATGCCATTCTATTAACTCGAGGGGATTTAAGTGGCATTGCTTAGAACTTGAATTACCTTAACCATCATATCTCTTGAAACCCTCATTTTGTAACCCTACTACTACTGCTGTTCTCCTCTGCCAAAGTCACCAACTGCCATCGACACCTTCCCCTCACGCAACCTAGTTTTCACGACAGCCCCTCCTCTCCGACGACAGCCCTCCATTGCCCGGGTGCCTCCGGTGTCCATTCAAGTTTCATCGCTCCCCCGTATACAGTTCGATACGGTTTCTTCTCGTTACTCATGGCGGTGTGTTTCGGTTTCATTTCGGTTACTATTTCTTGACGACGGGTTTCGATTGGGTTCCTGTTTGATGTTCTTGGTATGTTTGATCTCTATGCTGATTGTATGTGTCCATGGTTTATACATATAGGTGTGTATATATGTGTTTCCGGTTTGTCGGTGCGTTCTACGTGTGTACATGTGTTTTTGGTGTATGCGGGTGTGTGCGTGCGTATGCTGCTGCTGCTGTATGTGTGTGTTCCGGTTGTGGTTGCGATTTTGTGTGTGTGTTTCTGTTGCGATGGTGTGTAGGTGTTTTTGTTAGACACAAATTGGTATTTAACACAAATTTTCTGATATCTCATTCATCAAACTGAGTAGCCATTAAATAGGCATACAAAAAAACTGAAATGTAAATAACTAATCCCTACTAAACAGGAAACAAAACAGGAAATAAGGAACACTACTTCAAACATAAACCCACGATCACACGTGTATGACTCAGCCATGTAAACCCAGCCAGACTTATTCAAACACCACCAATGAAAATAAACCCATGCATGACAGACTTGTACTTCAAACCCTCCCTCAAACTTGCATGAGTGAACTCATCAAGTTTGTCTTTAACACTGCACACACCCAACTTTGTTCTCAGTTTAACAAATGCTTCTCTGCTCAATGGTTTGGTCAGAATGTCTGCAACTTGGTCCTTGCTTCCACAAAACTTCAACTCAATAATTCCATCCTTCACCAAGTCACGAAGAAAATGAAACCTAACCCCAATGTGCTTGAACCTTCCATGGAAAACAAGGTTTTTGGACAATTTTATAGTAGATGTGTTATCACACATAATTAACATGCTTCCTTTGAACTCCAGACCAAGTTCACCAAACACCTCTTTAGCCCATAATGCTTGGCATGCACATGTTGCAGCTGCCATATATTCTGCTTCTGTTGATGAGAGGGCAACTATATCTTGTTTTTTGGAGGACCATGCTACAGCACCACCGTTCCAGAGAAAAACATACCCAGATGTACTCTTCCGGCTATCGACATCCCCAGCAAAATCACTATCGGTGTAGACTTCTAACTCCTCTGTTCCTCCGGACCTATACCACACACCGAGATCAATAGTACCCTATAGATACCTCAAGATCCTCTTAGCTGCTGACAGGTGCATCTCGGTAGGACACGAACTGAAACGACTCACAAGATTGACTGCAAATTGTATATCAGGTCTAGTAATGGTGATATACATAAGGCTGCCAACTATTTGCTTGAATCGTCTGACATCGACTTTCTCTCCTTCTTCGGCTGTTAGTTTACAACCCGGCACAATGGGATTAAGAACTAAGTTGCAACCTTGCATATCGAACCTCTTTAATACTTCTGCCGTGTACTTCTATTGAGAAACATGAATTCCATACGGAGTCTGCATCACCTCTAGTCCCAAGAAAAATCGCATTTTCCAAAGATCCGTCATTTCGAACTCCTGCATCATAGAATGCTTGAACTCCTTTAGCATATCTTCACAATCACCTGTGAAAATAAGATCATCAACGTAAATGTTTAAGATCAAGACGTTCCCTTTTTCATTCCTTTTTATGAACAGTGTATGCTCACTGTTGCTTTGCTTGAACCCTTCCCGAATAAAATATGTCTCTATTCGGCTAAACCAAGCTCAAGGTGCTTGTTTAAGCCCATATAGAGCTTTCCAGAGCTTGTACACTTTGTTTTCTTCATTTTTTGTTACATATCCTTGTGGTTGTTGCACGTATACATCCTCATGTAACTTCCCATGCAAAAATGCTGATTTTACATCCATTTGATGAACGTTCCAGCCACGTTGTGCAGCCACTGCAATCATGATCCAGATGGTGTCCATTCTGGCTACCGGTGCATAAACTTCATGAAAATCTACTCCTTGTTCTTGATAGTATCCCTTGACAACCAGCCTCGCCTTGTACTTGTCAACCTCTCCTTGTTCATTTACTTTGGTCTTGTAGAGCCACTTTACTCAAATGCACTTAACATCAGGTGGTAACTCGACTAGCTCCCACGTTTGATTCTTCTCTATGGACTTAATTTCAGTATCCATAGCATCTCTCCACACGAGACTTTGAGCAGCTTCATCGTATGTGATTGGGTCATGTAGTATGTCTTCTATAGAATTTGCTTCATCTTCTCTTGTAACATAATCTCTAAGGTAACCAGGAGGTCTTCTCTCTCGACCCTCCCTAACTCGGGCAGCTATTGGTTCTGCTTCAGTGTTGGTTTCTTCAGTGCCATCATTTGTCTCGTGATTAACATCAAAGTTTTCAAAAACTGAGTCACCTATTTCATGGTTCCAGTTTTCCTCATCATTGCTTGACTCTAGGCCTTCTAATAACTCCAAGTCACCCCAGGTTATCTTTGATTCATCCTGAACAGTTTCCCAGACCCATTCTTTATCTTCTTCGAACAACACATCTTTACTTATAATGATCTTCATCGTCATAGGGTTGAGAAGACGATATGCCTTTGATTCACTACTACGACCATCAGAATGCATTTTGTGCTTTTCTCATCCAGCTTCTTCCTTTTTTCTTTTGGTATCAGCACATGAGCGATACACCCCCAAACCTCAAAATACTCCACATTAGGTTTAAATCTAGACCATCTTTCTTGAGACGTTTCATCAGACAACGCCTTCGTTGGGCTTCTATTTAAGACATGATACGCCCATGTAGTTGCTTCTGCCCATAGATACTTTGGTAGTTTCTTTGCTGCAATCATGGTCACCACCATATTCATCACTGTGCGATTCTTACGTTCGGCTACTCCGTTTTGTTGTGGAGTAAAACTCGTGGTCAACTGCCTTCTAATGCCATGTTGTTTGCAGTAAGAGTTGAAATTGGCAGACAAGTACTCTCCTCCTCTATCTGTACGCAACGCCTTTATCTTTTTCCCGGACTCAGTTTCAACCTTTGCTTTGAATTCTTTGAAGCACTCAAAAGCTTCACTTTTCTCTGAAACAAAGTAAGCCCATCCCTTTCTGCTATAATCATCTATGAATGACAATAAGTACCTTTTTCCACTTAGAGATGTGGGAGTAATTGGACCACACAAATCTGAATGAATAAGATCTAGTTTGTCTTTTGCTCTCCATAGACTCTTTTTAAGGATAGGTTGCTTGTGGTGCTCCCAACGTAGCAGTCTCCACACACTTCTCCATCAACTTTAATTAAAGGCAACCCATGAACCATCCTTTTCTTTTGCAGCCTTTCCAGACCTGTTTGACCTAGATGACCATACCTCATATGCCATAGTTTTGTGACATCATCAACTTTAGTATACATGCAATCCTCCTCTTTATAATCACTCGATTCTCCAGTGTGTTCAACAAGAGGAAATAATGGATTGTTTCTCATTGTGATTTGAAACAATAAGCCACGATCTGGGTGAAAAATCTTACATAAATTTTCATTAAAGAGAAATGACAAACCTTTCAGTTGAAGTTGGCCAATACTTAGGAGGTTGTTCCTGAGGTCAGGATTGTAGTACACATCTTGAATCACTTACGCAGCTCTATTCACAGTTAGTTTCACATTTCCTTTTCCATGCACGTTTAACCGAGTATTGTTGCCCAGCTTAACAGTGTGATTAACATTCAGGTTGAGATTGGAGAATTTTTCTTTGACCCCACACATATGGTTGGAGCAACCTGAATCTAGAAACCATACACAACTTCCATTCTCTCCAGGCTTCTTTCCCTTTTCATCATTCTCTACAGTAGCCATCAACATCATTTCTTCATTTTCATCAAACTCCACATAGTTAGCCTCCTTCCAGGTTGGGCACTCGTATTGAAAGTGTCCCAACTTGTGACATTTGTAACATTCCACCGTTTCTTTATTGACCATAGACCTTCCTCTTCCTCGCCCTCTGCCTCTGAAACTCGATCAACCTTGGCCTCGACCACGAGAACTGGAGCAGCCTTCTACCTTTAGCACTTGTTCTTCCTCCTTTTCGGGTTTCTTGAATTTTTGCTCATGCACAAGTAATGTACTTTGCAGCTCGTCTATCATCATTTTTGTCAGTGTCTTTGGACTCGTCAATCGATAGAACTACAAACATGTATTTCTCATTCAGAGTTCTTAGAAGTTTTTCGACGATCTTGACATCATCAATCACCTCCCCATTGCTTCTCATTTGATTCACGAAAGTGAGAACCCTTGAAAAGTATTCAATAATTGTTTCAGTTGGCTTCATTTCTAGGATCTCAAAGTCCCGCCTTAATTTTTGGAGCATGGACATTTTGACCCTCTCGTTTCCTTCATACCTTTGCTTCATGCATTTCCACATTGATTGAGTCGTCCTTCTGTCTAGAATCTGTTGGAAGGTTACCCTATCAATTGCTTGATATAGGTAATGCTTAACCTTTAGATCCTTTTCCCGTAGCTCTTCCAATTTCTTCTTCTGCACATCGCTGACAGCGACCCCCACAGCAGGTTCTTGAATACCCGGATCAATTAGATTCCAAAGCTTCTTGGCCCTCAGTAAGTTTTCCATCATCTCACTCCAGTGTTCAAAATGCCCATTAAACTAAGGCACCTTTAGTTTTTCCTCTGTCATCTTCTCTCCACTCAATTTGATCGTAAACCGTGTTGCTCTGATACCAAATTTGTTAGACACAAATTGGTATTCAACACAAATTTTCTAATATCTCATTCATCAAACTGAGTAGCCATTAAATAGGCGTACAAAACAACTGAAATGTAAATAACTAATCCCTACTAAACAGGAAACAGAGCAGGAAATAAGGAACACTACTTCAAACATAAACCCACGATCACACGTGTATGACTCAGCCATGTAGACCCAGCCAAACTTATTCAAACACCACCAATGAAAATAAACCCATGCATGACAGACTTGTACGGTACTACCCTTTCAGTTTTGTATCCCTATCCGTGTATATGTGTATGTATATAGTCGTGCGTGTGGTTGTATGCATTGCGGTTCGCAGTCATGGTAGAGTGTGATTGTAATCGTGAGTTTTACGTATGAATGTTTCTATCGAATGCTTCTGTCGAAGTGTGGGTGCTCGCATGGGTTATGCAGGTTAGTATGTATTATATTGTGTGTATGACCATGGAAGTATGTATGTATTCTATGTGAATTGAATGTGTGTGTTCTTTAATGTGTTCTTATGTGAATGTGTGTGTTCTGCCATGTGATTGGGGTGTGTTTTCTTTAATGTGCATGTGTTTTGATAGTGTGAGCTATGTGTCATGCGTGTGTGTGAGCTATGTGTAATGCATGTGTGTGTACAATGCGTTACATGTGGCTGTGCACCGTTAAGCTATATATTATATATATGGTGTGTATAATACAATATAGTTTATGTGAGTGTTAAATTGTGCGTAATATGTGGGTATAAATTCATATATGTATATTATCGTTCGTGTGTTACGTATGGTCATTATGCATTAAGGTAAATGAGTTATGTATTATTAAACGTATGGGTTAGTTTTTATTATAAAAAGGTCATATAAGTAAAATGTATAAAGAGTACCTTCATAGGTGATACTTGGGTTTAATACATTTGATGTGATTTGGTGTTTGTCTATGCTTGCTTGTGAATGCGGAATCAATCGTTAGCCTGCATCGTAACCGAGAACGCAAAAGCGTATGGTCAAATTATGAGTACTTTATACTAATTAGACCTCCTATGTACATTCAGGTTATTCGGAAATCTAGTCATTTGTGTTTACGTTTATCTGATTGCTGTGCATTCAAGGTGAGTTCCTAGCCTCATTTTACCTACTTTCTTTAGGGTGAAAGAAACGTGTGTTCTAAACAAATTTTCATTTGATCAGTATTACTGTAATATCACTCGTTTACTAGTGTTGTACCAGCTTAAGTCCTCACTTTCGAACCGTTAATTTATATACTTTAGCGAGGTAATTCTGAGTAGATCGACTGGGTTTGACAAACCCCACCCGGGCTAGTCGCGCTAGCACAACGGTACGTCAAACGGGTGTTTAATTGACCTAATTTATGTTGTTGTGACCTGGTGTTCACAGCCGAGGCCTTCTTATACATTGTCAGCTTTGGTTGCGAACTTCATACACTTAGTAACTTGTTTAGTAGACTAGCTACCTACTGATATTACTATGTTTACTGTATTAGTTTACTATTATGTTCTATTTATCAAAACCTGTGAACTTACCAACTTTGTGTTGACACATTAGCATGTTTCTTTTAGGTTCTTAAGCGAGCACGTCTAAGATCATCACATCATATCATTTATCATTTGTTGGGTCGACAGAGAACAATTGTATTTTTCTACAAATTATACTTATCTGGTTTTGCACGTGTTTGCGCCGTTTGAATTATGAATTTATACGCTTCCGTATTTCTTTCATGTTTTCATATTTAACTCTAAATTTGGAAAACTTTAATTTAAATGGACAATTTCGTTTGTAACTGTTGTGTCGTTTGGTGTAACTAATGGCTGAGATCCTGGTATGACCCCCGTTTGTGGAATTTGAGGGTGTGACACAACTGGAAACACTAATCTAGATAACAAGATCAATGTAAAGTCAAAGTCGATTTTTGATCCTATATCGCAGCATCATGACTCGTCAATGAAGCTGACATGGGGAAGCAAGTTGCCTTTTGACTAGTGACTATGACATGTCATAGCTCATATCATTATCTAATACAAAAGGCTAAAAGTACAAAAGTAGAAAGTTACAGACTCTAAGATATTAATCTACAGTTGATAAAAGTATGGACTTTTCACCAACTTATGTAAGTGGGTGAGTCTCAAAGGTGACAGGAAAAAATGGTTCAGCTTTTGTCAAAAGTGATTAAGTAAAAGATGTCTTCGGAATAAATCAGTCTCTTGGCTTCGGAAGACTTCGTCTTGAAGTTTCGGAAAACTTCATCTTTGGCTTTAGAAGATTTGGTATTTTGTCTTCGGAAGATTTGATACTTAGTATAATTCATTGAGTTGTATCAAATCTTTCGAAGTAACTTCCTTATACTTCATATGTGCATGCTGAGAGCTTTTTGGTGTCATCAGCCTCTAAGTGTAATCCTTACAACAAGATTTCTCTATTGGTGTTAAGTTAAATTAGTTTTAGTTTCTTTTTAGATTACTTTCAGAATTAATTGTTTATGACTTTATGCTTTTAGTGCGCTTTCAGTGGTTTTCGTTTCAAGTATGTTGTTTTGGTCAACCAACAAAAAAAGTGTAGTCACGGATTGTGCTATAAACCCCAAAAAGGAAGAGATCCTTCTCAATCCCATTCGTACCATGTCCACTTCATTTTTCTAATTGTTGGGCATATGTATAGAACTAATTTTGGGCTTGGGCACAGTACAAAAGATCTTTTAGATGCACATATCCCTCCGTGAGGGCAATTGGGACGTGGGCATAAGGGCCCATTTATTCCAAACATATTTTCACTGGTAGACAAAAGGATGAGATCTTTTAGATTAGGGGTGAGCATGGGTCGGCTTGGTTCGGTTTTAGCCTAAAATCAAAACCAAAAACCGATATGTCGGCTTCTAGGTTTTTGAAACCTTTCAGTTTGGTTTTTTTCGGTTTTCGGTTTTCACTTCAGTTTTGGTTTCGGTTTGGTTTCGTTTTTTTTTTGCTTTTATCATTTGTGCTTCAAGTTTTTAAAGAAAAAATATCCAAAGTAATGAATTTAAACTAAAGACTTTAGTCTTACATTATTATGTTAATATTTAAATATAATCTACATATTCTTATAAATTACTTCACATTAAAATAATTACAATTCATAAAATACAATAACAAAAAATTCTAATAAAACATTTTAATCAACTGATTTAAACAAAGAAGTTTAAAGATTATTCTTGAAACCTAAATATTTAGAAAAAATTGATAAAATAAGTTAAATAAGTAACTAACAGGGTTGTTATGTTTATAAGTGTATGAATACATCTCCAAATTTATAAGTTCGGTTTGTGTGGTTTCGGTTCGGTTTTTCGGTTTTTGTTACGGTCAAAACCGAAAACAAACCGAAAAAATTGGTTTTTACAGAAACCTCAAACCAAACCTTTGGTTTCTTATCGGTTTTGGTTTTTTCGGTTCGGTTTTCGTAGATTTTTTGTTACAGTTTTGCTATTATGGTTTATTACACACCCTTATTTTAGATCATTGTTTGTTATTTAAATTCTATGAAAACGATCAAAAGAAAAGGCGTCCATGCAAAACTTTACCCAACTCGTTTTTTACTTGCAAAAGTTTTTGCCCCACAAAAGTTTTGCCCCTTACTAAAAATTTATGTATACATACATGACTACATTATATTCTCATTATCCTAACAAAGTGTTAGATGTATAAGTTAATTAAATACTATCCCATGTGTTACCTATATATTATTTATGAGACTTATTTGATGGATATAATATTTATAACAAATAAACCACTCATGTTAGGGTTGCAAACAAACCAAATAAATAAGACATTGTTTATGTTTGTTTATTAAGTAAATGAATATGTTCATGAACCGTTCAAAAACACTTACAAAAAAAGTTTTTGTTTATATTCCTCCAATAAGGAAATGAACATATTCGTATTTATTTGTTAACTTTATGTAACAAATACAAACCAACAAAAACATTGTTTAAGAACATAAACATATACATTAAAAATATAAAATATAGAGTAAATTACAGGAATAGTCCCTAGGGTTTGCACATATTGTAAGTTTAGTTTTCAATTTTAGAAACTTACATATGTAGCCCTGAACTTTGCATGGTATGCACACCACAGTCCCAAACGCTAATAGATGTTAAATTTCTTTGTTTAGGCAATGTAAAATTATCAATAGCCCCCAAAATTCAAAAATAATAATTTCAAAATAAAATCTAACTTACCCCTCCAAAACCCCACCCACCTATTTCACCCCTCCCTCCATCTTCTTCTACCATCTTCATCTTTATCTTCATCTTCATAACAATCACTTTCTACCATCATGTGAGAAATCAAGCACCACCATCATTCCACTGTCACCGCCACCAACACTCCATCCAAGTCTCTATCTCTCTCTCCCCACCACCATGTGCAGGAAGCGGCAATGTAGGTGGGTTGAAAGCACCGCCACCAACACTCCATCCAAGTCTCTATCTCTCTCTCCCCATCACCATGTGCAGGAAGCGGCAATGTAGGTGGGTTGAAGGTACAGAACTACGATGTGGAGAAGAAGATAAAAAAGAAGGGGTATTTTGGTCTTTTAAAAAAACTAGAGTAAACTTTGCTTTTGCTCCTTGTGGTTTTGGTCAAAATAACGATTTTCATCCAAAGGTTTCAAAATCATGATTTTACTCCCCGTGGTTTTTAATTTGTCTCAATTAACACCATCCAACTAATACCGTTATATATTTCTGCTAAAAACAAGAACAATTAGGTCATTTTATATAGAAGGACTACTAATGTAATTTATTCAACTTTGTTAGGACCGTTTTCGTACGAAGTACTAACGGATTCTGCATGAGACCAGATCAATAGTGCAATTTGATTGGCGATCCTATCAGTGAGAACGACAACCTATCGATAACGATCAACAACTTGAATTCTGACATCTGATTGGAACTATCATCGACTGATAGACGTAGTGAATTAAGAATTTATTAGAAATCGATCAGGAACGAACTATGAAGTTAGATAGGATGATTTGGACGCTCTGGACGGTTAGGGTTTGTAAATATTCAAAGTCTCTGTTTTCCACGAATTATGTGGTATTTATAGGTTTGTAGTTTTCATTCGTACGACTGAACCATTAGCATGGTTCAGTCGTGCGACTGACTCATGTGGTTGATTCATACGCATGACTGAAGGTTCAGTCGTACGACTGAATCAATCTTATGTCTCAGTCATACGACTAATCCAGTCTCCTGGTCTAGTCGTGCAACTGGTCCATAAGTATGATTCATTCATGCGTATGACCCATAAGTATGGTCTATTAGCATGAATAATCACTTGACTAAGTTGAACATATTTCTCAATCATTATTGATTTAGAACTATGCATAACAACCTCAAACCCATATAAGATGCTCATACATATGAATTATATCAAATACAATAATAATATATAATATTTAAAAACAAATAAACATCAAGAAACATATTATATTTCATTAAGAATTCACATTACATCTGTGTAAGAAATGAAAGACTTTTACATTAAGAACATAAATTAGGTACATAATGTATCAACAAACTCCCCCTTGGACCTAGTTTAGCCTATTGTCTAACATTCTTCACATGCTCTTGAAATTTCTTGTACTTCTCTTCTCTGGTGACTCCTGCGTGTATCTCAAATGCAAAGCAGAGTCGTATAACATGTTGGAATTGTAGAGCTTGTACAATATCTTGTGTGTCATAAAACAGTGACCACTTGTATAAAGTGTAGACATCTTCAGCAGACAAGTTGGTAAGCCAAATTGGGTCAAATACCCTGATAGTCTCAATCTTTCCTTCTCTGTTCAGAACTATGACCGCTTCCCCCGTCCTCCAGTCATAATACCACCATTTGAAGTGTGGAGTGAAGTCCTGAGGCATCTCCCATAAAGGAATCTTAGACATTGTGCGTTGGGGACTCCACTTCAACACTACCTTAGGTCTTCCTGATATAGGATCAACTTCAGTCTTATGAATGAGCCGCTTAGGTTGTTGAGGCCTGAAGTTGACCCATCTGGTGTGGTATTCTTTCTTCAACGCTGTCTCAAACCATCCTGACATCTTCCTCGGGTTGGCATACAAAAGGTCTAAACTGGCCAATCTGTTTAGCTCAAAACCGGGAAGAGTCTTCAGATCATGTGGATATCTGAAGTACTCAATCCCCTTTTCTCTCTTAACAGCATAGACATCCAAATCTTCAAAATAGGCCCACGCGATAATCTTGCCTGACACTTTCTGATGTCTCTTGACTCGGTAAAGTCTTGTGTAGGCATTCAACTTTGGAGGTGCACGTTGGGCTTTCATTTCTGCAAAACAAGCTGCCCATTCAGCCTTCTTAATATCAACATTAGCATCCGAAGCTTGGGCTTTACTTTCATCCTTTTCTTTTTCTTTCTCCATCTCCTCCAATTTCTCAAAAGTACACTGCCAAAAGTTTCACCCAAGTTGGGGATAACGTTGCCCTCAGGGTCAGTGTACTGGGGATAGTAATTAGATGTGACATCTTCAACCTCAATCTCATACACTCCTTGTAGCTCCTCATCACTCAAAACATCAACTTCTGGAGCATCTTTAACAAGCTCATCTGCATTCAGTCTAAACATCTCAGCGAGCTGCTCGTCAGTCGATCATGTATGATTTCTCCTTCTTCTGGAGTGTTGGTCACTGACCTTCTGACAATCCCTTGCAAGTCAAGAATCATAGCTAGTTGAGTCTTGACTTGCTTAAGGGGGAGAACATCATAATCATTAGACTGTGGAGCTTTGCCTTTGCCTTTATCATGTGTCTCCTCAACTGGAGCTGCGGAGGACGCGGCTCTTTTGGAGCGCCTCTTCTGAGATGCTTGAGTTGAGGCTGATGCAGATGCATCCCCTTGATCATCATCATCATTATCATCTCCTTTTCCTTTTCCACTTCCTACAGATTCCTCGTCATCATCATCTTCTTCTGATTCATCATCTGTCAACTCATCATCATCATCTCCACCATCATCTCCATCACCCTTAATCTTCAAGGGCTCACCCTTTGTTTCCTTCAACCTCAACATCGGCTTTTTGTTCTGTTTCTCCAATCCCTCAATCCTCTTGACAGATGCCATCACCAGCTCATTTTGAGCCTTCAGTGCATTGTGAGCTCGAACTAACGCTCTCTCATGAGCAGCGTTTTTCTCTGTCAGTTGTGCAATCTGCTTGCCTTGGGCGGTGTTGACCGCTACCAGCTGGTTCATCTGGTTGGCTCTTAGCTCATCTGTGGCTAGCAGCTTTAGCACCAGTCTGTTGAGGCTCGCCAGCTGTTCCTCTAACCCGACAGTGGAAAGGGTAGAGCCTGGTGTAGGTGGGAATTGGGTGGATGTGCCGGCTTGGTGAGTAGTGGGTGTAGTGGTGGATGTGGTGTAGATGGGAGTAGGAATGGAAATGATTGTGGTGGAGCTGTGTTGGGCATTGTGGGTGAGGTGGATGTAAGGCCCCGTTCCAGGGACGCTTACAGTTGGATCCTCATCGCACATAAAACATAATATTACATTTCACTTTCATAAAACGTTGCAGCGGAAACATTAAAACAACATTTTCATTTCATCAAAATACTTTTGCAAAATGTTACAACCGTTCATTACACAATTTTATTACAAAAGCATTATAACATTGGATGCCATCCAAAATAAGCTGAGTAGCCGCCCCGTGCCATCCTCAACAACATACCTGCCAACTGGAAACACATCAAAGTCAGCGTTGCTGAGTGAGTTCTAGTTTTAAATAAAACATACTTTTCTTTCGTTAAAACCATTCTTTACATACATGCGATCACACATCATACGTACACATAGATAATATAATTATTATCTTCATCCTTCATTCATACTTTAACTTATTTTCGTTCATACGTTCTTACTTTCGTTCATTTGTTAATTATTACATCTTTTCTTTCCATTAAAACCATGAACTTTACCCTTCATGCTCATGATACTGGGCCTAAGCCTATCGTAGACTTTCATTCACGGTGCCCAGCACCTCTGGCCACAGTACCTAGGATAAGGTTCAGGATCATTACATCTGTTACATAATCACGTTCTGGATCAGTGTCAACAGCTATGCCCCAAACAATATGGCTACTGGGCCGAAGTTCATAAATGACTTCCACACTGCACGTAGCCTGGCACCAGCACCAGGGTAAGCGACAAAGATCCCAACTATATTCCTCACCCCCAACATATGGGTACTATGACATTCTACACCCCCAACGATATGGGTACAATGACATTCTACACCCCCAACGATATGGGTACTACACCCCCATCAATATGGGTACTACACCCCCATCAATATGGGTACGACACCCCCATCAATATGGGTACTACACCCCCATCAATATGGGTACTATGACATACTACACCATGCACCACACCGAATGTCAGTCACAAAGACTGGAACCCCTGCGTGCACACTTAAGGATTATCTGAACCACACGCGGTTGAGCTTAAGGCATTTAGAGCCGTGCACTTCGGTACACATCGCTTGCAAGCCTTTCATGTTTTTATTCGTTCATTAATGATGCATTCATTCATCATATTCCTCTTTTCATTATCTTCCACTTTACGTTACTTAATACTTTCATTACGTTCATTAACATTTGACGCAAAGCCATGGAAAGATACATATACATATCAGGAAGATAAACGTAAACATACACACATCACCATACAGGGCATCATCATATATACGCATCAATCATACACACGCATCAATCATACATCACGTCATCAACATCACACACATGCCCGACATAACGTTTGTGACCTCGAAAGTCAACTTACACAAGCCTACGGGAACCTCCCGAGTCAAAACCCATAACTGCACATTCCCTCAAAAGTCATATGATAAACCGTTGTTCTTTCGGGCGTATGAACCCTTCTTGGGCGTATGGACACCCTCCAGTCGCATGGCCTTTCAGGCGACTGAACACTTAGGCGAATGGACATCAGGCGAATGGACCCTATGCGAATAGACCTATGGGCGAATGGACATCTATGCGTATGGACTCTCAGTCGCATAGCTTTCATGCGTATGGCCTTCAGTCGCATGACTTCAGGCGCATGGCTTCAGTCGCATACCCTTCGTGCGAATGAACCTCAGTCGCATGGCCTCCAGGCGCATGGACTTTAGTCGCATAACCTTCGTGCGAATGAACCTCAGTCGCACACTCCTTCAATCGCATGCCTTACAGGCACATGAACTTCAGTCGCATGACCATCATGCGTTTGGACCTCAGTCGCATGGCAATCGTGCGCATGGACCTCAGTCGCACGCCAATCGGCCGTATGGCCTCCAATCGCACTCCAGTTGGTCGCCTAGCCCTAGCTGATGCAGAATGCAGTTCATCCCAAATTGCAGCGGCGGTTTTCGGCCTCCCACCTCTTCCAAACCTCTTTTAAGCTCAAATCAACCATTCTAAACCTTAGGGAAACATACAATGACACCATTCAAGCATACACAAGCCCGAAATCCAACCCCAAACGCATCAAACACATACACACATGCATAAAAACGGGTTTACACCCAAAACTCAAAAATAGGGTTTTAGATGTGTTCCAGCCCCAAAATCATTCAAAAACATTCAAAAGAGGGGTCCTAGAACTCACATAAACAATCTCGTCGAGTAGAGCTTCGATTTGACCCGCTACACGATGATTTCCACGCTCGAATCCACCCGAACCAAGCTTTTCTTTTTCTCCTTCTCTTCTCCTCTCCTCTCTTCTTGGCTGAAAAATGGCAAGAATGGGGTGTCTTCCTGCAGGATCGGGTTTGTCACTTTAAACAATTGGATTTCTCTCAAACTCACTTATAGAACACTCAAATCAGATGAAGTAAAGTCTTTTCAAGAGTTGATAATAATATAATAAGTAGCAAAGAACACACAAAAATAATTTTCAAGGCACTTGTATATATTACTTCTCAACTCAAGATATTACAAGACTCTTACAAGCATGAAACATGAGTTACAATGAGAAACTATATATACTAGATCTTACAGCCGGATATACTTTGATACTAGCTGGAAACCTAAGACTAAAGCATATACTACAATGCTAAAGTTAAGGTATCTTAGATAAATTATTATCTAAGAAATGGTAGTCATGACATGTCCATGACTTACCTTTTGTCACCAAACTAACTTATAAAGGTAAACAGTGGAATAAAGTATGGTCAACTACATGGCTTTTGAGAAAAGGCCATGCACTATCTCAGAGGTCTGTAGCGGAGTGTCAGAGAGACCATACTTATGTCCACTGGATAATAGCAGTGTCTTCTGAAGGTAAGTTGGCTTCGGAAGAACAAGTTCTTTCGAAGCCACTTATACTTCGGAAGAGGCTTCTATACTTCTTAGGCTTGAGGACTTCTATACTTCGGAAGTTGACTTCTGATCTGTCATTCTAGGTCTTGATCTTCGGAAGTAAGTTCTTTGTCTTCGAAAGTTGGAGTTTTCCTTCGGAAGTTAGTTTTACACTTGGTCTTCGGAAGAGCTCCTTTTTCCTTCGGAAGTTCCACACTTGGCTTCAGAAGTCATTTATTTGTTATACCAAAATATTCTAAGTGATTTGGTTTTGGTTGCACCAGCCTTTCTAGATCCAACAAACTCCCCCTAGGCTGATGCTACCAAAACCTCACTTGTTTATGCTTCTCAAAGCTTTCAACACCAGGTACAGAAGATATTTTTCTATCTCTTTGTTCTTCCCTGAAGTGGTGCTGAGAAGCTTGTACAAGTCATTGGTGGATAGGAGATCCAGTCTATCACTCTGAATGACATGTACCCTCTGTTGCGTCCCCCTGAAAAGATTTAGTTGACGGGAGTTATAGTCATACTCCCATCTAACTATAGATTCAAGTTCAGGACCTTCAACCATTTGTAGAAAAGCTTTGCCTTTGGTTGTTGATCCCTTCCTTTTCTCCTCCTCTCTCAGTTTCAACTCTTCTTCAACCTTGCTCCTAGCAGTTAGCTCGGCCATATGAAGACTGCCTAGATGATTTCTGATATGGGCAGCTACATCAGAGTTTGAAGGGTTGGAGAATGGCTTCTCTGCTAACTCAGCAATATCAAATCTGCTCAAGTGTAGCAAAGATGAGGCACTTAGCCTGTTGAGCTCTCCATTCTCTCTTTCAACAACAAAGTTGTGAGAAGAGTCTTCGAACCCTCCACTGGATGATCTTCTTCCTAGGTGCAAGAGGTTGTCTTGGCACCCGGTTACCTTTCTTGGTATCCAGCAGAGTCACCAGCCTTCTCCTTAACTTCTTTTCTTCCTCATTCAAAGTATCTGAATTGAGTCCAAGGAGATTTGCAGCTTAGTCCAGTGTTCCTCTGGGCAGATCAAGAAATTGATCTCTAGTGAGGGAACGTGAGGATCCATCAACATAAGTTAAATTGACTGAATCCTCCTCACAGGAGATATCGCTCAGGGTTGTGCAATTGATGAGCTTTGTCTTGATTGCCTTGAATTCTTCTAAGGAGAGATGTTTAGAAGGCTGAGGGGATGGTTTGATGGGTTGTTGGGTAGGTTGAGGTGTTTGGGTTTTGGCTAGAGTTTTGGGTTGGAGGATGAGTAGTTTAGGTGGTTGATGTGAAGAGGTTGGTAGGGGTGGGGGTGTAGGTTCAGGGGTGTATGGTTCAGTGGTTGGTTCGGTTTTGATGGGGAATGGAAAGGGTATTGATTCAGGTTGTGGTTGGGTTTGGAGTTGGGGTTGAGTAGTTGATTAGAAGATCATCCCCTGTCCCCTTCTGTACATCTCCTTCCTCTTCCCCGAGCGAATGTCAGCCTTTATGTCATTGACATGTCGCTGGAGGGTCTTTTCAGACATAGGACCCACCTGCCTCCCAGAGAAACCATGAGCCCTGAGATAGCTCTTCATCCAGGCCTTCTCACCTATCTTATTGGTAGCAGTTAGTCCTGCTTCCTCTTCCTTATTTTTCTTCTGCATCAGCTTTTCCCTGGCAGCTTTCTTTCTCTCTTTCTCCATTTGATCTTGCTCTTTGTTGAAGAGCCATAAGATCGTATCATTGTTGTGTGGAGATAATTTTTCTTAAGAGAAACCTCTGGAGGTTAGGAAAGTTATCCTTTCCCTCCTGAGTTGCTGATCAGCTTCTCTTTCTTTCCTCTCCCTTTCTTCTTCTAAGGCCAACCTTGTTGCATCTTCTCTTTGCTGTTTTTGCAGCAAGGGTGCCTTTTCCAGCTCAACTAACTCCTCTAATGGTAGCAGGAGTACATCCTCATTCGCAGCTCCTAGACTAACAAGTCTATCAATGATCTCTACTCTTCTTCTATTGTTGACTGCCTCTTGGTTGGCTGCAGCTGCTTTGGTACTGGCAGCTAGCAGTTTTCCAGTTGGAAGCCTACCTTTTCTTTTGAGTTTATCTAACCTTTCTTCCTCCTAAAGCTCTTCCTTAGTCATCTTCCTCTTTCCTTTGATGTCTTTGGAAGTGCTAGCCTTTGAGGGTTCTTGTGATGGAAGGTTCACTAGGGTTGAGTAGTAGAGATGGAAACTTGAGTTAATGCTGATGTTTGAGCTAGTGGGGGGGTGAAAAATCCTCCCTATTAACCTCAGATGCAAGTTCTAGGATTGCATCATCTGTGACTATTAGATCATCTGATAAGGAGAATAGTCCTTCCACAGCAGCAATCTCAGCTTCGGAAGTTTGAAATTGTTCTTCCGAGGCTTTGAATTGTGCTTTGGAAGTCTGTGAGAATGCACTATCTGTCCCAATTGTCTCAGTTGCTGGGCCATCAGTCCTTGTTTCCTCTTCTAAGTTAATCTTAGGTTCCCTTGGGACCTTAGGTTGACCAACTTCCTCAATAGTGGTAGAAGGTGCATTTAACTCTGCAGCTCTTGAGCTTCGAAGTAGATCATAGACAGATCAGGACTTGGCTGTTCAATAAGAGATTCCAATAGGAACTTGTTGAAGAACCAATTGAGATCTTGGAGAATCCTTTGATCCATTGAATTACAACTGGAGGAGGCTCAGGGAAATTGAAGCTTGTGCATAGAATATTTTGAGCTTAGGGAAGTAAGAGCTTGACTTTGGGGTTCCTCTTGTCCTTGGCTTTGTCTCTGAACACTCTCCCCCTTTTTAGTAGCATCATCCTGAGAGCTTGATGAGCTAGAGGAAGAGGTCAAAGAGACCTGAATTGGTACGTGCCTAACAGACCTCTCAATCTGGTCTCAGCTAGTTTGGCCTTGAGATTTTCAATCTCAAGTGCTGAGTGGCAGACCTATCCTCTAAAGTCCTAACCTTAGATTCAAGATTTGAGACTTTAGAAAGTAGGTTCAATGGTGAGTTGCAGTCTTCCCTCGTCTTCTTTTGAAGAATCACGGGGAGATGAGGTAACATACCTGTTATGTTCATCCTCACCACCAGATGTGGTTTCCTTGGCGCCTGGTTGCCTTGCTCAATGATGTCTCTTTTAGAATCATCAAAGGCATGGTTGCCCATAGATTCAGTCTCAGTGATGTTACCACTATCCTAAGGATCCCTTGAGGCTCCTTCAGTAGTGGCAGCTGAATCTACATGAGTCCCTTCACATCAGTGGGACTCACCTCAGTAAAAGGTTTGCTGATGGGGGCTAGAGATAAGAGATTCTCTCTGGGCTCTGTTGATCCTTGAGAGGGTGTTGTGGATCAACTTCATTGCCCTGAAGAGACATAATTCTTCATTAGCTCCGATTAATAGGTCAGTAAAGGATATGGAAGTAAAACTAGTGGCCTGGGACTTTGATCAATGTCTAAAGGCATTGAGCCTGTGATGGGGGCTGTCCCTTTTTGGCTGCTCAGGGAGTATATAGAGACTCTCCCTGAGGGTTTAGCTTGGGTTTTGGGCTCATGGGTCTGAGACTGAGGAGACTCAAGACCCATATTGAGGTCAATTGTGAAGGATGGTTGGACCTCAGGCTGAGTGGGAGCCCATTGTTCAATCAGAAGATAGAAGATTGAACAAGGGTTCGTTTGGGGCGTCTTTGATAAGTGAAGGTAATGGGTGGAGAAGGTAGATTTGGCAAGTGAGGGGGTAGTTGCTGGTGTGGGTTCATCACCTGTGGGGTTAACAGGGATGTCACCAGGAGCCGTTGGCTCAATCATACTTGGAAGAAGTGCAGCATCTCTTCCGTGTGAAGTTGGTGGACACTCTCTTCAAAGTTTTGAAGATGGTCGGCCTCATTTGAGGAGCAGTCAGAGTAGGTGCGCAGACAAGCTTGCTCTGGTCCAGCTCACATTGATTATGTGCTGGACAAACCTGGTATACATGAAGAATGTGTCCCGTTGAAGGTTTCCCATGAGATTGGTCAGCACAAATCTTGAGTAGTTGAAGCGGAGGCTTTTCACCAAACCATGAACTAGGCACCAAGTTCATATGGGATTTGATCCCATCCCCCATATTTGTTGGACAAGCAGTGAAGAACCACATGCAGCAGGAACTTTCAGTTGTAAGAGAAGTTGAATTTGTAGACAGTTGACCTGAAAACATCTCCACCATATCCCATTTGGATATAAGTGTTGTCCAAATCTGCTTTGGGAAATTCTGTTGGAGCGCCCACATCATGAAGCTCGAGATGCTCCCTGATGATTTGTTCAGAAATGACCAACTCCTGGCCACAGATGCTCGATCTCTATGACACGAATCCCATTTAGGGTTTCAATCTGACCGTTTGCCCAAAATTCAGACATATGGTTTGAGTAAATCATGGGGTTGACAGTCAAGGCAGTGTAGTAAGAAGATTGGGTTAGAAAGGAGATGATGTCTGAGAAGTCGGCATCCCTTGAAGATTCCAGGAGTGCGACTTGGTTATGCTGAGGGTTAAGTGCCATTGAAGAAAGTTACAAGAAGATGGTTTGGAATTGGGTAAATTGAAGAGGAAGAAAGCTTTTAGGGTAGTATTTTGGTAAAAAGGATGTATGTAGGTGTAAGTGATTAGCCAGGGATTTAAATGGGCGGAATGGCGGTTTTAAAGGAGATTTGGATAAGATGATGGGAGGTTTCAGTGGATGATGTGACATGGGCGGTAAGGTTAGTCCATTTAAATAATCCGACATCATCAATAAAATCTTTACCTTTTACAGAGTGGGGCCCAAAAGATTTCCGTTACACAGTAAAATCTTTCTTCCGAGTATAAAGCATTTCCGAAGGTAATGTTCTTCTGAAGGCAAATTTACTTCCGAAGGTAAAGTGATTGCTTCTGAAAGTATATGTTGCTTTCCGAATGGAGAGTGTTACAAGCTTCGGAAGTAGATCTGATATGAAAAATCGCTTCTTCCGAGACTTAACAACTCTTCCGAGAAGAAAATATCCTAGGAGGAATTTGCTTCGGAAGATATGTAAATATCTTCCAAGGGTTAATTCCTCTTTGGAAGAATTCATACTTAGATAAATTTTAGAGAAAGATCTTTTGTAACATGGCTTAGATTGTTTTGACATAAGACTTTACACATTAAAGGTTTTCAAATGAGATCGACTAATCAAGGTTTATCATCCCAATAGCTGTAATGAGATATTTAAATCTTTGTTCATCAAAGGCTTGTGTGAACAAGTCAGCATATTGTTCATTTGAATCAACTTTGATTAGTTTGATAAGATTTTTCTCATGAATATCTCTAATGAAATGATACTGATATCGATGTGCTTAGTCTTGGAGTGCTTTACTGATTTTCAGTAATGGAGATAGCACTGTTGTTGTCAATGTGGATAGGAGTGCTCATAAAGTTGTATCCGTAGTCTATCATCTGTTTTGAATCCACAACAGCTGAGCACAGCAACTAGCAGCATCAATGTATTCAGCTTCAGCAGTTGATGTAGAGACACATGATTGCTTCTTGCATTGCCATGAGATGATCCTTCCACCAAGAAATTGACATCCACCAGATGTTGATTTCTTGTTGATATTGCAGCCATCATAATCACTGTCAAAGTAACCATAGAGATTGAAATCACTATTTCTTGGATACCAGAGACCTAGTTTAGGTGCTCCTTTAAGGTATCTAAGAATTCCCTTGGCAGCAATTAGGTGAGACACCTTTGGAGCAGCCTGATATCTTGCACAAATGCAAGTTGCAAACATGATATCAGGTCTACTTGCTGTGAGATACATCAGAGAACCAATAATCGCTCTATACTGATGTTGATCAGTATCCTCCCCCTCAGAGTCAGGGCAGAGATTGTGGTTTCTGGGTATAGGTGTTTTTTGTTGCTTTACAATCTTTCATATTAAATCTTTCTAAGATATCATTGGACATACTTAGATTGACTGATAAAGAACCCTTCCTTCATTTGCTTCACCTGAATTCCAAGGAAAAAGTCTATTTTCCCATGGAACTCATTTCAAACTTCTTCTTCATAATGCTCTCAACGTCTTTACACATTTGGTCATTTGAAGAACCAAATAAGATGTCATCAACATAGAATTGAATGAGCAAGATGTCTTACTAGACTTCTTATGAAAAGAGTCTTGTCAATGGTACCTCTAGTGTAACCATTCTTCAGGAAAAACTGAGACATGAGACAATGTCTCATACCACAGCCTAGGTGCTTGGTGCAGCCCATATAGAGCTTTATCCATTTGCACACATAGTTGGAATGCTGTGGATCTTCAAATCCCGAAGGATGGCATACAAGACTTCCCTATCTATATCCCCCATATAGAAAGGCACACTTGACATCAAGCTGGTAGACAGTGAAATTCTTGGATGCAGCATAAGCAAGGAAGATCCTAACTACCTCAAGTCTTGCAATAGGTGCAAGACATCAGTATAATCGATTCCCTCCTCTGAGTGTATCCTTGAACCACCAGTCTTGCCTTGTTCTTGATAATCAAGCCTCTATCATCTCTCTTGTTTCTGAAAACCCATTTAGTGCCTATAGGTACTTGACCAGATGGTAGCGGGCATAGGTTCCAAACCTTTTGTCTTTTGAATTGAAGCAGCTCCTCTTGCTTTGATTCAACCTAGCTACTATCTTTCAGGGCATCTTCCACCTTCTTGGGTTCCATTTGGGATAAAAAGCATGAGTACAAACATACATTCACATTATGAGTTTGTCCTCTTGTTCTCCCGCCTTCAGAGACTTCCCCTATGATGTTCTCAGCTGGATGAGTGTTGTGAATCCTAAGTCTAGGAATCACCTCCAATTGCAAAGATAAATTCAAATTGGACATATTTTGCTCAGGAGCTTGAATACTTGGTCCAGCTGTTGTTTCAAACTCATTCAATGAGGACTGATTAAATGAAAGAGAAACATCATCATTTGTTTGCTGTGAACCAACATCAATAGTTGCCTGTTCCTTCACGATGTTGCTTTCATCAGCTTAGTGTTGTGTAGGGTCACCTGAAGAGGTTTGAAAGTCAAAGGTGAACTGCTTGTTGAAGCTCCACTATCTCTTGAGATGGTTATATATCAGATCTTCCAATAGTGGGAACTTGATTTGCTGCAGCTCTTGGAGAACTTGGATAGGTCTGGGAAGCTCAAACAGTTGATCTTCATCAGAGTCAGTTTGAGCACATGTTCCAGCTGAAACATTCTCACAAGATGGTTTTAGAATAGTTTGGAAACAATTCTAAATCAAAGATATGATCAGGGTCATTCCCCCTAACACAAGGAGTGTGCTCATTGACTACAATGTTGGAAGATTCCTCAAATTGTTGATTTTTAATGTTATAAACTCTATGAGCTTTAGAGTTAGAGGAATATCCAACAAAGATAGCATCATCCGACTTTTCAGCAAATTTTGCCAAATTGTCTTTTGTGTTAAGTATGGCACCTGCTGCCAAAGGACCTTAGTAAAGCCAATGAACGGTGGCCTCTTGTTCCATAACTCATAAGGGGTTTTTCCATGTGGCTTTACTACAAGAACCATGTTTTGCACATAGCATGCAGTGCTGACTGCCTCTATCCAGAATGTTAGAGGTAGCTTTGAATCAACTAACATAGTTCGAGCAGCCTCAATAAGTGTCCTATTTCTCTTCTCAGCAACACCATTTTGTTGAGGAGTACTAGGAGCACCATATTGTCTGGCAATCCCTTTTGAGTTACAGAATGAGTCAAGAATGTGGTTCTTAAACTTAGTCCCTTGATCTTCTAATTATTTTAACCTTGTGATCAATTTGATTTTCTATTTTAAGAATAAAAGATTTCAAAATTTCAGCAGTTTCATCTTTGGTTCTTAAAAAGAATACCCATGTAAATCTAGTAAAATCATCAACAATCACAAGGCAATATGATTTCCTTCTGCATGATCGGGTTTGTCACTTAAACACTTGTATTTCTCTCAAACTCACTTATGGAAACACTCAAATCAGATGAAGTAATGTCTTTTACAAGAGTTGATAATAATATAGTAAGTAGCAAAGGAACAAGAAGAAATATATTTTCAAGGCACTTGTATATATTACTTCTCAACTCAAGATATTACAAGACTCTTACAAGCATAAAACAAGAGTTACAATGAGAAACTATATATACTAGATCCTACAGCCGGGATATACTTTGATACCAGCTGAAACCTAAGACTAAAGCATATACTACAATGCTAAAGTTAAGGTATCTTAGATAAAGTATTATCTAAGATATGTAGTCATGACATGTCCATGACTTACCTTTTGTCACCAACTAAAGATGGCAACTGTACTAACATAAAAGGGTAAACAGTGGATTAAAGTATGGTCAACTACATGGTTTTTGAGAAAACGCCATGCAGTATCTCAGAGATTTGCAGCGGAGTGTCAAAGAGGCCATACTTATATCCACTGGATAATAGGAGTGTCTTCCGAAGTTAATTGGCTTCGGAAGAACAAGTTCTACCGAAGCCACTTATACTTCGGAAGAGGCTTCTATGCTTCCGAGGCTTTGAGGACTTCTGTACTTCAGAAGTTCACTTCAGATCTTTCTTTCTAAGTTTGATCTTCGGAAGTAGGTTCTTTGTCTTCGGAAGTTGGAGTTTTCCTTCGGAAGTGTTTTTTACACCTAGTCTTCGGAAGAGCTCCTTCTTCCTTCGGAAGTTCCATACTTAGCTTCGGAAGTCCTTTGTTTGTTGTACCGAAATCCTAAGTGACTTGGTTTTGGTTGCAACAGCCTTTCTAGATCCAACACCTTCCAATGCTCATTATACTTGTGGGACCATAGATCCATGTGCAGTTAGTGTATGGGGTGGTTGATAGAGTTAACAATTGGATTTTATGAGATGCCCTGTGTTGCTTCCCTTCTCATGGGCATCACACAGTTAGCTTTGCATAAAAATGTCCTATTAGGCAAACCATTGTACAAGTTTCTTTAGCACTTATTCATTGTCTTAAAATTTACATGACACATTCGTTTATGCCATAGTGTTTCACTCTTCCCCCTAACTTTGGAAAGAAATCCTGATACTTCTCCCATTGGGGAAGCATGTTCATATCCAGCTTGTACATATCCCCTTTTCTTGGGAGATCTAAGAAGCCCAACTCCTGAGGAATTGTCATCCCGAGTTTGAGGATTATGCACTCATGTTTTGTGAAGAGCATTTGAAGAAGAGGTTTGGGCTACAGCATCTTCCTTGATCTTTCCATTCCATCCCTTGGTTGATCATGGGGATGACTTGTTGAAGCTTTTGTAGCTTGGCCTTCTTCGAAGCTTCTTTCTTTCGGAAGAGCCTTCACACCTTATATCTTCCGAAGCGTCTTCTTAGGGATGGTCTCAAGGGGACTCCTTTATTCTTTTGAGTCTTGACAGCTTTAGCTTCCGAAGCCTTTTTTCTTTTCGGAAGAAGGATCTTCTTCAGAAAGAAGCCTTCTCTTCGGAAAAAACTTCCCCATTTTCATTCATCACTTTAACCATTTATATGTCAAATGAGACACCTTTCCTGACTCCTTCTTTTTAACATTATTTCCATAATGTGTGCTAGCAGGATTGTAGTACAATCTTTGGCCATGTGGTTTTGCAGACCACACATATGTGCAGGACCGGTTAAGGGCTTGAACAAATTACAACACAACAACACAATGAGGAGAACAACTAAACTTTGATCAAAGTGAACTGGATTAACCAATATTGTGATACTAAGAACACAAGTAAAGTAAGAGACAGAACAAGAGAGTTGGGGTTCAAGGAGGCAGTATATTGCTTTCTCAAGTTCTTTTACAAGTGTTACAAAGCATAAAGAAAGATACAAGAACTTGGAATACTTATACTACAACCTACAGCCGGCTATACTTTGAAAGCCAGCTGGATACAATGACTAGACACTAACAAATCAATTGTAGGATCAAAAGGCATATCTGCCTTTTGACCTTGTGACTATGACATGCCATAGCTCACATCCTTATCTATTACAAAAAGGATAAAGTACATAAAGTAGAAAGTTACAGACTCAAGACCTCAATGTACAGTTACCAAAAGCATGGACCTTTTCACCAACTCATGTAAGTTGGTGACTTTACAGAGATGCAGCGGAAAGGTGTCCAGCTTTATGGAACAGTACATCAGATAAAGCATGTATACTAAAAGTCTTCGGAAGAAATCTGTCTTCATAGGTTGAAGCTTCGGAAGACTTTGTCTCTGAGGCTTCGGAAGACTTCATGTTTGGCTTCGGAAGATATTGGTCTTGGCTTCGGAAGATTTTACACTTAGAGTATTTTCTAGTGTATTGTGTAAAACTTCCGAAGCATTTCTTACTTCAGTACTTAGTGCATGTTGCAGAGACACATTGAATGTTTTGGGTTGCATCAGACTTAAGGAATCCTTACAAACTCCCCCTAGGCTGATGCTACCAAAACACTTAGAAGATCTTCAGATGTTAGTGGTCTTCAGTACAATCATGACCATACCCTTCTTCATTAGATGGTCAGGATCATCAAGACCTTCATAGTATCTTCTCATCTCAAAGAGATCATGCAGAGGTAAGTTGATTATGTCTTGCCAAGTATAGACATTCTCAACACCTTGATCTCTGATTACATGCCATCTTTCTGGATTGGTAGAGTAAGTCCAGGACAAGATGGGTGTCTCAGTTGTTAGAGGAGCCACTTGCATTGGAGTTGATTGGGCTGCCTCATCATGCACTTCCTCAGGTTGATCTGACTCAGCCTGAGGTGTAGAGGTAGATGACTTAGGCTTCTTCTTCTTTGACTTTGGTTTAGAAGCCATTCTCTTCTTCCTCTTCCTCTTAGATGACTTTAACTGAGAAGACTGGTCTGCATCACCTTGTTGATCATCCTTGTCTTTCTCAGTTGGGTGTTCCTCCCTCACAGGTTCAGAAGGAGAGGGAGTTTGACCCTGCTTTGGATCAGAAGATGAAGCTTGCTGAGGCTCAGCTGGAGGTCCGGATTGAGGTGTCTCAGGTTGTTCAAACTTAACCTCCACTTCAGGTGGGACTTGACTTGGAAGAGAGTGCAAGTCAATCAGTTCACCACTCTTAATCTTCTGCTTGATCACCCTTATATGCTCATCCATTGTGGATAGAGACATAGGGCCAAGTCTCCTTCCGGAGAATCCATATAGCTTCAAGAAGCTCATCATCCTTTGTCTATCAGCAGACTTCTTCATACTCTTTTGGATGATGGCTCTTGACTTTGCAGCTTCTTCCCTTAGCTTCCTTTTAGTTGTCTTTCTCTCTTTGACTAGCTCAAGTTCAAGTTGTTTAAGTACTCAAACTCAATGAAGTCATAGGACAGGGGAAGAAGTGCATCTGCCTGATAGAAGCCTGTGGCACTCAGGTAGTTGATCATCTTGATCCTATCTTCTTCTTTGTCTACCTGAGGTTCTTGTGGAGCCACATCTTCCTGTACAGGACTTTCTTGAACTGGGGAGAGAGTGGGAGCATGCTTGTAGAGTCTTTTCTGTCTCTTCTCCTCTTTGAATTGGAGAAGTAGCCTTGCATCCTCTTTTTCTTTCATCTCTCTTGACACTTCCATGTCAGCCAGTTCATTCAATTCTTCTAAGGGGAGGGAGATGATTTCATCAATATCATAGTTCCTGGTCTGTAAATAAGTAATCCTGACTGCCCTCAACTCATCATCTTGAGTATTTGGTCTGGGGGCAGCCCTGATTGCAGCTTGCATAAAGCTTGATGACCCAGAGGAACTTTCTCCCCTTAGCTTCCTTTTCCTCTCTCTCTCTTCCTCCTCAATTTCCTCAGGAGTCATAATCCTTTTCCTTTGTCACCCACAGACCTTTGTGACTCAGGGTGGATAGAGGCTTGGCCTTCATTGCTTGGTGTAGCTTCCATGCTCTGGCCAGAGAGAGGCTGAGAAACACCTTCACCAGCAGGTGTCTCAGAAGGAGTGTGAACCTCTGCAGCAGTTGTTGATGATGAGACAGGGGTCTCAGGTTCTGCCACTGGGCCTTCAGTCAAGGTTTCCCCTATGAAACTAATCTTAGGGTCCACCTCAACATCCAGTTGACCGATGACATTGCCTGATTGCCTAAGTCTCCTTCTTAGAGTGAACTCTGCAAGGATCCTATCTTGGATTCTTTGAGCCAATCTGTCAGCTTGTCTTGAGTTGCTTGGATTGACAAGTGGCATGTTGACTAGATCCAATCTTTCATAGAAGTTCAAGCTTTGAAAATCAAAAACTTCTTGTTGCCCTTGAACTCTGTGAAGGATAAGGGCTCTTCTGTCAGCATCATACCTCCACCTTATGATGTAGTTTGAAGTTCCTTGTGGTGGAGATGACACAGCCCTTGGTATACCTTCCTCAAAGAGACTCCTGATGATAGAGTCTATAGAGTCCACATTAATGTGAACTTGAGGAAGTTGCTGAGAATGCACAACAGCAAGTGAGGATGGTGAGTCCTCTATGTCCATTCTCTGTGAAGAACTCCCAGGTTCTGTGGCTGCAATAACTTTCTCCCCCTTTTTGGTAGCATCACCCACTTGCATAGGTGAGCTGGAGGATAAGTCAATCACTTCCACAGGTTCTTGTGTTCCTGGTTGAGCTCTCCTTAAAGGTCTCCCAGCTAGTTTTTCCTTAAGATATGAAATCTGAAGTTGCTGATCATTGACCCTGTTTTGTAAGGTAGTCACCTGAGATTCAAGGTGACTAACCTTAGAGACTAAATAGGAGCATGTTTTTGACAGTTTTGCACCTTTAGTCTCAAATTCCCCTCTTCTTCATCAGAAGAATCATGGGGGATGAGATGATTGGACCAAAGTCCTCTCTCTCACCACCAGCTTGAGGTTCTTGGCTGCTGGTTTTCCTCTGCTCACTAGCAATCTCAGTTGAGATGCCAGTGGGCTGAGTTGCCATGGTTGAGGTCTTAATGATGTAATCACTTGCAAAAGTGAGAGCCTCTTCCATATGGACATCCTGAACATGTTCAGAAGTGTCCACCTCAGTAACAGGTGACTGATGTGGGATAGACTGAGGAGAGTCAGAGGTACTCATCTCTCTTTGAGTAGGGGAGGAGAAGAGAGACTCATGGTACTCACTGAATCCTAAGTCTTCATCAGTATAGAAGGATAGGTTGGGAATTGGTTGGTTTAGATCTAAAGGCTGGGGATGGTAACTGTCCCCTGAAGGTTGTTCACTTGAGTGTTGAGACTCAGAGTGAAGGCTTAAGGCTGTTGGGCTTGTGAGCTCATCAGGGTGAGCATGAGGAACCTCAGCCCTGATAGGTGAAGAAATGGGAGTGGTTTGCTCCTCAGGGGAAGTGGGAGCTCTAGTGTCCACTTCCTCCTGTAAGGGTGAGTATATGGGGACCTGCACAGACTCAATAGCCTGAGCAGGGGTTCGTTTGGATTTTCTTTGGTAGGTGAGGGTTATTTGTGGTCTTTTTAGTGGTAAAGAAAAAGAAGGTGTGGGTTCAACACTAGCTTGTGTTGCTAGGTTGTCACCTTGAGCAATGAGCTCTAACATTTTGGGGACTAGGGCTGTTTCTACCCCTGAGAAGCCTACAGTTGGCTTCTTCATGATTTTAAAGATGTCGGGCTTCATCTGTCCCAATTTAAGAATATTACTGTTTCCCTCAACTGTGAGCCCAGTTCACAGTTAAGAATGTGTTGAACATATCTAGGAAACATGTAATACTCTAAGGAGTCCAAGTTTGCAAGTAAATTAGTATAAACAAATTGAGAGTACCTGAACTTGACCCCCTGAACCATTCCATGCACTATAAAGGAGAGATCCTCAGGAATCTGGTCCCCCCACCATGCTTGTTTGACAAGCTGTGGATAACCACATGGAGCAGGTATTTCCACTGGGATGAGACCTTCCCTTTCCTGAAGGTCTTTACAGAGAAATCTCCCTCATAGCCCATCTGCTCAAAGGAATGATTAACAGCTTCCTTTGGGAAGGACAACTCACCTTCTTCATCATCCAGCTGCAAATGATGGTTGATGATGGCCGGAGTGATGAAGATTGTCCTCCCTTGCACTGTGGCAGACAGTGCCTTCTCCCCATCCATAATGACCTCTTGGCAGGTCTTCCAGAATTCAAGCAAATGATCCTCATATAGAGTAGGATCAATGGTCAGGGAGGTGAAGTAGTTGGATAGAGTTAAGAATTGGCAAATCTCTGAGAAACTTGCATCTTTCTCAGAGCTTAACAGAGCAACCTGATTGTGTTGCCTGTGAAGTTGCATGGAGAAATCTGGGTTGTTTCTGCGGTTAAGGTTGGCCATTTTAGAAGCTTAAGGGTGAAGAAAGGTAGAAAGCAAAGGCGGTTTAGAGAATTAGGTTTGAGGAATAGTGAAATTGAGGAAGATAGTGAGGAAGAGGGGGAACCGTTGGGTATTTATGTGAAAAGGGATTTGAACCAAAGTTAATGAAAGAGGATAAACTTTGAAATCCGAAAGTCGGTCCCACCTCTGAAAAAGTAGTTTACTTTTGCTCAAAAAGTAGTTTTCTTGGAATTCGAAAAGCTTCCGAAGGTAAATTGTCTTCGGAAGTTTTAATGAAAAAGCTTCCGAAGCTAAAATGGCTTCGGAAGATTTTCCTGAGAGTCTTGAAAATTTTGCTTCGGAAGAGAAATAAACACTTGGATGCTTTGTATAAGAAACAACAAAGCTTCCGAGAGTTAATTTTGCTTCGGAAGGAAAAAGTCCTTAAAAACAAATAAGTGTCTGAGATAAGAATTTAAGCTTCGGAAGATAGATTTAGACTTCTTCCGAAGGTAAAATTTCTTAGACAGTTATTTATTTTGAAGACATGATTTTCTTCCGAAGATAAAATTTTATCTTCCGAAGTATCAGAAAATTTTCAAGAATCTAAGGAAAGTCTTCAAAAAGAATTTATATCCAAAGAAAACATGAGCTTATGAAAGTGATGAACTAGACAACTTAGGACACACATATTTTAAGAAGAAATAATTAGAATTAGTTTTAAGAAAAAGACTACTCAAAGTTAATCATCCCAATAGCTGATATCAGATATTTAAATCTCTGTTCATCAAAAGCTTTTGTAAACAGATCAGCATATTGTTCATCTGTATGAACTTTGACTAGTTTAATTAATCCCTTTTCATAGTTATCTCTTATTAAATGATACCTGATGTTGATGTGTTTGGTCCTTGAGTGCTGCACAGGGTTCTCAGTGATAGAGATAGCACTATTGTTGTCTATGTGGATAGGAGTCTCCTTGAAGTTAAATCCATAGTCCAGCATCTGATTTTGAATCCAAAGCACTTGAGCACAGCAGCTTGCAGCAGCAATGTATTCAGCCTCAGCAGTTGATGCAGACACACAGGATTGTTTCTTGCATTGCCATGAGACAACCCTTCCACCAAGGAATTGACATCCCCCAGATGTAGACTTTGCAGTCATGTTGCAACCACCATAATCACTATCTGTATAAGCATACAGATTGAAGTCAGGATTCTTTGGATACCATAAGCCAAGTGTTGAAGCACCTTTGAGGTATCTTAAATCCTTTTGACAGTGATTAAGTGAGACATCTTAGGGTTGGCTTGATATCTTGCACAAATACATGTAGCAAACATGATATCAGGCCTGCTAGCTGTAAGATACATAAGAGACCCAATCATAGCCCTGTATAAATGTTCATCTACACACTCCCCCTCAAGATCAGGTCCAAGGAGTGGTTTCTGGCTATGGGTGTCTTAGCAATCTTACAATCAGTCATGTTGAACCTCTTGAGTATGTCCTGAACATACTTTGACTGACTTATGAAGATGCCATCTTCAACTTGCTTCACTTGAATTCCCAGAAAGAAATTGAGTTCTCCCATTGCACTCATTTCAAATCTGTCTTTCATCAGCTTCTCAAAGTCTTTGCAGAGCTTTGGATTAGTTGAACCAAAGATGATGTCATCTACATATACTTGAACTAGCAATAAGTCATTTCCCTGTCCTTTGATGAAGAGAGTTCCATCTTTAGTACCTCTCCTGTATCCATGTTTACAAAGATACTCAGACAATGTCTCATACCACTTCCTGGGTGCCTGATGCAGCCCATAAAGAGCTTTGTCAAGCTTGCAGACATAATCAGGATGATCAGGGTCTACAAAACCAGGTGGTGTTTGACATAAACCTCTTCATCAATCACTCCATATAAGAAAGCACACTTTACACATCAAGTTGAAAGACCTTGAAGTTCTTGGATGCAGCAAATGCCAGGAATATCCTAACAGCTTCTAATCTTGCTACAGGAGCAAAGACATCAGTGTAGTCAATCCCTTCTTCTTGTGTGTATCCTTGAACAACTAGTCTTGCCTTGTTCTTGATGATAATTCCTCTATCATCCTTCTTATTCCTAAAAACCCATTTGGTTCCAATGGTAGTCTTCCCATGAGGAAGAGGACAAAGGTTCCAAACTTTCTGCCTTTTGAATTGAAGTAGCTCTTGTTGCATAGCTTCAACCCAACTTCCATCCTTTAGAGCTTCATCAACTTTCTTTGGCTCTATCTGAGATAAGAAACAAGAGTGAAGACAAACATTTGCTTCATGGGTTTGTCCTCTTGTTCTTACCCCTTGACAACATCTCCAATGATGTTTGTGGTGGGGTGAGACTTGTGGATCCTTAGCTGAGGGATCACAGCAAGTTGCTGAGAAAGATCCAAATTTGAGAAATTTAGATCTGGCATAGATGATTCACCCTCCACATTACCACACTTATCAAGATTAACTTGATCCAATGAGTGTGTGACATCATTGATGTTGTCATCTATGGTGTGGTTATTAGCATCAAGGAATTCCTGATCACTATCACCATCACCATTGTTGTCTTCTACATTGAGGTATCTTTATCTGGTTGAGGAGCCTCTGAGCTGGAATTTGAAGGCATCCCAGATGTATCAGCTGAATTTGTCATTGTAGTGCTGATAGAGACCTCATTTGCTGAAGTAGTTCCAACTGGAGCTGAAGATGTATGAGTTGAGGGTCTTCCTAGCTCAAATCTTGGATCATGATCACCTGTATTTAGATTTTCTGCAGATCCTGAAACATTCTCACAAGATTTGTTAAAACAGTTGGTAACTAAATCAAGATCAAATAGCCAATCAGGACCAGAACCAGCCACACAGGGTGTGTGTTCATTGAAAGTCACATTGGCTGACTCCTCAACAATTCTAGTTCTGAGATTGTATACTCTATAAGCCTTAGCTTGGGAAGAGTATCCAATGAAGTGTCCATCATCTGATTTCTCAGCAAACTTGGCAATTTGATCCTTGGTATTCAAGATGGTGCAGGGACATCCAAATGACCTGAGAAAACCAATGAAAGGTTTCCTCTTGTGCCAAAGTTCATAAGGAGTCTTACCATGTGTCTTAACTACTAAAACTCTGTTTTGCACATAGCAAGGAGTATTTACTGCCTCTGCCTAGAAGGTGATGGGCAGTTTAGAGTCAGACAACATAGTTCTTGCAGCTTCAATTAGTGTCATGTTTCTCCTCTCAGCAACTACATTTTGCTGAGGAGTCCTGGGAGCACTATATTGTCTTGTAATACCTTTTTCATCACAAAATGTATCAAGGATTTGGTTCTTGAATTCAGTTCCTTGATCACATCTTATGGTTTTGACCTTGTGATCACTTTGATTCTCAACTTTTAAGATAAAATTCTTCAGAATCTCAGGGGTTTCATCCTTAGTTCTAAGAAAGAAAACCCAAGTGAATCTTGTAAAATCATTTGTGATCACTAACAATAAGAGGTCCTTCCTAGACTCATTACACTGGTGGGACCAAAGAGATCCATATGTAACAAGTGTAGGGGAGTAGTGATGGAGTTCCTTTCCTTAGGCTTGTGAGATATCTTATGTTGCTTCCCTTTCAGGCATGCAACACAATGATCATCACTTGTAAACTCTTTCTTTGGCATTCCAGTTACCAAGTCATGTTTAATTAATTTATTCATGTTCTTAAAGTTTACATGGCACATTCTTTTATGCCATAGGAAAGACTCATCACTATTTGCTTTAGATAGAAAGCATGAAACTTCTCCAGAGGAAGATGTTTCTTGCAAATCCATCTTGTACATGTTCCCTTTCCTGGGGGCTCTGAGCAGGATATGCTCATGAGGAATGACCACTCCAGGCTTGAGAACAATGCACTCATGCTCAGTAAAGAGCATGTTATCACTCTGATCACAAAATTGGGATACACTCAGAAGATTGTACCCAAGCTCCTTAACAAAGTTTACCTTTTCAATGCTGAGCTTACCATTTGTGACCTTGCCCCTTCCAGAAATGTAACCACCTTCATCTCCTCCAAAAGCAACTGGTCCTCCATCAATTCTCTCAAAGTTATGGAGTAGAGACCTATTGCTTGTCATGTGCCTGGAACAGCCACTATCAATTATCCAGACATTCCTGCTTGTCTTGAGCTATTCCTGCACAAATAAAATGATTAGTTACATTTGGAAACCCAAGCCTTACTTGTCTTGGGCTCACTAAGTATAATAGAAGGTAATGCAACAGTAATATATCCTATGGTTGTACTAAGGGGATCTTCAGCTGTTGTTGATGGAGAAACTTCAGTCATTTGGTCTTTCTTAGACTTCCACACCACCTTTGGAGTCTTGGACTTGACCTTCAAAACCTTAGAAGCTTTTGCGGCTTCACAAGTTTTGATGACTGAACCTTCGGAAGATTCTACAGTCACTGCAGCAGACTTCAGTGCTTCGGAAGAACTCCTTTCTTCCGAGACCAATTTTTCTTCCGAAGGTAATTTTCCATTTACCTTCTTCTTTGATTTGGAGCTTCCGAAGGAAACAGACTTTCCTTCCGAAGCTTGAATCTTCTTGAAACTCTTTGAAGTCTTTGTATTGGTCATGTGGATAGTACTTTTAGGATTGTATGGGCAATCCTTAGCAATGTGAGAGGTACTTTCACACATGACACATAACATCTTCTTCTTCAAAAGAGTCTCCCTATGAGAGCAAGACTGGCTTTGGTCACATCCCTTCTCCACCTTCATCTTGGTAGATGCTGAGACAGTTCTTTTGGGCTGTGAACTGTTCTTGGAGTTTGATGGTCCAGGCTGTGTAGCAGTGGTACACAGCAGCTCAGTCTTCTTCTTTGTACTGAGATGATTTGAACAAGAACCAGAACTCTTAGCTGAGGAGTCTTGGTTGATGTCTTCAGTCCTAACTACTTTGAAACCTGCAAAGATAAAAACTTGTTTTTGCTTGGAATCAAAAGTAGCCTTGATCTCTTGAGCCTTCTTTGCTTTCCTTTTGCTCTTCCTGATCAAGTTCTTTCTCTTGGACTTGGTCATCACAGTAGATTTCTTCTCCTCAGAAGGATAGTGGCCCTTGGAAGAATCCTCTTCTTCACTCTTCTTAGAGGAATTCTTCACTATCTCTTCTTCATCCTCTTCACTTATAGGATCTATGAGAGGAAGCTCATCTTCACAAGTTCCACACCTAGGAGATCTTACAGACAAGATTGTGTTTGGAGGAGCTATCTCATTTGATCCCAGTCCCTGTCTATTTTGATAGCACACTTTGTTGTGCAGGGATGAGGATATCATGTTCTTGAAGGTCTCTTCCTCAAGAACACTCTTTTCTGCCTTGGCTTTGCTGATCACAAGCTCAGCCTGGCACTCAGTCAACTTAGTTATGAGATTCCTGAGCCTTCAGCAACCATTAAAGCGTTGCTAGCAGGAAGACTCAAGGGTCTGCTTGTCTGATGACCCCTCTTACTTTCCATTTCCAAACAGTATTCATCAAGGATCCCATAGAGTTCGGTCATGGTGAGTGTATTCAGATTCTCTGTTCTCTTGATAGAGACACAGTAGAATGTCCACTCATTGGGTAGAGCACTCATGAACTTTCTTGTAAGGTCTCTGAGTTCATGAGTAATTCCCACAGATTGAAGGGAAGAAAGGAGGTCCATGTACCTGAAATATTGCTAGCTAAGAGTCTCTCCAGCAACATAGGTGAAGTTCTCAAACTGCTGCTTCAGTGAGTCCTTCTTGGAATCATTTGAGCCTGAGTACATTTGAGCAAGCGCATCAAAGAGTTCTTTGGCAGACTTATGGAAACACTTGATACCAATTGTATATATTACTTCTCAACCTAAAAAGCTCACAATCAAGAGCCTAAAAAGCTCTGATACCAATTGCAGGATCGGGTTTGTCACTTAAACACTTGTATTTCTCTCAAACTCACTTATGGAAACACTCAAATCAGATGAAGTAATGTCTTTTATAAGAGTTGATAATAATATAATAAGTAGCAAAGGAACAAGCAGAAATATATTTTCAAGGCACTTGTATATATTACTTCTCAACTCAAGATATTACAAGACTTTTACAAGCATAAAACAAGAGTTACAATGAGAAACTATATATACTAGATCCTACATTCGGATATACTTTGATACCAGCTGGAAACCTAAGACTAAAGAATATACTACAATGCTAAAGTTAAGGTATCTTAGATAAAGTATTATCTAAGATATGGTAGTCATGACATGTCCATGACTTACCTTTTGTCACCAACTAAAGATGGCAACTGTACTAACATAATAAGGTAAACAATGGATTAAAGTATGGTCAACTATATGGCTTTTGAGAAACGCCATGCAGTATCTCAGAGATTTGCAGCGGAGTGTCAGAGGGGCCATACTTATGTCCACTGGATAATAGGAGTGTCTTCCGAAGGTTAATTGGCTTCGGAAGAACAAGTTCTACCGAAGCCACTTATACTTCGGAAGAGGCTTCTATGCTTCCGAGGCTTTGAGGACTTCTGTACTTCGGAAGTTCACTTCAGATCTTTCTTTCTAAGTCTTGATCTTCGGAAGTAGGTTCTTTGTCTTCGGAAGTTGGAGTTTTCCTTCGGAAGTGTGTTTTACACTTAGTCTTCGGAAGAGCTCCTTCTTCCTTCGGAAGTTCCATACTTAGCTTCGGAAGTCCTTTGTTTGTTGTACCGAAATCTTCTAAGTGACTTGGTTTTGGTTGCAACAGCCTTTCTAGATCCAACACCTTCCAATGCTCATTATACTTGTGGGACCAAATAGATCCATGTGCAATTAGTGTAATGGGGTGGTGATAGAGTTAACAACTTTGGATTTATGAGATGCCCTGTGTTGCTTCCCTTTCAGGCATGCAACACAGTTATCTTTGCAGAAAAATTCCTATTAGGCAAACCATGTACCAAGTTATCTTTAGCCAATTTATTCATTGTCTTAAAATTTACATGACACATTCGTTTATGCCATAGTGTTGACTCATCACCATTAGCTTTGGAAAGAAAGCATGATACTTCTCCCATTGGGGAAGCATTGTTCATATCCAGCTTGTACATATCCCCTTTCCTGGGAGATCTAAGAAGCACCAATTCCTGAGGAATTGTCATCCCGAGTTTGAGGATTATGCACTCATGTTCTATGAAGAGCATTTGAAGAAGAGGTTTGGGCTACAGCATCTTCCTTGATCTTCCATTCCATCCCTTGGTTGATCATGGAGGATGAGCTTGTTGAAGCTTTTGTAGCTTGGCCTTCTTCCGAAGCTTCTTTCTTTTCGGAAGAAGCCTTCACCACCTTATCTTCCGAAGCAGTCTTCTTTTGGGATGGTCTCAAGGGGACTCTTTTATTCTTTTGAGTCTTGACAGCTTTAGCTTCCGAAGCCTTTTTCCTTTCGGAAGAAGGATCTTCTTCCGAAAGAAGCCTTGCTTCGGAAAAAAGCTTTCCCCTTTTCATCACTTGAACCATTTGATATGGTCCAAATGAGAAACCTTTCCTGACTCCTTCCTTTTTAACATTATTTGCATAATGTGTGCTAGCATGATTGTAGTAACAATCTTTGGCCATGTGGTTTTGCAGACCACACATTATGTGCAGGACCGGTTAAGGGCTTGAACAAATTACAACACAACAACACAATGAGGAGAACAACTAAACTTTGATCAAACAGTGAACTGGATTAACCAATATTGATGATACTAAGAACACAAGTAAAGTAAAGAGACAGAACAAGAGAGTTGGGTTTCAAGGAGGCAGTATATTGCTTTCTCAAGTTCTTTTACAAGTGTTACAAAGCATAAAGAAAGATACAAGAACTTGGAATACTTATACTACAACCTACAGCCGCCTATACTTTGAAAGCCAGCTGGATACAATTGACTAGACACTAACAAAATCAATTGTAGGATCAAAAGGCATATCTGCCTTTTGACCTTTTAAAATCAGATTTTAAAACATTTAAAGACTCAATATCGGATTTAATCTCCATATTGTAGTCCTGATACAATTTAACCTTAGCAATACAGGCAGGAGTACAGAGATGTTCATATACCTTATTTTCATCTGTTCCTGCCATGAGTGCTTGAGCAGAAGTCACATCCTGTACCATGAAGCTCTAGTCAACTTCTTGAGCCATTGCAGCTGTTTTTGTTGACTTTCCGGTGGGCTTTGGTGTAGAGGGATGTGTGGAGGCTTGTGGGGTTCCCGGGTTGGACTTGGGAGCCTTGCATTCCCTTGCAAAATGACCAAGTTGGTTACAGTTGTAACATTTGGCCTTGGTTTTGTCAAACCTAAATTTGCTGTTGATTGGGTTCTGGGGAAATTGCCTTCCACTTCTCTTAAAGAACTTCTTTGCTCTGTAGGTTAGTATAGCCATTTGTTGGACTATGTCCACGTATTCCACGTTATCTGGGCTGAAGCACTCCAGATCATCAAAGCAATATTGATAATCATTTGAGTGTCCACTTCCTAAGATAAAAGCACAGCTATCCTGAAAGGAGCTTTGCTGAGCTTGTTGAGACCTTGGAGTCTCGGGAAATATGATGTATGGCCCAGAAGAACAAGATGGTTGTTGGGTGTAAGTCAGGTATTGTTGAGGCTGGGAGGTTCCTGAGCCTTCAGCAACCATTAAAGCGTTGCTAGCAGGAAGACTCAAGGGTCTGCTTGTCTGATGACCCCTCTTACTCTCCATTTCCAAACGGTATCCATCAAGGATGCCATAGAGTTCAGTCATGGTGAGTGTATTCAGGTTCTCTGTTCTCTTGATAGAGACACAGTAGAATGTCCACTCATTGGGTAATGCACTCATGAACTTTCTTGTAAGGTCTCTAAGTTCATGAGCAATTCCCACAGATTGAAGGGAAGAAATGAGATCCATGTACCTGAAGTATTGCTGGCTAAGTGTCTCTCCAGCAACATAGGTGAAGTTCTCGAACTGCTGCTTCAGTGAGTCCTTCTTGGAGTCATTTGAGCTTGAATACATTTGAGCAAGCGCGCCAAACAGTTCTTTGGCAGACTTGCAATGCTCAAACCCCACCATGATGGAGTTTGGAATTGCAGTCATGAGAACAGTCATAGCATTGCTGTCAATGTCCAGCTTCTTTCAGTCCTCATCAGAATAATCTTCAACAACTTTCTCAATCATGGCACCATTTCCACCAGCTACTTTTGGCTTATACGGGCCATTGAAAAATGGATTGCCACATCTTGTTGTCTTGATACCTGATGAAGCCTTCCATTCTTCTGCTCCATGACCTGAAGTTTTCAAGGGTGATGATGGGTGCTTTTGTCATCGTCCCCATCTCTACTTCAGATTTGTTTAGGGTCATTTTGAGTGTGGTATAAGGAGGAGTGAAAAACAGGTTGATTAGGATAATAAGATCTCACAATCAAGAGCCTAAGAAGCTTTGATACCAATTGCAGGATCGGGTTTGTCACTTTAAACATTTGGATTTCTCTCAAACTCACTTATAGAACACTCAAATCAGATGAAGTTAAGTCTTTTACAAGAGTTGATAATAATATAATAAGTAACAAAGAACACACAGAAATAATTTTCAAGGCACTTGTATATATTACTTCTCAACTCAAGATATTACAAGACTCTTACAAGAATGAAACATGAGTTACAATGAGAAACTATATATACTAGATCCTACAGCCGGATATACTTTGATACCAGCTGGAAACCTAAGACTAAAGCATATACTACAATGCTAAAGTTAAGGTATCTTAGATAAAGTATTATCTAAGATATGGTAGTCATGACATGTCCATGACTTACCTTTTGTCACCAACTAAAGATGGCAAGTATACTAACTTATAAAGGTAAACAGTGGAATAAAGTATGGTCAACTACATGGCTTTTGAGAAAACGCCATGCAGTATCTCAGAGGTCTGCAGCAGAGTGTTAGAGAGACCATACTTATGTCCACTAGATAATAGCAGTGTCTTCCGAAGGTAAGTTGGCTTCGGAAGAACAAGTTCTTCCGAAGCCACTTATACTTTGGAAGAGGCTTCTATACTTCCGAGGCTTGAGGACTTCTATACTTCGGAAGTTGACTTCTGATCTGTCATTCTAGGTCTTGATCTTCGGAAGTAAGTTCTTTGTCTTCGAAAGTTGGAGTTTTCCTTCGGAAGTTAGTTTTACACTTGGTCTTCGGAAGAGCTCCTTTTTCCTTCGGAAGTTCCACACTTGGCTTCGGAAGTCCTTTATTTGTTGTACCAAAATATTCTAAGTGATTTGGTTTTGGTTGCACCAGCCTTTCTGGATCCAACACTTCCCCCTTTTATACTTCCATTCATAAAGTTTCTATCGTTGGCGAGTTTGGTCCCTCGACTTTGGACTTTATTTCTTTTTCTTATTTCGTCGGCTTCAAAGAAAATTTTCGGGCATTACAGTGGATGTGAATGTATGAGTGGTGGTGGGGTTATCAGTGGCTGTAGAGGTGGTAGTGAGTGTGGTGGTGGTAGTGGTTGTGGTAGTGGTGGTGGCTGTGGGGGTGGAAGAAGTCATCAGGGTAATCTTCTGTCTCTTACCCTTCTTGCCATAGGGATGGGCCATCCTCTTCTTCCTGGAGCCCTTGGCTATCGGGGCTCCCTCTGAGCTGATCGGCTGGTCAGGTGTGCATGTTGGATCTGTGACATCAGTATCACCACCCTTAGACCCAGCTTGACGTCCACCTACTGCCTCTTTCCCCTTCTCGGTAGCAACAACCCGGCTCCTGACTCTCCTAGTGAGAGGCTCATCATCAGTCTCTACCTCTTCATCTAACAAGAAATTCTGGTGGAAAGCAGCCTGCTTAGATCCACCAGGTGCAGCTGAAGTACTGTGCAAAGGTGGTGGAGATATAGTAGACGTGTTAGTGGCCTATGATTGACTGGGGCCAGCATCTCCACCACCTTGACCATCATCAAGGTCGTCATCATCGTCGTCATCTTCTTCAGTGGGAACCACTATGGGCTCAACATCAGAATCACTGTCATCATGATGCCACTTCTTGCGAGAGGGCGCCATGTAATCCTCATGGGCCAGATGGCCGAACAGTCTCTTGATCGGGGGCTTCACCTGCTTCCCCCGGTACACCTTCATCCTCCCCAGTGTGGTGTCATCCATCACCTCTAAGACAACAGCATCGTCCTTCTCCTTAAGCAGCAAAGGAAGCTTCTGATCAATGATCATCTATAAGAACCTTGGATACATAAAGAAGCCTTCCTTGCCCTTGGCCTCAATGTTCTCCAGCAAGTAAGAGAACAGCATGCGGGAGAAACTTAACGGGTGGTTCAGTACCAGTGCAACGTATGCATTATGAATTTGGTCAGACATCTCATCAAATCCTCCACGCCTGGAGGCTATGCACTTGAGGATCATATGTGCCAAGTACTTGAACTGGGGGCATATGTTTCTCTTGTTCAGCACGCCGGCATTGATGTCCCCAGCGTACTTTATCCTCAGAAAACATCCCCGAACAGTTAAAGGATGCAACTTGGTTGGGTAGGCTCCATCCTCACCAGATCGAAGACCCTCCTCAGGTCGTCTTCAGTGATCTCAATCTCCTGTCCGAATATAGTGTTCCGAATACAGTGGGGCTCAACGGACCGATCAACTACAGCGTTATCCCAGAAAGTCTGCTGTATAGATCTATACGGTGTGCATGGTGTAGAAATAGCCTTATAGATCCTTGATCTACGTACGAAGGCTATGATCCCAGTGAACTCAGAAGCGTTTCGGGATGTAGCATTCAGATGAGCACATATGTTGTGCTTAGTGCTCATAGTCCACCTCTCAGTCATATTGCTGCAACACAAGAAACATATACATTAGATTTGTGCATAAGAGATAACAGTTGTATTTTAGTTGATTTTGATCAACTGGTTCAATCGTGCGATTGAACCATACGACTGAGTTCAATCGTACGATTGAGCCTGTGACTGAGTTCAGTCGTACGATTGAGCCTGCGACTAAACTTAGTCGTATGCTATGCCATGCGGTTGAGTCAGTCGTGCGACTGAGTCACCGATTGATTCACTCGTGCGATTGAATCATGCGTCTGGCTCAATCGTGCGACTGAGGTTCATATGGTGTGTCTATTCGCATCTTGCTCTGTTCGACACCATAAAGTTGAATATTTGTCAAAACGTTACAATACACTTCGTGTTTAGATTCATTAGGTTCGAAGGGACTCGAAATAGCACTTATTATCATGTAAATCAACATTTGTGTTCATTTAAGTGGTCTATTTTTATTGTAAAGTCTCGGTTCTTTGAGTTTAACACTTTCGGTCATTGTGTGTCCGATTAATCCAATCATTTGTACCGATTTCAGTTGCTAAATACCTGAAGATGAATGGGAAATCAATCAGTATAATTTTCAGAGAGTAATCACAACAATTAGAAATTTGGCAGAGTGTCTGGGTAATAGGCGGTTTTTGAGAGTTTTGAAGGGTGGTAAGGAATACGACCGACTGACCCCTCTATTCATACTGTTTTGAGTTTCAGTCGTGCGACTGGACCCATAAGCATGATTCATTCGTGCGACTGGGGTTCAATCGTGGGACTGACTCAGACTTGCTTCATCCAGTCGTACGATTGGTCCATTCTTGTGATCCAATCGCATAGTTGACCCATACTCATGGTCCAATCGTGTGATTGGCTCATACTTATGGTTCAATCGTGCGATTGACTCATACTTATGATTCAATCGTGCGATTAGCTCATACTTATGATTCAATCGTGCGATTGGCTCATACTTATGATTCAATCGTGCGATTGGCTCATACTTATGAGTTTGACCTCAAATATTTCCATACACTCAAAATCTAACTTTTGATTTATGACATTATGACCAATGATTATCTCAGACATGACCCTTTTAATAGAAAATCATTTGATCACCTCAGACGTGATCCTTTTAATTTAGAACCGATTGGTCACCTCAGACGTGACCCTTTTAATTTGTGATTCACAGAGTTCATCTAGTTATATAGTCCGACATCGATGCAAAAAAGATAACGAAAACAGAAAACAACTTGAATTAAAACAAAACAAGACATATTTTTGTGTTTTTGGTTTGAGGTGAATTAAAACCTTTTAGAAATCTTCTAACTGATTTTACTTCTTGAGCAGAACAGCTTCAATTTAATTTTATCATATCTAGAAAGATTCATATGGAATCATACAGGTATATCATAATCATTTGGGACCCTTTTATATGTACTTTGATACTAGATTCTCATTTGTCTGAGAGTCAATAGCACTTTCAGGAAATCATACTAGAGCTATAAGATGCACACAATGATTTTGACCGTCGAGAGTTGCAGCCACGATGATTGTCAGTATATTTTTCCACTTAAATCCATACACAGATTTTTGACTCACATTGGTGATGAGTTAGGTTTTATTATTTCAACAAGCATTTGTGGATCCCACACTTATATGGTAATCAACAATCCTCAGGAGATTTTTGAGCGGTCTACGGGTATTTGACAAGAAGAAACTATTCTAAGAGCTTTCAAAGAGATGCCAAGCCTCAGGTCAGTGCCATCGCACAGCAGAGAGGCACAAACAACAATGAATTCTAGAATATTTAGGTTATGCTTATCCTCAGGTCAGTGCCATCGCACAGCAGAGAGGCACACAACCTATCTTCTTGTTAGAGCATTTTTTCTCTTTTTGCACATAACGCACCAACAACATTAGTCATTAGCTTGATTGCGTTTAACATCTTTTCATGTGCTTTGCTCATTTTTATGGTCATCCGCACACATTTGTGGCGTTTATTTTGCTCGTCACCCCTTATTGGAAATGCGTTGATTGTGTTAACCATGGATAGATGAAAACCCACAGTAAGTTGAAAAAATTAGTTTTAATTTGATTCACCAATGAAGTCTACTCGTCTATTGTGTTGAATCTACCGACACATCATATAATGAACTAGCAACCTCCCGGTCTACTTTCTCTATGTTACCTCAGTAGTAGACTAGTTTGCTATTATTTTTCCTTTTTTTTGCTTAGACTTCTCAGACTTGTAATTTGAATATAGCATTTTGATCATTTAAATTCTTTTGATGTCCCAAACAATGTTCCTGTGTACTATCATTTTCCATAATTTTTGAATCAATATCACAGATTTGATTTCTTTGCTTTCAGCTTATCTGCCCTCCCCTATTTTTTTAAGTAATTAAATACTGAAACTAAACTATTCTCCCCCTAAAATTCTAAAACCGAAATGTTTTTGTGTTTTTGGATTTTGAAAGACAGGAAAATAAAATTAAAAAATAATAAAATAAAAATAAAAAAATAAGAAAAATTTTCGGACTAAGAACTCGATTCTTCTGGAATCACATCACTTTGCTTTTTCACGCCATTTACCTCCAAAAGATAGAAAAACCGAGGTTTGTCAAAAGCTTTTGTGTAGAGGTCGGCGCGTTGAAAATCCGTATTAATTTTAACAACATCGATTAATTGCTTTTCAAAACAGTCACGTATAAAGTGATATTTAATACCGATGTGTTTAGTTTTTGGGTGTTGAACCGGATTTTTGGTGACAGCTATTGCAGCAGAATTATCAACAAAGATAGGGTGTTAGAAAATTTCAAACCGTAGTCTCGCATTTGCTGCTGAATCCAAATGATTTGTGAACAGCAACTTGCAGCAACAACATATTCAGCTTCACATGTTGATAGAGCAACAGATGTCTGCTTCTTACACTGCCAGGTGACTAAGCGTCTTCCAAAGAACTGACATCCCGCTGATGTTGACTTGTAATTCATCTTGCAACCACCATAGTCCGAGTCACTATACGCTGTAAGCTCAAAGTCATCATCATGAGGATACCACAACCTGAGTGTTGGAGTACCCTTCAGATAACAAAAGATCCTTTTTACCCCAGTTAGATGATTCACTTTTGGTTTAGCCTGATATATGGAACAAAGACACGTGGCGTACATAATATCAGGACGAGAGGCTGTGAGGATAATCAGATATCCGATCATTCCTCGGTACATCGTGGCATCTACCAGATCACCATTTTCGTCGGGTGCCACATCGTGGTTCGTGGCAAGTGGAGTCCCAACAACCGTTGCATTCTCCATGTCGAACCGACTAAGGATATCTCCTACATATTTGGACTGATGCAGGAAGATTCCATTTGGTGTCTGATCCACCTGTAACCCAAGAAAGAACTTCATCTCTCCCATGGCACTCATCTCAAACTCAGCTTTCATCACTGATTCGAATTCTTTACACAATGCTTCATTTTTGGAACCGAAGATTATGTCATCCACATATATCTGTACCAGTAGTAAATCATCATCTTTCTCTTTGATGAACAACGTGCAGTCAATAACCATCTGCGAAAACCATGTTTCAGAAGATGAGTAGAGAGTTTCTCTGTAAGGCCCCGTTCCCGGGAAGCCTCACAGTTGGTTAATCATAGCATAAAATCAATTTAATAATAAAACATTGCAGCGGAAATAATTAGACATTCATTTAAAACTTAGAAACCGTATTGTACTCATACATTTGTCCTTTAATTTCAAACAAAACATGATACTTGTTCTTAAATTACAATAAAGTTTTCATAAATAATAATGCCATCCATAGCTCCCCAAGTAGCTCCGTGTGCCATCCTCAGCATCAGCGTTTACCTGCCAACTATTATGCATAAAAGTCAGCTTCGCTGAGTGAGTTCTAGTTTTAAATAATATAAGAAAATATAAACTTTATCCTTCATATAATGACCATGCATACAACATAGAATATAACATTACTTGCATCATAATAAGCATGTTCATTATCTTTCATTCTTTCATTATCTTTCACTTTCATCATAAACGAGATTGCACAAAGCAAGAGCTCCATGTTGATTGACAACAAATGTCAATCCCTGTCGGTACACATGAATACGGTAGCTAACCCCCGACAGTTGATCCACACTGCAAGGCACATAGCCCGCTCATGAATACAGATCCATCATCATACATTAGACTCACATAAGTGAAGTCTATCATAGTGCTTGCAAGACTTTTCATCATCAAACGGGCCCGGGGGTAACATTCATTAAGTTTCGCTTTTCATTAATATCATCTTCCACTTTAGTATATAATACTTAATTTATCAAGTACACAACATACCAAGTACTAATCATCATAAAACATAACCGACCCGCCGCGGGACAGCGGGGGTTCGGGGGCGGCAGCCCCTGACAGCGGGGTCCTAGGGGCAGCAGCCCCTAGTGGGGTCCAAGGGGCAACGCCCCTGGCTGGGTCCGGGCTGCCAGGTAATGATTTATATAGCACATTTACTTATAGAAAAATCATTCTTCCGGTTAAAACCCCTTAAAATCTTGGTCATTTAAAAACGTAAATTTAGTATGCATAATAGCCCCAAAACATGGAAAACTTATAAATAGGGGATCTAGAACTCACCTGGATACCAAGACCAACTTCTATGCTAAGCTTATAAGGCTAGGATCACTCTACACAGCCTGCAGAATAGCTAACACTTAAAGGGGTTAATTTTCTGCCTAAATTCGCTGCTAATTTCGCTGCAAGATCAGCAATTTCGCAGCTAGATTCGCCAACACTTTTGCTGCTAGTTTCACCAGCAGTTTCGCTGCTAGTTTCGCTAGCACCTCCGCTGGCAGTTTCGCTGGCATCTTCGCTGTCAGTTTTGCTACCAGTTTCGCCCAACTTTCGTTGGAAAACCATGCCTGCGAAACTACCTGCGAAACTATAGTTTCGCAGGAAGATCCACAGTTTCGCTGATTGAATATGCAAATTCGCTGGATGAATATACAGTTTCGCAGATCGCATAAAAATTACGAACCAGTCCGTTTTTAACCCAAAATCATAACTTTTTACGTCCAATCTCTTAGTTTATCATCCATGAGGCTAAATCTAAGCTTTATACATGTTTTCATACGTAAAAATGTGACCTTTATGCGATTCTTTGCAACTTTTCAAAACCCAAAACCCTAGAATCCGGGTTTGACCTACAGAAGGGTTTAGAGGTTGATTCTTACCTGGATTTGTTGCTTCTTTCTTAGATCTTGATGCTCCAACACCCAGATCTTCAATCTCTTCACCTTAGAAGCTTCAAATCTTAAGTTTTCTTCACTTTCTCTCTCTACTTTCTCTCTCTACGAATTTTGGTGGCTAGGGTTGTAATGATGGAGATGGAGTTGATTTGGGTGGGTTAAGGGCTGATTATGGGCCTTAATCACTTAGGCTCTTGTCCATAAACCCAATTTGGCTCATAACCCATTTCCTTCTTTTATTAAATACCCATTATTTAAGCCCATTATCTTTAATGACTCATTTCGACTTTTCGGGGTGTTACATTCTCATAACAGGCGCGAGGGGCTTGATGAAGCCCATAAAGATCCTTGTCCAGTTTATACACTCTATCCCGATGATAAGGATCCTCAAATCCTTCGGGTTGACTGACGTACACCGTTTCACAGATTTCACCATGAAGGAATGCACTTTTCACATCCAATTGATAAACTTTGATCTTCATGTAGGATGCATAGGCTAAGAAGATACAAATTGCTTCCATCCTTGCCACAGGTGCAAACACTTCATTGTAGTCAATGCCTTCGACTTGTCTAAACCCTTGAACAACAAGCCGAGCCTTGTTTCTGATTAGAACCCCTTGGTCATCTTTCTTACACTTAAGAACCCATTTAGTGCCAATCACCTTAGCACCTTTTGGTCTGTCTACAAGGGTCCATACTCCTAACTTCTTGAACTGAAGGAGTTTTTCTTGCATAGCACTAACCCATGCCTCATCGTTTAAAGCTTCACTTACATATTTTGGCTCAAATTGAGACACAAAACATCGATAAGCACCATCGTGTAGATAACCTTTTTCCATGACTGCGGCATAATCAGCTGAGTATAGCTGATTTCGTGTCTGAACTCCCGATAGAATATCCCCAATGATGTTGTCCAGAGGATGATGCACATTAACTCGAGTTCCGGAACTGGTGGGAACAGCTACCTCATTATCCAGATTTTGAATCCCAGGTTCAGTTTATATGGCTGTTGGAGTATGGGGTTCAGAAGTTCCAGTGGCATCAAGATTAGATGCTTGTGTACTTTCGGTAGTGGGAACCTGTTCCTCCTGATCCACATTTGCAGTCTCAACTGCTTCATCATCAGAGGAAGAATCACTTACCTCAAGCTCTCCCTCTGAAGGGCTAGAAGTATCGTCTAATGGAACCGATGATGTCGGGTCTAGTGGAGGAGTATTCAGAACATCGTACATCATTCGAGCAGGTAACTCATCATCGAGATGAGAAGGAGGTAGATTGAAGGACTTGAAGAATCCATCATAGTCAAAGAAGAAGGAAGGTCCTTTGCCAGCAGGGGGTGGTGTATCTTTGGACATCAACATTGCACCACACTTCTACCTGACCCGTTGAGTTGTTATAAACTCTCTTGTCTGGTATACTATATCCGAGGAAGATACCTTCTTCTGCCTTCTCACAAAACTTCCCAGTCTGAGTTTTCTTTAACAACATGCACGGTGCTCCAAATGGTTCTAGATACTCCAAGTTGGGTTTACGTCGCTGGAGCAATTCATAACACGTTTTTCCATGACGTTTGACCACTAAGACTCGATTGAGAGTGTAGCATACATTAGCCACTACCTCGTTCCAGAATTGAATAGGCAGTTTAGAGTCGACTAACGTTGTCCTTGCTGTCTCTATCAAGCTCCGATTCTTTCTTTCAGCAACCCCATTCATCTGTGGAGTGTAGGCAGAAGTAAATTGATGAACAATTCCTTTCTCTTGACAGAATGCCTCCATCCACTGATTCTTGAACTCTGTTCCGTTGTCTGATCAAATTTGTCTCACTTTTAGCTTGTACGGTGATTCCATTGTAGTGACTAGATGCTTGAATGATTCAAATGTCTCTGACTTTGCTTTCAGAAACATCACCCAAGAGAATCTTGAGTAATCATCAGTTACTACAAAGCAGTACCAATCACCAGCAATGCTCTTTGTACTGACTGGGCCAAACAGATCCATGTGTAGAAGCTCGAGAGGAATGTCTATAGAATTGACTTTCTTTGCTTTGTGAGACTTCTTGGTCTGTTTCCCTTTTTTACATGCTACGCAGAAATCTGGGAGTTGGAAATTCTTGATTGCAACTCCATTCATCAAATCATTCTGAACCAGATGATTCATCTTCCTGGGATTAATGTGTCCCATTCTCCTATGCCAAGAGACTGAATCCCTCTCTGTTGCCTTTGAAAAGAAGCACTGGGCAGTAGACTCAGTTGTGGAGGCTTTTGATAGATCCAAGACATACAGATCGTTATATCTTGAAGCTGACATTAGAATTTTATCCTCCTCGACAACATACTCCTTCAACATGTAGCACTTCTTGTTGTCAAACACAACTTTGAATTCTGCAGGACCGTTTAAGGGCTTTAACACAATTACAACACAACAGCACAATGTGGAGATTAACTAAACTCTAATCAAACAGTGAACTGGGTAACCAAAGGTGATACAAAGAACACAAGTAAAGCAAGAGACAGAACAAGAGAGTATGGGTTTCAAGGAGGCAGTATATTGCTTTCTCAAGTTCTTTTACAAGTGTTACAAAGCATAAAGAAAAGATATAAGAACTTGAAATACTTATACTACAACCTACAGCCGGCTATACTTTGAAAGCCAGCTGGATACAATTGACTAGACACTAACAAAATCAATTGTAGGATCAAAAGGCATATCTGCCTTTTGACCTTGTGACTATGACATGCCATAGCTCACATCCTTATATAATACAAAAAGGATAAAGTACATAAAGTGGAAAGTTCAAGACTCAAGACCTCAATGTACAGTTACCAAAAGCAAGGCCCTTTTCACCAACTCATGTAAGTTGGTGACTTTACAGAGATGCAGCGGAAAAGGTGCTTTATGGAACAGTACATCAGATAAAGCATGTGTACTAAAAGTCTTCGGAAGAAATCTGTCTTCATAGGTTGAAGCTTCGGAAGACTTTGTCTCTGAAGCTTCGGAAGACTTCATGTTTGGCTTCGGAAGATATTGGTCTTGGCTTCGGAAGATTTTACACTTAGAGTATTTTCTAATGCTTTGTGTAAAACTTCCGAAGCATTCTTCACTTCAGTACTTAGTGCATGTTGCTGAGACACTTAGGCTGTTTTGGGTTGCATCAGACTTCAGGAATCCTTACAAACTCCCCCTAGGCTGATGCTACCAAAACACTTGGAAGATCTTCAAATGTTGGTAGTCTTCAGTACAATCAGGACCATTCCTTTCTTCATGAGATGGTCAGGATCATCAAGACTTTCATAGTATCTTCTCATCTCAAAGAGATCATGCAGAGGTAAGTTGATTATGTCTTGCCATGAGTAGACATTCTCAACACCTTGATCTCTGATAACAGTCCATCTTTCTGGATTAGTAGAGTAAGTCCAGGACAAGATGGGTGTCTCACTAGTTAGAGGAGCCACTTGATATAGTTGATTGATTGGGCTGCCTCATCATGCACTTCCTCAGGTTGATCTGATTCAGCCTGAGGTGCAGAGGTAGATGACTTTGGCTTCTTCTTCTTAGTCTTTGGTTTAGAAGCCATCCTCTTCTTCCTCTTGGATGTCTTTAACTGAGAAGACTGGTCTGCAGCACCATGTTGATCATCAGTGTCTTTCTCAGTTGGGTGTTCCTCCCTCACAGGTTCAGAAGGAGAGGGAGTTTGACCCTGCCTAGGATCAGAAGATGAAGCTTGCTGAGGCTCAGCTGGAGGTGCTGGTTGAGGTGTCTCTGGTTGTTCAAACTTGACCTCCACTTCAGGTGGGACTTGACTTGGAAGAGAGTGCAAGTCAATGAGTTCTCCACTTTTAATCTTCTGCTTGATCACCCTAATATGCTCATCCATAGTGGATAGAGACATGGGGCCAAGTCTCCTTCCGGAGAATCCATACAGCTTCAAGAAGCTCACCATTCTTTGTCTGTCAGACTTCTTTGCATTCTTTTGAATGATGGCCCTTGACTTTGCAGCTTCTTCCCTTAGCTTTCTTTTAGTTGTCTTTCTTTCCTTGACTAACTCAAGCTCAAGTTGCTTTAGATACTCGAACTCAATGAAGTCATAGGACAAGGGAAGAAGTGCATCTGCCTGATAGAAGCCTGTGGCACTCAGGTAGTTGATCATCTTGATCCTATCTTCTTCTTTATCTACCTGAGGTTCTTGTGGAGCCACATCTTCCTGTGCAGGACTTTCTTGAACTGGTGAGAGAGTAGGAGCATGCTTGTAAAGTCTTTTCTGTCTCTTCTCCTCTTTGAGTTGGAGAAGTATCATTGCATCCTCTTTCTCCTTCAACTCTCTTGACACTTCCTGTCAGCCAGTTCATTTAGCTCTTCTAAGGGGAGGGAGATGATTTCATCAATGTCATAGTTCCTGGTCTGTAAGTAGGTAATCCTGACTGCCCTTAACTCATCATCTTGAGTATTTGGTCTGGGAGCAGCCCTGATTGCAGCTTGCATGAAGCTAGATGACCCAGTGGAACTTTCTCCCCTTAGTCTCCTTTTCCTCTCTCTCTCTCTTCCTCCTCAATTTCCTCAGGAGTCATTATCCTTTTCCCTTTGTCACCAACAGACCTTTGTGACTCAGGGTGGATTGAGGCTTGGCCTTCATTGCTTGGAGTAGCTTCCATGCTCTGGCCAGAGAGAGGCTGAGAAACACCTTCACCAGCAGGTGTCTCAGATGGAGTTTGGACCTCAGCAGCAGTTGTTGATGATGAGACAGGGGTCTCAGGTTCTGTCACTGGGCCTTCAGTCAAGGTTTCCCCTATGAAACTAATCTTAGGGTCCACCTCAACATCCAGTTGACCGATGACATTGCCTGATTCCCTAAGTCTCCTTCTTAGAGTAAACTCTGCAAGGATCCTGTCTTGGATTCTTTGAGCCAGCCTGTCAGCTTGTCTTGAATTGCTTGGATTGACAAGTGGCAAGTTGACTAAATCCAGTCTTTCATAAAAGCTCAGGCTTTGGAATTGAAAAACTTCTTGTTGGCCTTGAACTCTTTGAAGTATAAGGGCTCTCCTGTCATCATCATACCTCCACCTTATGATGTGATTGCCAGTTCCTAGTGGTGGAGATGAGACAGCCCTTGGTATACCTTCCTCAAAGAGACTCCTGATGAGAGAGTCTATAGAGTCCACATTAATGTGAACTTGAGGAAGTTGCTGAGAATGCACAACAGCAAGTGAGGATGGTGAGTCCTCTATGTCCATTCTCTCTGAAGAACTCCCAGGTTCTGTGGTTGTAACAACTTTCTCCCCCTTTTTGGTAGCATCACCCACTTGCATAGGTGAGCTGGAGGATAAGTCAATCACTTCCACAGGTTCTTGTGTTCCTGGTTGAGCTCTCCTTAAAGGTCTCCCAGCTAGTTTTTCCTGCAGATATGAAATCTGGAGTTGCTGATCATTGACCCTGTTTTGCAGGGTAGTCACCTGAGATTCCAAGTGACTAACCTTAGAGACTAAATAGGTGCATGTTTTTGACAGTTTTTGCACCTTTAGTCTCAAATTCCCCTCATCTTCATCAGAAGATTCATTGGGGGATGAGATGATTGGACCAAAGTCCTCTCTCTCACCACCAGCTTGAGTTTCTTGGCTGCTGGTTTTCCTCTGCTCACTGGCAGCCTCAGTTGAGATGCCAATGGGCTGAGTTGCCATGGTTGAGGTCTTAATGATGTAATCACTTTCAAAAGTGAGAGCCTCTTCCATATGGACATCCTGAACAGGTTCAGAAGTGTCCACCTCAGTAATAGGTGACTGATGGGGATAGACTGAGGAGAGTCAGAGGTACTCATCTCTCTTTGAGTAGGGGAGGAGAAGAGAGACTCATGGTACTCACTGAATCCTAAGTCTTCATCAGTGTAAAAGGATAGGTTGGGAATTGGTTGGTTGAGATCCAAAGGCTGGGGATGGTAGCTGTCCCCTGAAGGTTGTCCACTTGAGTGTTGAGACTCAGAGTGAAGGCTTAAGGTTGTTGGGCTATTGAGCTCATCAGGGTGAGCTTGAGGAACCTCAGCCCTGATAGGTGAAGTAATGGGAGTGGTTTGCTCCTCAGGAGAAGTGGGAGCTCTAGTGTCCACTTCTTCCTGTAAGGTTGAGTATTTGGGGGCCTGCACAGACTCAATAGCCTGAGCAGGGGTTCGTTTGGATTTTCTTTGGTAGGTGAGGGTAATTTCTGGTCTTTTTAATGGTAAGGACAAAAGAGGTGTGGGTTCAACACTAGCTTGTGTTGCTAGGTTGTCACCTTGAGCAATGAGCTCTAACATTTTTGGGACTAGGGCTGTTTCTACCCCAGAGAAGCCTACAGTTGGCTTCTTCATTATTTTAAAGATGCCGGGCTTCATCTGTCCCAATTTAAGAATATTACCTGTTTCCCTCAACTGTGAGCCCAGTTCACAGTTGAGAATGTGTTGAACATATCTAGGAAACATGTAATACTCTAAGGAGTCTAAGTTTGCAAGTAAATTAGTATAACAAATTGTGAATACCTGAACTTGACCCCCTGAACCATTCCATGAACTATAAAGGAGAGATCCTCAGGAATCTGGTCCCATCCACCATGCTTGTTTGACAAGCTGTGGATAACCACATGGAGCAGGAATTTCCATTGGGATGAGACCTTCCCTTTCCTAAAGGTCTTTACAGAGAAATCTCCCTCATAGCCCATCTGCTCAAAAGAATGATTAACAGCTTCTTTTGGGAAGGACACCTCACCTTCTTCATCATCCAGCTGTAGATGTTGGTTAATGATGGCCGGAGTGATGAAGATTGTCCTCCCTTGCACTGTGGCAGACAGTGCCTTCTCCCCATCCATAATGACCTCTTGGCAGGTCTTCCAGAATTCAAGCAAGTGATCCTCATATAGAGTAGGATCAATGGTCAGGGAGGTGAAGTAATTGACAGAGTCAAGAATTGGCAAATCTCTGAGAAACTTGCATCTTTCTCAGAGCTTAACAGAGCAACTTGATTATGTTGCCTGTGTAGTTGCATGGAGAAATCAGGGTTGTTTCTGCGGTTAAGGTTGGCCATTTCAGAAGCTTAAGGGTGAAGAAAGGTAGAAAGCAAAGGCGGTTTAGAGAATTAGGTTAGAGAAACAGTAGAATTGAGGAAGATAGTGGGAAAGAGGGGGAACCGTTGGGTATTTATATGAAAAGGGATTTGAACCAAAGTTAATGAAAGAGGATAAACTTTGAAATCCGAAAGTCGGTCCCACCTCTGAAAAGGTAGTTTACTTTTGCTCAAAAAGTAGTTTTCTTGGAATTCGAAAAGCTTCCGAAGTTTATTTGTCTTCGGAAGTTTTGATGAAAAAGCTTCCGAAGCTAAAATGGCTTCGGAAGATTTTCCTGAGAGTCTTGAAGATTTATGCTTCGGAAGAGAAATAAACCCTTGAATGCTTTGTATAGAAATAAACAAAGCTTCCGAAGGTTAATTTTGCTTCGGAAGGAAAAGGTCCTTAAAAATAAATAAGTGTCTGAGATAAGAATTTTAAGCTTCGGAAGATGAATTTGACTTCTTCCGAAGGTAAAATCTCTTAGACAGTTATTTATTTTGAAGACATGTTTTTCTTCCGAAGATAAAATTTTATCTTCCGAAGTATCAAAAATTTTCAAGAATCTAAGGAAAGTCTTCAAAAAGAATTTTACATCCAAAGAAAACATGAGCTTATGAAAGTGATGAACTAGACAACTTAGGACACACATATTTTAAGAAGAAATAATTAGAATTAGTTTTAATAAAAAGTCTACTCAAAGTTAATCATCCCAATAGCTGATATCAGATACTTAAATCTCTGTTCATCAAAAGCTTTTGTGAACAGATCAGCATATTGTTCATCTGTATGAACTTTGACTAGTTTAATTAATCCTTTTTCATAGTTATCTCTTATTAAATGATACCTGATGTTGATGTGTTTGGTCCTTGAGTGCTGCACAGGGTTCTCAGTGATAGAGATAGCACTATTGTTGTCTATGTGGATAGGAGTCTCTTTGAAGTTAAATCCATAGTCCAGCATCTGATTTTGAATCCAAAGCACTTGAGCACAGCAGCTTGCAGCAGCAATGTATTCAGCCTCAGCAGTTGATGCAGACACACAGGATTGTTTCTTGCATTGCCATGAGACCACCCTTCCACCAAGGAATTGACATCCCCCAGATGTAGACTTTGCAGTCATATTGCAACCACCATAATCACTATCTGTATAGGCATACAGATTGAAATTTGGATTCTTTGGATACCATAGACCAAGTGTTGAAGCACCTTTGAGGTATCTTAAAATCCTTTTCACAGTGATTAAGTGAGACATCTTAGGGTTGGCTTGATATCTTGCACAAATACATGTAGCAAACATGATATCAGGCCTGCTAGCTGTAAGATACATAAGAGACCCAATCATAGCCCTGTATAAGTGCTCATCTACACACTCCCCCTCAAGATCTGGACCAAGGGAGTGGTTTCTGGCTATGGGTGTCTTAGCAATCTTACAATCAGTCATATTGAACCTCTTGAGTATGTCTTGAACATACTTTGACTGACTTATGAAGATGCCATCTTCAACCTGCTTCACTTGAATTCCCAGAAAGAAGTTGAGTTCTCCCATTGAACTCATCTCAAATCTGTCTTTCATCAGCTTCTCAAAGTCTTTGCAGAGCTTTGGATTAGTTGAACCAAAGATGATGTCATCAACATATACTTGAACCAGCAATAAGTCATTTCCCTGTCCTTTGATGAAGAGAGTTCCATCTATAGTACCTCTTCTGTATCCATGCTTACAAAGATACTCAGATAGTGTCTCATACCACTTCCTGGGTGCCTGATGCAGCCCATAAAGAGCTTTGTCAAGCTTGCAGACATAATCAGGATGATCAGGGTCTACAAAACCAGGTGGCTGTTTGACATAAACCTCCTCATCAATCACTCCATATAAGAAAGCACACTTTACATCAAGTTGGTAGACCTTGAAGTTCTTGGATGCAGCAAATGCCAGGAATATCCTAACAGCTTCTAGTCTTGCTACAGGAGCAAAGACATCAGTGTAGTCAATCCCTTCTTCTTGTGTGTATCCTTGAACAACTAGTCTTGCCTTGTTCTTGATGATGATTCCTCTATCATCCTTCTTGTTTCTAAAAACCCATTTGGTTCCAATGGTAGTCTTCCCATGAGGAAGAGGACAAAGGTTCCAAACTTTCTGCCTTTTGAATTGAAGCAGCTCTTGTTGCATAGCTTCAACCCAACTTCCATCCTTTAGAGCTTCATCAACTTTCTTGGGCTCTATCTGAGATAAGAAACAAGAGTGAAGACAAACATTTGCTTCATGGGTTTGTCCTCTTGTTCTTACCCCTGTGACAACATCTCCAATGATGTTTGTGGTGGGGTGAGACTTGTGGATCCTTAGCTGAGGGATCACAGCAAGTTGTTGAGAAAGATCTAAATTTGAGAAATTTAGATCTGGTCTGGAAGATTCACCCTCCACATTATCACACTTATCAAGATTAACTTGATCCAATGAGTGTGAGACATCATTGATGTTGTCATCTATGGTATGGTTATTAGCATCAAGAAATTCCTGATCACTATCACCATCACCATTGTTGTCTTCTACAAGTGAGGTATCTTTATCTGGTTGAGAGGCCTCTGAGCTGGAATTTGAAGGCATGCCAGATGTATCAGCTGAATTTGTCATTGTTGTGCTGATAGAAACCTCATTTGCTGAAGTAGTTCCAACTGGAGCTGAAGATGTATGAGTTGAAGGTCTTCCTAGCTCAAATCTTGGATCAGGATCACCTGTATTTAGATTTTCTGCAGATCCTGAAACATGCTCACAAGATTTGTTAAAACAGTTGGTAACTAAATCAAGATCAAACAGCCAATCCGGACCAGAACCAGCCACACAAGGAGTGTGCTCATTGAAAGTCACATTGGCTGACTCCTCAACAATTCTAGTTCTGAGATTGTATACTCTATAAGCTTTAGCTTGAGAAGAGTATCCAATGAAATGTCCATCATCTGATTTCTCAGCAAACTTGGCAATTTGATCTTTGGTATTCAAGATGGTGCAGGGACATCCAAATGACCTGAGAAAACCAATGAAAGGTTTCCTCTTGTGCCAAAGTTCATAAGGAGTCTTACCATGTGTCTTAACTACTAAAACTCTGTTTTGCACATAGCAAGCAGTATTGACTGCCTCTGCCCAGAAGGTGATAGGCAGTTTAGAGTCAGACAACATAGTTCTTGCAGCTTCAATAAGTGTCCTGTTTCTCCTCTCAGCAACTCCGTTTTGCTGAGGAGTCCTGGGAGCACTATATTGTCTTGTAATACCTTTTTCATCACAAAATGTATCAAGGATTTGGTTCTTGAATTCAGTTCCTTGATCACATCTTATGGTTTTGACCTTGTGATCACATTGATTCTCAACTTTTAAGATGAAATTCTTCAGAATCTCAGGGGTTTCATCCTTAGTTCTAAGGAAGAAGACCCAAGTGAATCTTGTAAAATCATCTGTGATCACCAGACAGTAAGAGGTCCTTCCTAAACTCATTACACTGGTGGGGCCAAAGAGATCCATATGTAACAAGTGTAGGGGAGTAGTGATGGAGTTCTTTTCCTTAGGCTTGTGAGATACCTTGTGTTGCTTCCCTTTCAGGCATGCAACACAATGATCATCACTTGTAAACTCTTTCTTTGGCATTCCAGTTACCAGATCATGTTTAATTAATTTATTCATGTTCTTAAAGTTTACATGGCACATTCTTTTATGCCATAGGAAAGACTCATCACTATTTGCTTTAGATAGAAAGCATGAAACTTCTCCAGAGGGAGATGTTTCTTGCAAATCCATCTTGTACATGTTCCCTTTCCTGGGGGCTCTGAGCAGGATATGCTCATGAGGAATGACCACACCAGGCTTGAGAACAATGCACTCATGCTCAGTAAAGAGCATGTTATGACTCTGATCACAAAATTGGGATACACTCAGAAGATTGTACCCAAGCTCCTTAACAAAGTTTACCTTCTCAATGCTGAGCTTACCATTTGTGACCTTGCCCCTTCCAGAAATGTAACCACCTTCATCTCCTCCAAAAGCAACTGGTCCTCCATCAATTCTCTCAAAATTATGGAGTAGAGACCTATTGCCTGTCATGTGCCTGGAACAGCCACTGTCAATTATCCAGACATTCCTGTTTGTCTTGAGCTGTTCCTGCACAAAGAAAATGATTAGTTACATTTGGAAACCCAAGCCTTACTTGTCTTGGGCTCATTAATAGTAATAGAAGGTAATGCAACAGTAATAGATCCTATGGTTGTACTATGGGGATCTTCAGCTGTTGTTGATGGAGAAACCTCAGTCATTTGGTCTTTCTTAGACTTCCACACCACCTTTGGAGTCTTGGACTTGACCTTCAAAACCTTAGAAGCTTTTGGAACTTCACAAGTTTTGATGACTGATCCTTCGGAAGAATCTACAGTCACTGCAGCAGACTTCAGTGCTTCGGAAGAACTCCTTTCTTCCGAGACCAACTTTGCTTCCGAAGGTAATTTTCCATTTACCTTCTTCTTTGATTTGGAGCTTCCGAAGGAAACAGACTTTCCTTCCGAAGCTTGAGACTTCTTGAGACTCTTTGAAGTCTTTGTTTTGGTCATGTGGACAGTACTTTTAGGATTGTATGGGCAATCCTTAGCAATGTGAGAAGTACTTTCACACATAACACACCACATTTTCTTCTTCAAAGAAGTCTCCTTTTGAGAGCAAGACTGGCTTTGGTCACATCCCTTCTCCACCTTCATCTTGGTAGATGCTGAGACAGTTCCTTTGGGCTGTGAACTGTTCTTGGAGTTTGATGGTCCAGGCTGTGCAGCAGTGGTACACAGCAGCTCAGTCTTCTTCTTGACACTGAGATGATTTGAACAAGAACCATGACTCTTAGCTGAGGAGTCTTGGTTGATGTCTTCAGTCCTTACTACTTTGAAACCTGCAGAGATAAAAACTTGTTTCTGCTTAGCATCAAAAGTAGCCTTGATTTCTTGAGCCTTCTTTGCTTTCCTTTTGCTCTTCCTGATCAAGTTCTTTCTTTTGGACTTGGTCATCACAGTTGATTTCTTCTCCTCAGAAGGATAGTGGCCCTTGGAAGAATCCTCTTCTTCACTCTTCTCAGAGGAATTCTTCACTATCACTTCTTCATCATCCTCACTTACAGGATCTATGAGAGGAAGCTCATCTTCACAAGTTCCACACCTAGGAGATCTTACAGACAAGATTGTGTGTGGAGGAGCTATCTCATTTGATCCCAGTCCCTGTCTATTTTGATAACAAACCTTGTTGTGCAGGGATGAGGATATCATGTTCTTGAAGGTCTCTTCTTCAAGAACACTCTTCTCTGCCTTGGCTTTGCTGATCACAAGCTCAGCCTGGCACTCAGTTAACTTAGTGATGAGATCTTGGATCTGAGTTCTAAAATCTGTATGTTCATGTTTTAGTACTGAAATGGTTTTCTCCAAGTCCTCTATCTTTAACTTGTAATCATTTTCAGACTTTCTAAAATCAGATTTTAATATGTTTAATGACTCAAGATCAGATCTCATCTCTAGGTTGTAGGACCTGTATCTATTTACTTTAGCAATGCATTCAGGGGAGCAAAGATGTTCCAATACCTTGGCTTCATCATGGTCAGCCATCAGTGCTTGGTTTGGAGAAGCATCCTCCACCTGAAAACTCCAGTCAAAGCCTCCCTCTTCAACAGCAACAGCAGCATGTTGCTTTGTCTTCTCAGCCTGAGGAGCTTTGTCAGTAAAGTTTGGTCTGGGTTGTGTTTGGCCCCCATTTGTTTTAGGTGCCTTACACTCCCTAGCAAAGTGACCCATAAGGTTACAGTTGTAACACTTAACTTTGCTTTTATCCAGCCCAAACTTACTACTGGTAGCATTGCTTGGAAATCTTCTTCCTGTCCTCTTGTAGAACTTCTTGGCTCTGTGAGTGAGGAGAGCCATCTGCTGAACTATCTCCATGTATTCCAGGTCATCTGGATGGATACAGTCCAGGTCTTCAAGAGTGAAAGATAATTCCCACAGCTTTCATCTGCAGACACAAAGGCTTGAGAAGAACTTGTCTCTTGGAATGGGCTTCCTTGAGTAAAGTTCTCCCTTGGTGTCTCCGGGAAGGTGATGAAAGGACCCTTTTGTGAGTTGTCAGGGTAGCATATGAGATGATGCTGGGGTTCTATGCTGTCCCTTTCAACCACATGAAGGGCTGAACCCATTTGATTGTTGGAGTTGCCAGATGAACCTTGCATGTTCATCTCCATCTGGTATCCACTGAGAATCCCATACAACTCTGTAAGAGTAAGAGTCTTAAGGTTCTCAGTCCTCTTGATCACCACACAATAGTGTGTCCATTGCCTAGGAAGTGAGGACATGAACTTCCTTACAATGTCCCTGTTCTCAAGAGGAACTCCTCCATCCACTAGGGTATCCACAATCTCAACATACCTGAAGTATTGTTGGGTCATGGTCTCACCTGCTTTGAAGGTGAAATTCTCAAACTGCTGCTTCAGAAGATCTTTCTTGTTCTCCTTGGCTTCAGAGGAGCCTTCATACATCAGCTTCAGTGCATCCCACAGCTGTTTGGCTGTCTTGCACTTCTTAAAACCTCTGTATACAGAGTTTGGGAGAGCAGTCTGAAGAGCAGTCATGGCCTTCCTGTCAATCTCTACTCTTTCTCTATCTTCATCTGAGTAGTTGGCCACATTTTTAGGAATCATACCAGCACCAGTAGCAGAGGGGGTGCTGGGTATGAAAGGTCCATTCTCAACAGATTCCCACATTCTTGAATCAAGAGACCTGATGAAGCCTTCCATCCTCATGCACCAGGTGTCAAAATCATCAAGAGTGATCAGTGGGGATTTGTTCATGGTTCCAGTCTCCATATCAGTCTTTGAGATGGAAGCCATTTGAAGAGTTTAGCTTTTGTGTGTGTGAGGGATCTTAAGATGGTTAGATCTTATATCAAGAGCCTGGAAAGCTCTGATACCAATTGCAGGATCGTTTAAGGGCTTTAACACAATTACAACACAACAGCACAATGAGGAGATTAACTAAACTCTAATCAAACAGTGAACTGGGTAACCAAAGGTGATACAAAGAACACAAGTAAAGCGGAGACAGAACAAGAGAGTATGGGTTTCAAGGAGGCAGTATATTGCTTTCTTAAGTTCTTTTACAAGTGTTACAAAGCATAAAGAAAAGATACAAGAACTTGAAATACTTATACTACAACCTACAGCCGGCTATACTTTGAAAGCCAGCTGGATACAATTGACTAGACACTAACAAAATCAATTGTAGGATCAAAAGGCATATCTGCCTTTTGACCTTGTGACTATGACATGCCATAGCTCACATCCTTATATAATACAAAAAGGATAAAGTACATAAAGTGGAAAGTTTAAGACTCAAGACCTCAATGTACAGTTACCAAAAGCAAGGCCCTTTTCACCAACTCATGTAAGTTGGTGACTTTACAGAGATGCAGCGGAAAAGATGCTTTATGGAACGGTACATCAGATAAAGCATGTGTACTAAAAGTCTTCGGAAGAAATCTGTCTTCATAGGTTGAAGCTTCGGAAGACTTTGTCTCTGAAGCTTCGGAAGACTTCATGTTTGGCTTCGGAAGATATTGGTCTTGGCTTCGGAAGATTTTACACTTAGAGTATTTTCTAATGCTTTGTGTAAAACTTCCGAAGCATTCTTCACTTCAGTACTTAGTGCATGTTGCTGAGACACTTAGGCTGTTTTGGGTTGCATCAGACTTCAGGAATCCTTACAAATTCCTTATCACATATTTGGGAGATAGAAAGCAAGTTGTTTTGCAGTTGTTGAACGTAGTTGACCTTGTCAAACTTCACTATCTCATTTCCCACTTCGCCTTGAGCGGTGATGTAACCTCCTTTATTCCCAGCGAACAATACATGTCCCCCTTTATTTGCTTGACGTTGAAAAGGAGAGACGAATTCCCGGTCATGTTCCTGGAAGCCCCACTATCAATAATCCAGGTATTAGTGATAGCGATGTAGCAGACACCCTGCACATACAAAGAAATTGATTAGTTCAGGTTTGGGACCCAAACCTTAACTGGCTTGGGTGTCCCAAAGGTATCACACATCATGAACTCAACCCACTGTCCTTCAGAGGATGATGGCACATCTTTCTTCTTTTTATTCTCACTATCAAACACATTACTTGTTTTGATCTTCCATAATGTTCTAATACTAAGGTAACTTTATAATTTCTTTTATATTATGTATATTTATATTGTTCTAATCATCCTAACATTCAATTGTTCTCATGTTTTTATTTTTATTCTTTCTTCTACTAAATCTCTTTTAATTTTAATCATTATCACTTGATCATTAATATTCTAACTTTCACCAAACTTATAACAATCACTAACATTCCTAAATCAAGCTAAGAGCACGCTAACGTACACAAAGAATCCCGTTTGCATATGGACGGCTATGCCGCCGCATTCGATTATTCCACAAGATTATTTCTCTAAATGATGGCTATGCCAAAGACTTGGAATATTTTTTTATATAACTCAATGAAGTCTAATATACCATATATCGACATAACAAATTTGTTCTAACCCATTTCATGTTTTAACAATTTTAAAAGTGCACATAAGTGCCTTACTATATATTTGGCAGAATATAGTCTGATTTCAACTAACCATAACTTGGTTATAACAAACTAAATTTTAGCAAAATCAGACGCCAACATTAATTTCATTAAATTACCTTTTAACGATAGTTTATACTTCTTCAAACTCAATTGGACGACTCAACAATAACTTTCACAAGATAAGTGCGCATTTCAGCACCTTCTGTCTTGCGCTGACGATTTGACCTATTTACGGATCTTTTCATAAAAATGTTTCTGAACGAAAGTTGTCGGGGAGATTCCGAACTAGTCAACTGTAAATTTTTATAGTTTTATGAAACTGTTTCCTATTTTTAAAACCTGTTCAAACACGTACTAAATATTATGTCCAGAATCTAAAATTGGTACAATAATCCTTTTTCAATCTACCTTTCTCTTATTGGCATTCTCTAAACGTTCTAACTTCTTGTAATGAATTCCGACCTCAAGTTATTGTTTCTTTTTTTATCTTTTAGGACATCATCTTTGACTCTTGAACATCTAAGCTTCCTTATGTACTCTACAACCATCATTATACAATGTGAGTTTTCATGCCCCTTTTACTTTATTTCACACCTTTTGGGGTGAAACATGTTAACCTTATAAACATACACTTGTAAATCATCTTGATACTTGTAGTGCACGAGCAATTCGTTTATAAACTTTGTCATGGTTATTTGAGATAATTGTGAGTCTTATATGATAGTCATCTCGTAAACAATCATTAACTATTGCTAGGGTAGCGACGTCATAGATCTATGGGCTTGACAAGCCTATTTGGTGCTAAAGCCGAGGTTATTGCCGGCTCCTAATGACGTATTCTTGTTCATCACGGGAACCAAGTACACTTAGCTAATCGTTATAACTTGTAATGGATATCTTTTGTCAAGGTTTGATTGTATTATTATGCTATCTATATTCCTGCATTATTTCTTAACCTCTCTTAAACGTTGTTTTCATACGTATGTACAAATTCATGGGAACTCACCAACATTATATGTTGACCTTATTTTTAACATGTTTCAGGATTGCTACTTTGAGGAATTCTTCTTGCTCATATGGGACTTGGACCTAGTTTAACTAAAAATTTTATGTTTTTGTTTGAATCTTGATTGTATTGTAATGATTTATTTGTTTAGTATTAATCAATAAAAAATGAAATTTAATATTATTTCAATTTATTTATTGGGGTTTTAATTAATATAAGTATTTTAATTTATTATTTACCAATTTTCAAATTTGATCCTTCAACAACTTTGAATAAATTACACAATTAGTCTTTATTAGTGAATTGACTAAAGTGCCTTTCTATTTAACGGATAAAAACTAACGGTGTAATGGATTGGAGTTAATTGTGACAAATTGCAAAATATAAGGAGTAAAATCATGATTTTGAAATCTATGGAATAAAACTGTTATTTGAATCAAACCATAGGGAGCAAAAGTAAAGTTTATTAAAAAATTAACAAAGAAACTTAACATTTGTTAGTGTTAGGGATTGTTAGCGTGCACTTTTTGTATAATTCAGACCCTATCAACAATTTATTAAAATTAGAGACTGAATTTACAATATGTTCAAACCATAGGGACTGTCCGTGTAATTTACTCTAAAATATATAATGGGGAACATTCATGGTCCAATAAGAGATATTGCGAATCTCTATAATATAAGTAAGGTTTCATATCTTTTAAAGTTAAAATCAAACAAATACAAATACAAAAATAAAACTTTTAAATTAATGAATACAAACGAATGAACTTAAACAAACACACGTTCACAAATGTAAATAAAAAAGTTAATTTCAATTTTGCTCCCTAAAGTTTGATTAAAATAACTATTCCTTTCAAAAAAATTAAAAACATCAATTTATCTTCAAAAATTTTATATGTTGTTTCAATTTCACTTCAAAAGTTTCATTATTTTGAATAAATTTGAAACAACTAATGAGACTTTGAACTGAAATTAAAACAAATTATAAAACTTTTAGACGTAAATTAATGTTTTTAACTTTTTAAAAGAAAATAGTTATTTTTAATAAACTTAAAGGAATAAAATGAAACTTAACTCAAATAAAAAAATAACGACCACTTTTCAAGTTCATTCACCAATTTAACAAATCAACGTAAACAAATTTCCTGCAGAAGATTCACGAAGTGTATGCTAAAATCGTTAATTGTTTATTGACCTTTATATCGTGGATTATTTCGTAACACACGCTCACTAATTTTATTTTCCATTTCTTTATTCTAATTTAATCACATGCCCATTTCGGATCATACCCCCATATTTAACCCGATTCATTTCACAATCGGATCCCTCACCACCACCACCACTCATCGCTCCGCCGTACACCGTCGCAGCTCCGCCCAACACCTCACCGGAAAACACACTCCCCCTCACCTTCCTCCACACTTCCACCTCACAACCTAATTGAATGTTGCCGATAAACCCTAACTCCATCTTCACCAAACCCCTAACTACCCCTTACCTACCACCTCCGGCGACGCTCCGCCGCACCGGCGCCGCCTCCGACAACCACCTCTGGTCGTTCAATTTGGCCGCCGTAGCTGACTCCTCCTCCGGCAACCTCTACAGCTACGAGTTCGTCGGAGCTCCGACGCCGGTGGAGAAGAAACGTAACCGTAACGTGGGAAATGATAGTAATGGAAGTGCTACTAAAGTTAATGCGAAGGAGAGATGGTCGCGTGACCGTGAGAGTTACTTGACGGATGATGATGATCCTCTGCCGCTACCGATGACGTATCCCGATACGTCACCTGTTTCTCCTGATGTTATTGACCAGAGGTTGCGGTGTGATCCTATGATTGAGGTTTGATTTGTGTTTATTTTGGGAAATTAAGCTTATATTATTGGTTATTTGGATTTGAGATGCTTGTTAGTGATTATACAGTTTTATAAGTAATCCTCTATCCTTTTGATTTAAAAGAATCAAAATCTGTTTTTTCGGAATGGATGAAGCAGTAGAAGTGTAAGAATTTCATGTTGCATTTCAACCATGTTTTCCAACATTGCGTGAAGAAGACATTTTGTTACGAATGAACACGATATGGAGTAATTGTCGGGGACATAAAATCGTTAGCTTTTATACATCAATCTAAAGGGGGAATCTTTTGTTAGAGTATATGCGAAAGTGATGCGGATTATTCAAGAAGTAAAATTGTATAAATGAAAATGTTATCTTGTTTATAAAGTGTGAGAGAACTTCACTTGGTGTTAACTTTCTGCAACTTTTTATATAGGATTGTAACACAGTAGTGTATGAATGGACTGGAGTATGTCGAAGTTGTCAAGGATCGGGTTATGTTAGTTATTACAACAAAAGGGGAAAGGAAGTTACCTGCAAATGCATACCGTGTCAAGGAATAGGTATAATGTTTTTGCCGTTCTTTAATTTTTTTATTCGGTATTGTTCTATGATGAAAAAGCATGTAGGCTTGGCATATTGAAATTCTTGATAGATAAGTGAGCTTTCTGCTACTTCAGTAAACCAATAGTTTGGGTTAAGTGTGGATTTAAATCTTTAGAATGTTCAGGGTTTTTTTTTTTTAATCATTTTCCATGCATATCTTGCCTGGCCTTGAGCTTGGAGATCTTTTTTTGATGTCAATGTTCAGATGTACAAACCACATTTCATCTGTTAGTATTATTATTATTATTATTTCATTTTTGATAGTTGCCGCTTGAGATTCAGTCCATTTGGTTTCGCTTTTTATGGGAAAAAAGGAACTATACCTTCATGCCTATTCTAGTAGCAAAGGAAAAACATTTGTGATATTAAATCTTGATAGCATGTAATCTTAGTTTGATCCAAATATATGAATGTGGACTTTATCTTCATTTGCTTTCGCAGGTTATGTTCAGAAGATCACAGCACGTACGGATATTGATGTAATGGAGGATTTGGATAACGGAAAACCACCTTGACTCACCTATATCTGCATAAATTATTGTTGTATTCTGGTTCTGTGACCTTATTTCTTCTTTATTCATCTATGACTGAATGTTGTAATTCTTGTGTAGCCCACTATTTTATAAGGCTTGAACAAGAAAAGACTAAGATGCATTATGATGGTGAAGGGGAGTTGTATAAGGTGTCAAGATAGAATCATGGCATGCTTTTGTTTTGAAATTATGCAAATAATGAAGAGGATTCTTTTAAAGAGTTTTTGATCTTGCCATATGTTATTTTTAAGAGTCTCACGGAGGGGTAGGGATGGCAATGGTGTTGGGTTGACAAATACTTAATGCTTTTGATGATCCACTGTACAGTGCTGATTGGTCATGTTTTATCATATAAGTTGTTTTATGTTCAGATTTCTGCAACTGATTGCATTTTTGTTAAAAGTGATATTTTTGGAACAAATATTTGCAAAATTGGGTTTTTTAATCTGTATTTGTAGTGTATATTAATCATAGTCTGTAAAACTGATCAAGTTAGTGTTGATGATGAGAGAGACGAAAACCAGTCGCTGACCCCTGGGTTCAACTTTTGACGGTTGGATGCAAGTTTATATGCATAAGGTATAAGTTTATGGTTTCATACTTGAAGATCTAAGTGGCAAGGCACATGTGTGTCTTCATTTTTAGCACCGAAAGAAAGACAACTAACATTAATAAGCTGAATCATCCATGGTTTATCTTTCTGAAACAGGAGAATAGAGAGACCTTGATGGCTAAAATGGCTGTAGGTGGTGTGAATCCATAATACGCTTCGACTTTAAGGATACGATCCACAGCCTCTTTACGGACAAGAAAACAGCGGGGTCTGGTATGTGTAAATTCATCTTCACTATGAACCCGGGTCATGGAAGCAGGCATGGCTGACAAAAGTTGGGTTCTGTCCTGCACCCAATCAAAAGTTCAAAACTGATTTAATCAGCTTTTTGTCTCAACAAGATGAACCTAGGTCAGTTCAATTACACTATATATATAAAGTTAACACCCACTTTTATAGATGCTTTTTTTATGGGGGGGATAATCAGCTTCTTGGCCCTCAACAAGATGAACCTAGGTCAGTTCAATTACACTATAAATATAAAGTTAATACCCACTTTTAAAGATGTTTTTTTTAATTGTTGTTTATAAGTTGGTTGAGAGAGAGCGGGGGGTGATAACTGATAAGTTGCTTCTAATTTCTTGACCTCTTTAATAGAACTCTTTGTTTGCTATGTGAATATTTCTTAAGCAAAACTTATAATTAAACAAAAATAAGTAAAAAGTTTAGAGTTAAAGAGATACTACCACATAAATGAAAGGTTTGTAGTAGTTCAGGTGGGTTTAACCTAGCATCCATTCCGGTAGAGATCACCGTTTACAAATCATCTTAAATGGGTAGTGATCACCGTGTACACATCGTCTTAAACAGCATCTGATTGCCCATTGAATGTTTAACTAAAAAGGAAGTAATCACCTTTACACTAAAAATAGTTCATTAAAAGATATAGAATTTTTGATGTTGTTTTTCATAATTTGATGTTGCGATTTGCACTAGTCGAGAAGAGTTGTGTGCATTCTAATTATTAGTCATGTCTTGTGTTTCATCTCTGGTATAGTTATTTTTTTATTAAGTTTAGTTGGACACCCCTTCGTGTAACTTTAAGTGCTGTAAATATTGTTAGGACATATTTCGTTATTTTTTGGAAAGGTTGATTGGAATGAGAAAGTCAACATACATCACATATGATAAATTTAGAATAATGGTTTCTTGGTTTAGTTGTGGAATTTAGTTCCTCAGATGTGTTGTAGTCCAAAACAACTATTAATTATATTTATAAAAAGTTGGTTCAGAAGTTTGAGTGCTATAAGTCGGTAGGAGAACATTGACCTAGTAGCTAGGGTTGGCATACCAAATCAGACACGACACGATAAGACACGAACACGATAAGTGCTGACAAGAAAACGACACGATAAGTATTTGTGTCATTTTTTCCATACATGAACACGAACGTGTTTAGAAACAGGTTACACGATAAGACCTGTTAAAAGACACGATAAAAATCACACATTTAGTGAAACAAAAATTGACTGAAGTCCATCAAAATCCTGAATATACCATAATCTTTAGCATGATAATCCTTAACATATTTGAAACAAAAGTCAATAAAAAAGTTATTTTAACCGATAACATAGTTTAAAGAGGTAATAGACAGAGTACGAAGAGGGCTCAGGCGGAGGCCGGAGACTCGGTTGGTGGTACTGTGATAGTCGTATTCGATTGAAGCGGTTGGGCAAGGGATAAGGTTTTTAAATTGAACATGAAAAATAATGACATATATCATAAATATGTATATATTAATTATTTTAATAAGCTAAAAATATAAACAGGTCTTAACATGTGTGTTAACAAGTTAATCGGTATTTGATATGTTAAGACATGATTTTTATCATGTCTTTAACATGTCGACCTGTTAATGACACGAAGCTCAAACGCGAAACCTGTTAACTTCGTGTCATGTCGTGTCGTGTTAACAGGTCCGTATCACAAATTGCCAGCCCTACTAGTAGCTCTAAGTGGTAAATTTTAGGTGTGTATTTGCAATAATGCTAGTGCTAGTGCTAGTGCTAGTGACAAAACATGAGTTAGTGTCATGCGGTCTCAGATAGAAATTAGTTGTATCTAGGGTGTTACACAATCTTTGATCAAGTGTGGATTATGTGTGTAGGAGCAATTTGATCAACATTGAGATATGTGGTTGTACTTACAAGTGTATATGTGTATTGTGTATAAACAGATGGTCAATGTTGTTATCAGAACATGGTAAGTGTGAACTTGATACAATGAAATGCGTATATTGAAGTGGGCACTTGATAAGCATTATGCAGCAGTAGATAATGTCCGAAACAAGGAGTGGCAAAGAATTATTAATTAAGAGAAAGAGCTAGTCACCATGATGGTTTACCCCTCCATCTCACCTATCTTTTGTAAACCGGATTGAGAAGCGATAGATCAAGCCAGACAGTTGAAGAAAGTGGTATCTAAAGAAGTGGGCGAGCAACTAAATGTGTAAGCTCTCCTTCAACGTAGTTCTCATTGATTTGATGATGATATTCAGAATACTTGCAATCAATAATCGTGTCAACCGAAAGAATTATAATAACTAAATGTGTAAACTCTTCTTCGACATAGTTTTAATTGATTTGATAGTACAGTTATATATTTAGAATACTTGAAGTTAACAGTAGTGACACAAGGGAAGTCGGATTCGTGTTTTTTCACAAGTGTCAGTTCATTGTCCAATTTACTTGTAATGAAACATTATACATTTTGAATGTATGAACCCCTCTTCAATGGCATATGCACCAACACAAGATTCTAAAACAGCAAGAAAGGTTTCGCAAACTGAGGTTCCTCATCCCCTAAACCATTTTTGCATACCCATTTATGATCAAATGCCAACCATGCATATCTATCAGACATGATTAAACACCCTTCAAGCATCCACCATGTTTCCACACTTGCTTTACATATTGATAACTTTGTGATTCAATTGAATATCCCCCCTATAACTTGATCTCAAGAAGGAATCATGCTACTTAGATTTCCCACATAGTTGAAATAGAGTACGAAAGCACTCAGCATCTGCAAGTTCACCCTGCCCAATCAGTTAAAACTTTACTGCCTTCCTCAAGCTTTTCCTCTTTACATATACTCAACAAATTAACTTTCACACCAGGACCATGGTTTTGCAATTATAATACCTACCAGGACTCCATTAGAATTACAGCTATATAAACAAATCATTCAAATATCTTATGCTGTCATCTTTACTTCCTATAAATATCATCAAATGTAATGTACACCATACACGTTAAAACTAACATGACTTGCTCCCACCATGACAGGGACGATCACCACCACAGGCACGGGCACTCGAGTAATTTCATCCAAGAGTTTTGTAGTGAGTCAAGATATCCTGGTAAAACATCAGCAGTATAACTGCTTGTCATTCCCTGGGAAGCCTGAACTGTTTCAATGAATTCATCTTGTTTCTTGCTGAAGAAGTTGGTTAGTTTCACACTTGATGGCTTTTAGAGAACCTTTTATGTGAATTAACGTCACGAAGACTGAACCGTGCCTATGTATTTATCCATTGAATCTTTCTTATGCTCCGGATCAAGGCTGCAAATGTCAGCCACTATATTAATGTGATTCTTTCACAAATATAACCAAGAGTACTAACGCCCACCTATTTCTGAAACAAAGAAGAGCAGAGTGAAAGGCTTAAGCAGCAGCAGAAGCCACATGAACAGGAGTAGAGTCGTAGACAGAGCCGAACCTACACCATCCACTCGATACTTCTTCAGGGGAGTTTGGACTATTGTAGAAGCACATTTTCGTAGACCATCTGTCATGGTTGCAAAAACCTGTTAACAAATACTTGAAAATGTTTCCACTCCGTTATGACTGCAAAAGAATTGGAAACTGCATACGTTTTGCTTATTCTTGATTACCTGTTCTATTCCTTGTCGGACGTTTATGGCTGATTGAATCCTACATTAGGGTTCACTTAACAAATGGCTGGTGTGGCCAGCTGAATACTCCACATATTTGATCCATAAAGTTCACCATATAAGTGTATTGACTTGTATCTGACTTAGTGACATAAAATGGTTATTTCAGCTTCTGCTTTTGCAACTCTTTAGCGAGCTGGATATTATCCAACTTAGTCTGCAAACGCACGATTGATTCTTCAACATCAGGAGCAAATATCTGCTGGATTTGAGTAGCGAGACAAGCAGATCCGATGGTGGACTCTTGGCAAGTATCCAGCACAATGTGGGACTCGGAACATTCTACTAACCATTCATCTCCATTCTTACAGTTTATTCTCAAAACCACCTAAAGATGTCTTTCTTCTGCAACTTCTACATACCTACTTCAAGTATACATTTAATTTTCAAACCCGTTAATCCGTTATAATTCTTGAGCCCTGACTATTCACAGAGCAGTGAACACACATCATGAGCTTTGATTTCATGATACATAACCTATAGTTACCTGACCCTCACCCAATGCACAGATAATTTTCTTAAAGATAAAAACTGCACAAATCATTTTCATAAAGAATTTGATGCATTGGTATTCATTCCAGCTTGTTTTGTTTGTCATATTATGTGGTGATAGCTTAATTAGTATACATTTATCTTAGTAATCAGTTGTTATTATATATATACTAATTACCAATTTTTTTATGCATTATGGGTTGTACAACATGTTTTAGAGTTGTATCCAACTTTTGTCTTATTCTTTTTAGTTTTTAACTTTTTCATTATAACCCAACACTTTTACATCTTTTACAATTTAACCCAAATATTTTTTTTACTTTTAACTTTGGTCCCTATATTTTTTATATTTTAAAAATTTTCGTTTTACGTTTCGGTCTACATTTTGCGAGTTAACACGCCGCAGTGTGTGTGTAGTTCAACGTTTTTACACTTATTTTTTCCCGTTTAACGGTACCGTCGCAATGTGCTGGTCCAAGATCGACTTAGTTATTGTTTTATATGTTTTATGTTTAGCCTAATGGTGGTGTGTCATTGGTTCTACGTTTCGGTTGGTAGTCGCTAACGGAGGTGTGTCATTGGTGCTACATAGTATGGTTTTACGCCCCCCTGCAGCAACGCGATGGCTTAATACTAGTTGCTGCTATTTACCACATTATACATATTTGATCATTTTGACCATAGGTAATAAGAAAATCATGATCGTAATCAGTTTTAACCAAACTGTTAAAACTGCTTATTAGGAGTTTATATCACATTGATGCTTAAATTTGCATCCAACACTATTTTCTCAATTTGTCATGATGCCCCACCTGAGATAATCATTGAATAAAAAACCAGAGTATAATTTAGTAAAACTATAGCATTGATCGGATTTACTTAAAAGTTTCATCAATAGCTTATCACGTAAAATTAGTAAATTAAGACATCTTAAATTAAATAAACTGAAAAACAACATAGGGTAAATTAATCAAGATCTTTGGATAACCGAGTTTACAAAAAAGATTAGCAATAGAATAGCATTCGTCCTTATGGGACACCCTAGTGGTAAAGTGGGGTATTTTATAGTTAAAGGTTGTGAGTTCACGTTCTACAAAGTGTAAGTGTGGTGATTTTAAAAGTAGAGTAGTTTAGAATATATAGTGTGTTCACAGGTTAAAAAAATCACGTTCTATGAATTTGTCTTAGAATTATAATATTGGATGCAATTTATTTCTAAAATCTTACTTACTTTAGTTTGAAGGTATATCAAAGTAATGAAATCTTTTCGTCTTTTTAGTGTGAAAACATAAAATATAACTGATGTGATAAATTAAATGAGGTGTTACTCTAAATATGAAAGGTTTCTTATTTTTTGAGACCCATGTATCTCTTTAACCATTTGGTCAGCAAGAAAAATCAATAGCATGAAAGCAAATATTCATTTGACCATATTCTATCAGGGGCCACATATTATTCCAACAGTAAGCTCAAAACCTCAGGATCATTCGGTGAGCTCAACGGCATGCACATTTGTGTGTTTTCTACTTTTCTTGTGTAATGTAAAACATATGATAAAATAAAGGGTTATTGGATTTTAACTTTGAGGATGCAATAGCGATTTGGTATCGCTGACTCAGCGATACAGTGATATATTAGGGATCATATATCGCTGAGTCAGCGCATGGACTCATCTGATTGGTGGAATTATATGATAAATTTAAAAATTAATTATTATATTTGTAAAAATGTTTGTTAAAATGACTACATTGGTAAATTTTTATTTTTTAAAGCGTCTCCTAAATTTTGGAGGGTTTGAACCTTTACACTATTGGATGTCACTTGAGGACAAAACATGGATTAGTTAGCATTCAAATAATTCAGTATACAACCACGATAATATTTCTTTCATTGGACTTTTATTTAATTACCCTGTATATTTAAAAAACAATCGAATGAATAGAATAGTTTATATTGTTTTGATCTTGACCACACAGGTTTTCATTGTTTGTATTTTGCTTCCTTTTGTGCTTGGTTTACTTTTGTGGGTTTCGACGCAGAGTTTGTGAAAGGGGGTTGAGGGTTACCGTCCGGGGAGGCAGTAGCCTTGCCGGCTTGCATGACTTCCGCTGCTGGAGGCGTTAGCCTTTCCGGCAAGACCGATGTCTTCGGCGTTAACCATTCTGGCATGACTGATGTCTCCAGTCGATATGTGGAGGTTGAGACCGTCGTGTCGAGGCGTTAGCCTTTCCTACATGACCGACGAAACAGTGCTGGTGAAGAATAAGGACACAGGATTTGAAAATTTTCCGGGAAATTGCGGTGGTCGTCGATGATGTTAGTGCAAATTTTACGAGCAAAATTTAGTTTGTAAATGAGTCGAGGTAATTGTAGTCAATACTTCACATCACATGTTTATTTTTATGTATGTTTTGAGTTGGTTTACGTTTCAACGTAAATTTTAAGAGTCGTGTCAAATATAATACATTTTCATTTGACGACAAAAATTCAAATTACTTTACGTCTTGACGTAAATTCAGTTTGGTAACGAGACGGATCGATTGTAGTCTTTGGTTTATCGCGTTGTGTACGACGCCGCCGCAACGTGCACCCAGTATAAAAACTTGTTGCATAATATATAATATAGCGCTATTCTGTTTGACCCTTTGTCAAAAATCCTAGGGCGGATCATTAATCACAGATTCACAGTTTTAAAAACGACAAACCAAATTGACTGAGAAAAATGGTTCTTTGGTTTGTATTAAATCTTTAAAACTAAAAAGATATTATGTTTTATAAAAAAAAAAAAACATGAAAAAATATAGTATACATAAACAAGTGCATATTCATAAAAAAAAAAAGGTTAAGGTCGGCCTGGTTTACATGGCTATTTCAAGTTCCCATCCGTAAGCCGGACAATCTAATTGGTAGATCTAATCGTGAATCAAACCATAAAATTTATAACAATATCATGTTTTAAATATAAGAACATTATAAAAAAATTACAAACATGAAAAAACATTTTTTTGTGACCTGTACATTTAAATAGTATCTCTGGTAAATCTTAATGTTTGTGTAATATCATTCTTACCCGAACTCATTTTCACTAATTACCTAACCTGACAAACACACTCAATTTGTCACCTCTAGTATTTTTTTAGGGATGAGATGAGCAAATGATTGTTATATGATACATATAAAAAGTGTACCGCTTCTTTTAGTCTAATTGTTTGAGTTTTTGACCCATATTAGATTGGATATTCAACCTGCTTGACTCGCCAATTGACATATATGTTTAACTACTAAAAAACCTACGGGGTCATGATTTTTTTATTTGCTACTTCTATGTATTATTATACTACTTTTAAAAAAATTGTGAAGGATTTGAATCTTTGATAGTTTCTTATTGTTAATTAAACTTAAATTTTATTTTGAAGATCAACACTTTGATAATCACTAATAATGATTTTCTCATAACAATAGTGTGTCTTACCGTATAGATCATAAACCTCCGGATTTAATATACATTTATGTTGAATTGTCACCCATAATAGTTTTTCAATATTAACTACCTAAGAATAAAAATATTTTTTACTAAATATGAAATTATTTTATAAATATTGACCTAGATATTCACATCAACAAAGTCTGTTTTTCCTTTGGATCTCTAAGTGTTGAAGGCGGGTTTACGTTCATGATTATGTACAAAATATCAAAAACTGATTATATAGTTTATATACTAGATAATTCAGCGTAAGCACGTTTCTAAAGTCATTAGTTTCAAAGATCACTCGCATTTTCAAAAATATTCACATATAAAAGATGAGCGAAAAAACATAAGACAAAATAGATACACCCGCAGCAACGCACGGACATATATATAAAATAAAAAATAGAAAAAGGGTTAAGGTCGGCCTGGTTTACACAACTATTCCAAGTTCCCATCCGTAAGCCGAACAATTTAACTGAAACCTAATCGTTAACCAAACCATATAATCTGACTAGCGTGCTTCAGTTTATAAAGATTGGTTTGAACTTGAAGTTTCAACACCCCTAATGGGTAAAATGATTTCTTCCAATAAATGGGTATATAAAGCATTTTCTTTACATCAAGATAAGCATAAACTTTCAGTTGCTGAGTATAAAGACAACAGATCATACTTATGAAGTGCAGGGTCAAACTTTGTTAAAAACAACATAAAGAATTCACCAAACTTAAATAGAAAATGTACAAAAACAATAAAAATTAAAAGAACTTGATAACTTATCACCAGCAGTTGATCTTCTGTACGAAAGTTGGTTACAAGAAATTGTTCATCAAACCACCTTTTCTATAAATACTCATTTACAATTTGCAAAATACTCATTTGGATCTTCTTCATCTGAATCAAATTCAACCTGCACGAAAGATGTAATTACAATCAGGATAACATTTTGGGAATTAGACTCAAATAAAGAATAACCCTTTTGAAGGGAATATTTAAAGGTTTACATTTTCATCTCTGAACCATCCTCCATGGCAATCGCGCTTCCAACCAGCTGCTGTAAACTTAAGTTCCCTCTCCCTGCGCTCTCGATAATCTAATGGCAGCTGCACAACATCATTACCCGTTGCCTCCGTTTGAACAAAGCTCGAATTAGTCAAATCATATGGCGCCTTCTCAGAGTTTGGGCATCTAGATTGGCTGTTAACTGCAGTACCTTTATCAGGATGACTATGGTGAAGCACCTCAAAAGTGGCCTTTCGTGTTTTTTCAGTTAGTGGTTTGCTAGCTAAGTTTGTGTGCTTGGTGGATGTGTGACCAGTTTTGCCCGTGGAAGTAGAATCTACCGACAAGGCTATTCGTTTATTCATCTCGTATTGCCTTTCTTCTTCTCTTTGTTTGAGCTTACTTTCTGCAGCAAGATGGCGTTTTGATTTCACATGAATCTGCAAATTGATTTCCAATAAACAGCATTAGGTGTTTGAAAGTCAACATGCGGAATGAAGTTAAGGTTGGCAAGATAGGTAATTACAAGCATGAAAAGGTTCAATTCATGCTCCACAAGACAAAAATCTTGAAGAAACAACATGAAACAAGTTGCTGTTTAAGTGCCTCAGTGTGAATTGCATCTGATATTCAACTTTAACCAGAAAAAATTCATAATTAATTGCTATTTAAACATGAACACAAACATGAAATAATCCAGTTTCTAATCATCTTTTTTCCTAAAAGGCTTTTTGGATCACTAACGACTACTGACTCACCCGACCATCTCCATCTCCATCACTAGAATACAGAACCATGAGGCTCTAGACTAGCACGTCCCCAAGGGGAAGCTCTTACATCAGGCCGTCCCATTAATAACTTGAGACCAACCCTTACAGGAAACCTACCTTGGGTAAAAATTAAGAAAACTCACTCGCCAACCTAAAATTTTTATTTTTCTTTTTACATGTGAAACTTGAACCCAAAACATACTTGTATCTAATCAATTATATACCTTTAAAACACATTAGAAAATAATTCCATCAGGATGCAAAATCAAAAATCCATGTATTTCATGAAGCAGATAAAGAATGAGGTACAGAGGAATCAAACACCGTGAGATAACTCAAAATTCTCCCATCAAACCCTAACATAAGGAAGAACACCCAAATCCACAATACAATAAACCCAATAAGTTGAATCAATCAAAACACCCACTATAGTTACAAAACATACGCGTACTGCAAGTCTACATATCAATGTCACACAGAAGACAAACCACTAGCAGTCAAATTGAATCAATAAGGGCTTAAATTTCTAGGGTTAGGGTTTGAAGGGGAATTGAGAACATACAGATAGCATTACAGGAGTATCGATGAATGGATTATGAGGGCACACGAGGCATGCGTATTTTCCGGAAGAAAGCTTCCTGTAGGAGGAAGAATGATCGTCCAACAGGAGATCATCGACTCTCCTTTTCCTGTGGTGTGCTTCTCTTCCCCAACTGTCTCCTCCAAACACGCTCATTGATGCAGTGGATCCAACATACAATGTTCAATGTTGCAGAGCATACACACCACCTATTTGTTCCTTACATTTGTAGAATTGTAATGTGCCCTAATGGCTAATGTCATAAAGATATTGAAATTGTGTCACATAAGATGTGTTAAGTTTTATTGTAAGCAAAATAGCAAATGATATAGATGGTATAACACAAGACCGGACTGGACCGTCAGTCCGGCCAGAAACCGGACTCTAATCCGGTCCAGTTCGGTAATTAAAACCGTTTTGACGTTGATGGAGTCTAAGGAGCAATGTCCCTAAAGGATAAATGGCAATTTAGTCCATCAGTAGCATACATTCATCAACTACTAAATAGTGAAAATTAAGATCAGCTGCAAGTTGCTAGTAACAATACAAATTAGTGGTAATTAATCTTTTGTGAAGACTGAGATTAGTAGGAATTGACCAAGTAAGGCAACTAAAGCATCAATGGCAATTAAGCAGTAGGTGCCACTGAAATCAACATCAACTAGGAGATAAGTGTTAAGTTATAATTGATAGATTTTTCATTGGTGTTGCTAATAGTTATAACCGTTATTAGTTGTATTCTTTCATGAAGAGTTGCATGTATTACTTCAATTACTATGATGATTTGATCTCTATATAAAGGGATTCATTTAGTCTGTACAAAACAGGAATTGACATAAAAGGCATTCTTGTTTTTGAAACACTTTTTATCTTATTAGTTATTTATATTGTATATACACATGTTGGGATACTTGAGACTGAGGCTACTCAAAACATGCTCCTCTATTGATTTAGTTAATCTGCTTATGAAGAAATAGGCTTTTGAAGAATCCAACAACTGAAGACACAGTCAACTGTTAATGGACTCTATGCTTAACTCTGTCACTTTAAAAGATCCTCTGCCCATTTGTCACTCAATTTTGTTTGTCTTGTTATTTACTTTATGTTAACCAATAACAATACACAATCGTGGTATGCCATAGAAAAGAAAGGTTTCATCAGGGTGCGAAGGTCAAAATGAAGAAAATAGAATGAAATAGATTACCCGTCATGCATACTGCAAGAAAAGAAATGTCTCTCTAGCTTAGCTGATCGGGGGGCTGTTGTTTGCTCACCACTGGGAGATGGAACCATATCCAATCAATGGGGCTTCGGGCTGAGATCAAAACATTGATCTGTAGATGTTTTTTTTTTTTGCTTTTCCAGCTAGTTGTCTACGTGTAATAGTTGTAGTTCTTGGTATAAAACTTTTTAATGTAACAGTTGATAGGTTACGCTATCCATACTTGTTTTTGTACATTGTATAGTAGCTTGTAATATGTTAATAAAATATATAAAAAACTTGAAGTATTTATATGTTCTTTTTCTATTGTTTTTATTGAGAGTTGTTAATATTGATTAACAAAGTTTCTGCATTTGCTAATCAATATCACTGAAACAATTTTTTATTAATTCATTCAAAAATCTATTAACATGAAATACTTTATCTGATAGTAATTAACATGATTCGAAGGCAACAAGGTTTTGGGTTTGATTTTAGGGGAAGTCAATGGTTCAGAAGCAAATAGTTGATAGAGGCGGCTATAGGAGTCATTTCTTTAGTGTTCTCTGATTGGGCTAGATTACGGTTTTCGATTGATGGTGTCATGGCCAATTTAGGGTTTGGTTTTCAATAAGGGTAACATTTCGCTAGTAGTGGTGGGAGATGAAACAAGTTGCTGTTTAAGTGCCTCAGTGTGAATTGCATCTGATATTCAACTTTAACCAGAAAAAATTCATAATTAATTGCTATTTAAACATGAACACAAACATGATATAATCCAGTTTCTAATCATCTTTTTTCCTAAAAGGCTTTTTGGATCACTAACGACTACTGACTCACCCGACCATCTTCATCTCCATCACTAGAATACAGAACCATGAGGCTCTAGACTAGCACGTCCCCAAGGGGAAGCTCTTACATCAGACCGTCCCATTAGTAACTTGAGACCAACCCAACCTACCTTGGGTAAGAAAACTCAATGGCCAACCTAAAATTTTTATTTTTCTTTTTACATGTGAAACTTGAACACAAAACATACTCGTATCTAATCAATTATATACCTTAAAACACATTAGAAAATAATTCCATCAGGATGCAAAATTAAAAATCCATGTATTTCATGAAGCAGATAAAGAATAAGTTACAGAGGAATCAAACACCGTGAGATAACACAAAATTCTCCCATCAAACCCTAACACAAGGAAGAACACCCAAATCCACAATACAATAAACCCAATAAGTTGAATCAATCAAAACACCCACTATAGTTACAAAACATACGCGTACTGCAAGTCTACATATCAATGTCACACAGAAGACAAACTACTAGCAGTCAAATTGAATCAATAAGGGCTTAAATTTCTAGGGTTAGGGTTTGAAGGGGAATTGAGAACATACAGATAGCATTACAGGAGTATCGATGAGGGGATTATGAGGGCACACGAGGCATGCATATTTTCCTGAAGAAAGCTTCCTGTAGGAGGAAGAATGATGGTCCAAGAGGAGATCGTCGACTCTCCTCTTCCGGTGGTGTGCTTCTCTTCCCCAACTGTCTCCTCCAAACACGCTCATTGATGCAGTGGATCCAACATACAATGTTCAATGTTGCAGAGCATACACACCACCTATTTGTTCCTTACATTTGTAGAATTGTAATGTGCCCTAATGGCTAATGTCATAAAGATATTGAAATTGTGTCACATAAGATGTGTTAAGTTTTATTGTAAGCAAAATAGCAAATGATATAGATGGTATAACACAAGACCGGACTGGACCGTCGGTCCGGCCAGGAACCGGACTCTAATCCGGTCCGGTTCGGTAATCAAAACCGTTTTGATGTTGATGGGGTCTAAGGAGCAGTGCCCCTAAAGGAATGACAACTTAGTCCATTAATAGCATACGTTCATCAACTACTGAATAGTGTAAATTAAGATCAGCTGCAAGTTGCTAGTAACAATACAAATTAGTGGTAATTAATCTTCTGTGAAGACTACGATTAGTAGGAATTGACCAAGTAAGGCAACTAAAGCATCAATGGCAATTAAGCAGTAAGTGCCACTGAAATCAACATCAACTAGGAGATAAGTGTTAAGTTATAATTGATAGATTTTTTATTGGTGTTGCTGATAGTTATAACCGCTATTAGTTGTATTCATCCATGAAGAGTTGCATGTATTAATTCAATTACTATGATGATTTGATCTCTATATAAAGGGATTCATTTAGTCTGTACAAACAGGAATTGACATAAAAGGCATTATTGTTGTTGAAACACTTTCTATCTTATTAGTTATTTATATTGTATATACACATGTTGGGATACTTGAGACTGAGGCTACTCAAAACATGCTCCTCTATTGATTTAGTTAATCTGCTTATGAAGAAATAGGCTTTTGAAGAATCCAACAACTGAAGACACAGTCAACTGTTAATGGACTCTGTGCTTAACTCTGTCACTTTAAAAGATCCTCTGCCCATTTGTCACTCAATTTTGTTTGTCTTGTTATTTACTTTATGTTAACCAATAACAATACACAATCGTGGTATGCCATAGAAAAGAAAGGTTTCATCAGGGTGCGAAGGTCAAAATGAAGAAAATAGAATGAAATAGATTACCCGTCATGCAGACTGCAAGAAAAGAAATGTCTCTCTAACTTAGCTGATCGGGGGGCTGTTGTTTGCTCACCACTGGGAGATGGAACCATATCCAATCAATGGGGCTTCGGGCTGAGATCAAAACATTGATCTGTAGATGTTTTTTTTTGTTTTCCAGCTGGTTGTCTACGTGTAATAGTTGTAGTTCTTGGTATAAAACTTTTTAATGTAACAGTTGATAGGTTACGCTATCCATACTTGCTTTTGTACATTGTATAGTAGCTTGTAATATGTTAATAAAATATATAAAAAACTTGAAGTATTTATATGTTATTTTTCTATTGTTTTTATTACATTTATGAGAGTTGTTAATATTGATTAACAAAGTTTCTGCATTTGCTAATCAATATCACTGAAACAGTTTTTTATTAATTCATTCAAAAATCTATTAACATGAAATACTTTATCTGATAGTAATTAACATGATTCGAAGGCAACAAGGTTTTGGGTTTGATTTTAGGGGAAGTCAATGGTTCCAGAAGCAAATAGTTGATAGAGGCGGCTATAGAAGTCATTTCTTTAGTGTTCTCTGATTGGGCTAGATTACGGTTTTCGATTGATGGTGTCATGGCCAATTGAGGGTTTGGTTTTCATTAAGGGTAGCTGTGACATCCGTCACCTTAAGGTCTGTCAATTAACGTGGTTCTCCGTTAACTTTTCTTCGCTCGATCATTCCTCATCTTTATAAACTATTCATGTGGATATTATACTTGCTTTATCATCGTTGTGCTTGTGCTTTCATTGTGATCGTGTGCTATCTTTAAAAACTTTTAAAACTTTCATCATCATAACCGCAAAATATATCATTTTTATATAAAATTAACGTTACTAATAAAACCATTTTTTTAGTTGTAAATATCATTACATACATTTTTATAATTAATATAATTACCCTAACAAAGTCGTTTTTCAACCGAAACAAATTTGGGAAACTCGGGGGTTAAGTGCAGGGACTAAACTTGACATTTTGCAAACTTGGGCTGGGTATATAAACCCATATTCCAGCCCTAGCCTCATTCATTTCACCTTCTTCTTCATCTTCTTCTTCTTCACCTTTCATCTTCATTCTAGCACCAAAACCGACCCATTTGGTCTCGTTTTCACCGTCTAGACTTCATCTACAACCGAGTCTACTCCATTCTAGCAGGTAGACAACCTTAGTTGTCCCTTTTCTTGCTTATTCACGGCTGTCCAAACTAGGGTTTCGGGTGCTCGGGTTCAACCCGAACACATGAGGTCGTGTGAGTGCGTGTGAGGTCTTTCTGCGTGTGCTTCATGTTTGTGTATGTTTGTAGTGTGTTTCTGCTGTCCAGGCTTACTGGGTCTGTCATGCGATTGAGTCGTGCGACTGGGTGAGTCGTGCGACTGGGTGAGTCGTGCGACTGAATCATGCGTCTGAGTCAATCGCGCGACTGAGTTGTGCGACTGGGTGTGTCGTGCGACTGTGTGTATGTGTGCGATTGAGTCTATGCGAATGAATGTTGTGTGCGATTGAGTCATGCGAGCGAATGAATGTGTGCGATTGTGCGTGTATCGCACGACTGGAGTCCAATCGCACGAATGAAGGTTCAATCGTACGAATGAAGCTGATTCGTACGAATGAAGGTTGATTCGTGCGTATGGAGGTTGAGTCGTACGATTGAGTGTTGTGTGGTACGACTGAATGCCAGTCATACGAATGAAGGTTCAATCGTACGAATGAAGCTGATTCGCACGATTGAGGGTTGATTCGTGCGAATGGAGTGTTGAGTCGTGCGTCTGGTCCTGTCGTGCGACTGAAGTTGTTGTGTGTGATTTTCCTCCTTGTGTGTGGTGTGTGTATGTCGTGTGATGTTAAGGTGACATCGACACGGTTGTCATTACTAATGACAACTTTAAAATCAACATTATCAAACTTACTAATATTTTTCCAAATTAAATTAACTTAACACTTTAAAATTATCAACAACTGATTTGTAACTACTAATTTTTATCAAATGCTTCTCCAATAACAATGAAACTTTTACACAAATATCATCAGAAATGGCGACGATGTCTAGTACTTAGATCTACATAAGATCTAATACGTGTGTCTGTTTGTGTGTGTTACACGCGACCCAACCGATACAACCCGAACTGACCGAACATATTATATGCTTCATTTATATCATTAATGCTTAACAATAACTGTCAATAGGTGTTTGACCGTTCATTTGCATACAACATTTGGATACATTGATCATACATACTTACCACTTAACAAGTGAGTTTCGTGGCCCCTTTTTACGCTTACAATATTTCAATCATTTACAACTTGGGGGAAAAGTATGCTCACCTATTTTCAATGCTGTACAATTTACATACAATTTACATACATGGAATCAACGTGATATTGTTTTACAAGTACTTATCTGATACATGCTTGGGTCTGTTGTGTGGTTCTTTCTTTGCAACTATTTAGTTCCAGTGTGAGAACCGACGGATAGGTATTGGTAGTACTACTGGGTTGACACCCCCACCCTTGTTCGTTGGTATACTAGTTGGTACCATCAGTGGCCAGGAACGGGCCCTTGGGTGAATATATTCCGACAATATCTTTGTGTACGTCGCTAGGTTTGGTTGCAAAGCTCATTGTCATGTGATTTTACTTGCTTATATAACTGTATTCACGGTATTCCACATCGCTTACTATATACAGCATCACTTACTTATTTACTACTTAAACCTGCGAGCTCACCAACAATTTTGTTGACCATTTTGAGCATATCTTTTCAGGTGATCATGCAAATTGAGGATCTAGGTGTGCTGCCTTAGTGGAGACCCTAGGATGCATTTTTGGGACTAAACATATTTGACAAACAATTATTTTGATACAATGTTGTAGTCTGATTAAACAAGCTTATTCTTTTGATACTTGTTCCCGGGTTGTGGGAATTTACATTACAATTTCATTTTTATTTGGTTATGTGAATCATTTAACATGTTATGCTTATGGCTATGTTGTCGTGAATATTGACTAAACACGACACAAGTCCCCTTGTTGTCGGGTGTCGTCATGACACGCTTATCATCATTTATTATATTGCATCTCTATCGCTTACCATGTGTTATGACGATCCCGATCTCGTTACATCCCCGTGTTTTCGCTTTTAGCGGGGGTGTGACAGTAACATTTTGCTAGTAGTGGTGGGAGATGATGATGATGTTGGTGGTTGTTCGACTTACTTGATTTTGGTGGGTAGTTACAATTTTGCTAGTGGCGGTGGAAGATGATGATGATGTTGGACTTAACTAGATTATAAAACTTGTCCTTTTAATAATTTGAGTACGTTATACAAATGTTCTTATATGTGAAAAGACTAAATGTCCTTACCTTTAATAATAAAAAAAACTATTGGTGTTAGTGAGTTGGAGTAGTCAGGACAAATTACATACCGCATGGAAGAAAAAAATGATCTTAAAACCTCTAGATGCAAATCGTTATTTGGACCAAAACACAGGGAGCAAAAACAAAATTTAATTCTTAGATTAATAAGCCATATCACTTCGTACATACCGCACCATAAGACCACTTTGTACTTAAACATTTTTTTATATGTATACACACACACACACACACACACACACACACACACACACACACACACACACATATATATATATATATATATATATATATATATATATATCCTGTATATAGGACTGGTTCAAGCATAAAGTTCTTTTTTTTCTAAAAAATATAAAAAAATTGTGGACATTTGATGAAAGAAGTCAATGATTAAGATAATAGGATGATGCTATGTCATTAATCAAAGGCATTGGAGGAAGAATTTTGGAATACACGTAACGGTTGATCTTCTTCAATTTCACTTTTCCTTAAACATTGATAACTTTTTTGTGCTTTATTATGTTTTTAAAAATAGTTATTTCATAAAATTAAACATTTTTTCATCTTTAATTTAAGCATTTTATGAATCTTTTTTTATTAAATAGAAACACATTTATGCATTATCTCTAACAGATTTTTTTATAATACCTGATCATCTTATTCTAATAATTCAATATCCATATAATTAAAATATTACTAATTATCAATTTATTTGTACATCACGGTATTATACTATATGCTTTGCTTACTCTCTCAATTTCCACTTTATTTTTTTTTCTTTCAAAATGTAAAGAAGTCAACAAAGGAGGCGCCCATTAGTTTGACATAACGATATAATATTACTAATTTTAATTTCTTAAACTATATAAACTTAACCTAAATAATCATCAATAAACCATTTACAAATATATTTAAAACACAAATAGCCTAATAGAATGGTTTTGTTTTTTTTTTAAATTTTTGCCACCGACTTTATTGACAGAGTGCACTATGAGGTTTTATGACGTGACAGTCGTTGCGATGTGGGTTTTTTATATTTCTAAATGCCTAGGTGTTTTAGGCTGGAATGTCAATCCTTACAATGTGTTTTAGTATTCATGTTTTGATGTTTGGGATCATGAAGGAATTACCCGCACAACGCGCTTAAGGAAAATTCTAGTTGCTTTTAAAATGCACCTTTAAAGTTCTATTTAATCCATATTTATATTAGGTCTACATGTTGTTTCAAAATCTCGAACCTGGATACAGAGCGTTGGTGTTTCTTGACATATAACCAGACTCATATATAGAGTCTGAGATGTTGCATATACCGAATTATCTTGCACTGCTTTTTGTAGGAGTGTGAACTTTTAACACGACATGAAAAAAGATACAGGGTCCTAACGTAAGGGTTAGTTTTAGTTTAAACAACTATGGGGAGGCTCGGGTCAAACTGATGAATACTTTATGTAATGCGGTCATGTTTGGGTCAACCTGTCGGGTTATCCATTTCAATGTTGTACTTATTCTTTTATAGTAAACTCATAAGTATTTTATCGAAGGTAATGAACATCAAATTTTCGTCGTTTAAACGTAATATTTATGTGCATTTGTATTTTCTAGTTGTAAATTTATAAACTTTGGAGCATTGATGTATAAAAACATTAAAAAAATTATAAAAAAACAAGTTAATAAGGTTGTGTTCCTATCAACCCGTGAAAAGTTATGTCACGTGTGACACCCGGTCAAAACAGGTCAACTCTCGAAACCATCCGCAATAACTAATTGATAATTATTTAGCGTTTAGGTCTAACTAAACAAAACCCTGCGTTAACGTTTGACAAATCTTTTAACAATTTCTTGAATAATTATAATAATAATAATAATAATAATAATAATAATAATAATAATAATAATAATAATAATAATAATAATAATGATAATAATATTAATAATAATAATATGGATGATTAATCATTTGCAAAATCCAAGATGGATCATTATGTCTTGCATGCAAGACAACACATTCATTTGAATGTGTTTAAATCACACACACACACAACTCTTCCACTTCCACTCCACTTTCACACACACACCACCACCACCACCTTCCAATCGGCCGCCCCTCCCTCTTCCCCTCCTCCTCTCGCCGGACACCACACCACCGCGACCACCATCTGAACCCGACACCACCGCGACCACCATCTGCACCCAACACCACCGCGACCACCATCTGCACCCGACACCACCGCGACCACCATCTGCACCCGACACCACCGCAACCACCATCTGCACCCGACTCCATCACCACCGTCGCCTTCTTCCATACACCATCACCATTACCGCCGCCTTCATCCGACACCCTCACCACCACCGTCGCCTGAAACTGCCACCACCACCGTCGCCCGAAACCAACACCGCCATCACCACCGTCGCCTGAAACTGCCACCACCACCGTCGCCCGAAACCAACACCGCCGTCACCACCGTCGCCTGACACCGCCACCACTATCATTACCCTCATCCCGTCACCCTCACCCGATACACTCACCCCGTCACCCTCACCCGATACACTCACCCGTCACCCTCACCCGTCACCCTCACCCGACACCATCGTGAAACCCCCCCCCCCCTCTCTTCCTTCACCTTCGGTTAACACCAACAATAACCACCCTCATTTATATATACACTCTAGTTGGAACTTAGTTAGACCCGAAGTTTCATCGGGAAATCAAGAATCGAGCTTGCATTCCGTTAAGGGTTCCATCTAGTAAGGTATATTAGATAGACAATGTATATTTATGTTCATGCATGGATGATCAAGATAAGGAATCTTGATGAACCCTAGTTCACCCATTTAGGTATTGTATGAAATGGTTGTTTTGATGATTTTGTATGTAAAATGACTATTATGATGGTTGATAAATCTGAAAATGGATGATTAAGTGGATGAAACCATGTTATGTTAAGGATTTAGGTGGTAAAAATGTATGTATATATGGGTATGTTATGTATGTATGAAGGCTTAATCTTGTGGATGGGAAAAATGATGAAATATGGTCTTGATAAGAACATTAGGAGATCTATTGGATGAAGGATTACTATTAACATGATAACTTAGAATAATAGGTAGATCAAGGATTTTAGGTAATTTTGATAATAATATTAGTGAAAGATGACTAGGTTGAAATAAAAGAAAATTTGGACATAATTAAAGGACTTCCTTAGACAAAAAGTCTACTAAAGAATGTTGAGACTAAGAATTATGGTTAAGAGTAAGCAAAAGGCCAAGGAAAAACCATAACTAACGAACCCGATTAAAACGACGGTCGAAACATCAAAAAAATACAAGACTAAGAATGGAGCATACCTTGGACAAGTTATGTCTAATAAAAAGAAAATATATGAGTATAACTTAAACGACTAATTAGTAAGTTATGTAAGGAAAAGTTAATAGATGAATTAATAATCAAATAATTAATAGTGAGGAAACTACTTCTTGAATTCTACATGAACTCAGGTAAAAGAAAGCCCGATCAGATAATCATTTTAGGAATAATAACCCGAAGTAGAGATGATTGACTCTCTGTTTAAGAAGGTTTTAGACACCCAAGATGATGGTATAATAAGACTTTTTGACTCAAAGTTTATTAGTGACTAGTTAGTAAAAATTAATACATATAAGCCAGGAACAAGAAAATTGGTGGTTTATAGTCAGGACTTATAATAAAGGACACAAAACATATAATTTTAAAACAAAACGTATCATTTCAAACAATCATATATAGAATGGGTGAAGTGCATTCTTAAACATGAATTATCGCATAATAATCATAATGTTTATGATTAGGGTTTACTATTTGAAAAGCATTTCACATTGGTTAACCTCAAAGATTACGCTCAAGGTGAGTCCTTCGGCCCCATTTTTAAATGTATTATTTCAAATTGTTTGGGGGAAAAGCATGAAATGATTTATTAAAGTATATGATGAGTTAAACGGGATAATATATATATAAGGGTATAAGTTTGAATCAGTAGTATGGATCTATATACTACTGAAATCTAAATCCCTCTATAATCATTAACCTCGGGGATGAGGCCACAGAATATATTGGTAGATCTATCGGGTTAGAATGGCCCGCCCTCGCGACCAGTCGCACTGGTCAGGTTGTGGCGAGGGAGTTTATATGTCTGGATAGTTGTGGGGCAACGACGTGTTTCTTGGTTTGATTATGGGCTTATGACCTAAATAACATAGTACCTAGCTAGTCTATGTGGATTATATTATGCCTTGTTTCATCATATGGTTTTTAAAAAGAGATGTATGGTTGCAAGATTTCAAAACCCCGAAAGCTCACCAACTTTATGTTGACTTTATTACCCTTCGTGCTTTTCAGGGTTATAGGTGAGCTTGACATGGAATCCGGAATTTTGTCTTTGGAAGGGTCAAACGTTAAGACTTCAAATGTTTTAAATAAAACCATGTTTGTGTAATAAAAAGTAGTATTCGTACTACTAAAAGTGTTTTGATGTAGAATAACCGAGTACTCGTATGATGTGACTAATGGTTTTAATAACAAATGACATTTTAGTATACGTTTGACCATGAAAGTTGGGTCAAGTCCAACTTCCGTTACCACCACGTCACGCGACTTTCCGCTGCGATTTTCGGGGTGTGACAGAAGTTGGTATCAGAGCCAACGGTTATAGTGAACTAGAGAGTATTTTCAAAATCTAGACTATAACCTTTAAAAAGATTATTTGACTCCAAAGACAATTCCGTGTCATAAGCATAATAATAGTCTTATTAAAAAAATTATGATTGTTAATTTTGTATGCTAGAATTTAGTAAAAATTAATATGTACGCATGCATGCATTTCTCTATTTGTAGATGTCTGATCGTGTTAGCCGAGAGAGAGCACCTGACCTTAGCAGTAGCACCGATGGTTCATCCGAGCCTCTTTCCTCGACACCATGGTATCACCCTACTCAGCCATACTTCGCAGCTACCATGTACCCGGGTATGGAAAACTCGGGGAATGGTTGGATATCTGAGTCCGATGATGAGAGCCCTACCCCACCAGCAGTCGCACTCGAGCCCATTGCTGAGGAGCCAGTTGGCTTGGCCTCAGAGAGTGAGACTCATACTGCTGTGACTCCTGCTGTTACTATTCCCCTCATGCGACACCCACCAAAGATTAGGATGGTGTATGAGCGAAGGGAGCGCAGGGAGAAGAGAGAAGCGGTTGTGGATGATGCACCGCCAAGGATTAAGTTGGTGTATGAACGGAGGAAACGTAGAGAGAAGAGAAAGGTGATGGATGATGATGTCATGGAGAGTACGCTTATGCCCAAACGGGCCAGACTTTTAGACGATCAGTGGAGATGGATTATGGATGCCATGAGAGGCTGGGCTTCGAGGGATGGGATTCCTTCCACCTTTGAGGAAGGAGAGTCGTCTTCTGCGCCACACAGGACCACTTTGGGTGGTGAGTCCATCGAGCGCGTGATGATTACCCTAGTAGCCCAGTGTGTGCGACTTGAGAAGGAGCTACTGTCTACCAGAAAGAAGATAAGGATTCAAGAGGAGGTGAGTCAAGCTTTGGATGGAAGATTGATGACGATTGAGGAGGAAAGGTTGTTGGATGACAGCGCTATGAGCCAGATGCACTTCCGTATAGCAGACCTGGAGACTAGCCTCGCAGAGACTAGGGATCGATTGACCCAGGCAGAGCAGAGGGCAGATGTGGCGGAGACAGCATTGGTGACGGCTCAGCAGTACGCGATAGTGATGGGAGAGAGAGCGGAGACATCGATGGCTATGGCTACTTTATGTTTGATGATGATTACCTACCTCACGCATGTTGGTAGTGGAACCTTGTTTTAGTATGACTATGAGATTAGCCGGGGTACTTGAACATTATCTTTTGACCGAGTTATAAACTCGATGATGCATGTAGACTGATTTACTTATGATCCTTTTGATGACTAACTCGTATGTAATTAATAACCATGGATGAACTAGACACTTATGAAAACTTTAAAAGTTATGCCTTGATGAGATGTGTTTAGTCGCATGAATATTCAATTATTGTATGATTATTTAAGGAATCAATTATATAGAATATTCTTATATAATATACCATTATAATAATATAATAACAAGCGTACGTAAACTAAACTTCTTCTTCACTACCTTCGGAACAGAATTGAATCATGCCACCTGTAACCCGAAATACGTCCTCAAGTGGAAACGCCAATTTACCATCCACCCCAGAGGAACTAGCCCAATTGATAGCTAGACACGTCAAATCAGCTTTAGAACAACATGATGCAAATCTAGTGGCTGGTCAAGTAAGGAGGCAAGAAAATACAGATAATGGCCTTGGAAACGGAGCAGGAAATGGTTCAAACGTAGGTTCCGGTATGGGTGCAAACAATGGATCCGGCACGAACGGAAACCCAGGAAGTTCATCAGGTGGACAACCACAAGGGTGTTCATATAAGACATTTCAAGGATGCAACCCAAGAACTTTTACAGGCGCTGAAGGACCGTTAGATATAATCAGGTGGATCGAAAGGATGGAGACGGTTATAACGATAAGCAATTGTTCCAACGATCAAAAGGTCAAGTATGCAACATGTTCCTTTCAAGATGCAGCATTGTCATGGTGGAATTCCCAACGCCAGATTTTGGGCGATACCAACGCATATGAACTTACCTGGGAACAACTAAAGGAGATGCTACTTAAAGAATATTGCCCACGCAATGAGCTCCAGAAGATTGAGACCGAATTCTGGAATCATACCATGAAAGGAGCTGAGATTCGGACATACACCTCAAGATTCAATGACCTTGCAAGGTTAGTACCTAGAATGGTCACGCCGGAATATGTCCGAATTGAAAGATACATATGGGGATTGGCACCTCAAATAAGGAGCAATGTTACAGCTTCCAAACCAACCACCATCCAAAGTGCAATCGCTATTGCACACACCTTAACTGATGACGCAATACGGAATGGAACCCTGATCAAGAAGGACGATCAAGGAAAGAGTGCGATGGAAATTGAAAGGAAGACGGTTAAAGTGAACCGAAGATTATTTGATGGAAAGAGAAAGTGGTTTGAAAATCCCAAGGGACCAGTAAACAACAGGAAGAATTTTAATCAGAGATCTGAACGGGTTTATGTGGCAACATCGAACAATGGAAGATCAACCAAAGAACCTCAAGGAAAATGTAGCAAATGTGGATATCCCCATACTGGTGACTGTAAAATTTGTGCTCATTGTCATAAGTTCGGACACCTAAGCCAGAATTGTCGGGCAAAACCTGAAGGGAGGATGATCAGAAATGATCAAGCTTGCTATGAATGTGGTGTAGTTGGACACTTCAAGAAGGATTGTCCAAGACTGAATGGATCTAGGGCCAGAGGGAGAGCCTTTGAAATGAATGCCAAGGAAGCACAGCAAGAGCCGTCAGTAGTCAACGGTACGTTTCTTATCAATAATCATTATGCCTCTGTTTTGTTTGACACTGGTGCTGATTTAAGTTTTGTATCCAAAGAGTTTGAATCATCATTGGGAATTAAACCATGTAAGCTAAGAAAGAAGTATATTATTGAGTTAGCTAATGGAAAGAAAATTGAATCCAATGAAGTAATTAGAAACTGCACGATACAACTTAACAACCATCTCTTTAGTATTGACTTATTACCTGTCAATCTGGGAAGTTTTGATGTGGTTATTGGAATGGATTGGCTCTCTCGAAATCATGCTGAAATAGTATGTTTCGAGAAAATCATTCGATTGCCAACTCCTAGTGGAGAACTCTTAATCGTACAAGGAGAAAAGGGAAAACCTTCATTCAAAATTATAAGTGTCATGGAAGCATATGGATACCTTAATGAAGGATATCCTGCCTTCCTGATAAAAGCCACTGACACTAGGAATGAGGAGCGAAAACTTGAAGATATTCCCATTGTACGAGAATACCCAGAGGTATTTCCCGAAGATTTGCCAGGGTTACCTCCACAAAGACAGATCAAGTTCCAAATTGATTTGATACCCGGAGCAGCACCAGTAGCACGATCACCATACAGACTAGCACCTTCCGAAATGCAGGAGTTGTCAAAGCAACTGCAAGAATTATTAGAAAAAGGGTTCATTCGACCAAGCTTTTCTCCATGGGGAGCACCTGTGCTATTCGTCAAAAAGAAAGACGGATCATTCCGAATGTGTATCGATTATAGAGAATTAAACAAACTTACCATTAAAAATCGATACCCATTACCAAGAATTGATGACTTGTTCGATCAATTGCAAGGATCCAGCTACTACTCGAAGATAGATTTACGGTCTGGATATCACCAGCTGTTGATAGCAGAAGAGGATATCCCAAAAACGGCTTTTAGAACACGTTACGGTCATTACGAGTTTCTAGTAATGCCGTTTGGATTAACCAACGCACCTGCCATATTCATGGATCTCATGAATAGGGTTTGTAAACCCTACCTAGACAAGTTTGTGATAGTATTCATTGATGATATTCTGATATACTCACAATCCAAAGAAGAACATGAGCAACATCTCAGGCTAATCCTAAACGTGTTAAAGAAAGAAAAGCTGTACGCAAAATTCTCAAAATGTGAATTTTGGCTTCGAGAAGTTCGATTCCTCGGTCACATTATCAACAAGGAGGGTATCCACGTGGATCCAACCAAGATAGAAGCAATTAAGAACTGGGAAGTCCCCAAATCTCCAACAGAAGTGCGACAATTTTTAGGGTTAGCTGGTTACTACCGTAGGTTTATAGAAAATTTCGCAAAGATAGCTCAACCATTGACCCTATTGACCCGTAAGGACAAAAATTATGTATGGGGCGAAGATCAAGAGAAAGCTTTTCAATTACTAAAGCAGAAGTTGTGCAGCGCACCCATACTGTCTCTACCAGATGGAACTGAGGGATTTGTAGTATATTGTGACGCCTCGCGATTAGGCCTTGGGTGTGTATTGATGCAAAAAGATAAGGTCATTGCTTATGCATCAAGACAATTGAAAGTACATGAAAAGAATTACACCACCCATGACCTAGAACTAGGAGCTGTCGTTTTTGCTCTTAAAATATGGAGACATTATTTGTATGGAACCAAATGTGTCATCTATACGGATCATAAGAGCCTGCAACATATTTTTAATCAAAAGGATTTAAATATGAGGCAGCGCCGTTGGGTGGAGCTGTTGAATGATTATGACTGCGATATCCGATATCACCCAGGCAAGGCAAATGTTGTGGCAGACGCTCTTAGTAGGAAAGAAAGGGAAAGGCCACTGCGAGTGCGAGCGTTGAAACTTACCATTTACTCGAACCTTACTGACCAGATCCGCAGTGCTCAACTCGAAGCATTAAAAGGAGAAAACCTAGAAAGAGAAGGTCTGCGAGGGATGGTCAAGGAGTTAGCGACAGGTTCTGATAAAATGATACGATTTGCCGGAAGAATGTGGATCCCTAAGCATGGAGAGTTACGCAAAGTAATTCTTGATGAGGCACACAAAACAAGGTACTCGATTCACCCAGGAATCGACAAAATGTATCATGATGTGAAGGAATTTTTCTGGTGGCCTAACATGAAGGGAGACGTAGCTACCTATGTTAACCAATGCATGACCTGCTCTAAAGTAAAGGCAGAATACCAGAAACCATCAGGACTACTACAACAGCCGGAAATTCCAAAATGGAAATGGGAATGCATTGCCATGGATTTTGTAACAAAATTACCTAGGACAGCAAGTGGTTATGATACCATTTGGGTAATTGTTGATCGACTAACAAAATCTGCACATTTCCTACCAATGAAAGAAACCTACAGTATGAGCAAATTGGCAAGCTTATACATCAAAGAAGTAGTTTCACGCCACGGTGTACCAATTTCAATCATATCTGATAGAGATAGTCGATTCACCTCTAGATTTTGGCAAACCCTACAGGAGGCCATGGGTACCCGATTAGATATGAGCACGGCCTATCACCCACAAACAGACGGACAGAGCGAGAGAACCATTCAGACTTTGGAGGATTTATTGAGAGCTTGTGTGATCGACTTTGGTGGAAATTGGGATACTCATCTACCACTAGCTGAGTTCTCCTATAATAATAGTTATCACACCAGCATCAAGGCCGCTCCATTTGAAGCACTATATGGAAGAAAGTGCCGATCGCCGTTATGTTGGGCCGACATTGGAGAAAGACAATTAACAGGACCAGAAATCATTCAAGAAACAACGAATAAGATTGTTCAGATCCGAAAAAGGCTAGAAATGGCTAATAGTCGACAAAAGAGTTATGCAGATAATCGGAGGAAGCCATTAGAATTCATGGTCGGCGATAGAGTGTTCTTGAAGGTATCTCCATGGAAGGGAATTATGAGATTCGGAAAAAGAGGGAAGCTAAGTCCACGGTTCGTAGGTCCCTTTGAAATCCTGGAACGGATTGGGAAAGTTGCATACCGACTCAGATTACCGGAGGAACTGAGTAAGGTGCACAATGTATTTCACGTATCTAATTTAAGGAAATGCATGACAGATGAATCTCTAGTTATCCCTCCAGATGAAGTTAGTATCAACGACAAACTCCAATTCATCGAAGAGCCAATAGAGGTCTTAGATTGGAAAACTCAGAAACTCAGGCGAAAGCAAATCAAGCTAGTTAAAGTCCGATGGAACTCTAGAAGGGGACCTGAATTTACTTGGGAGCGCCAAGATGAAATGCAACAAAAGTACCCATACCTGTTCAAAACCGGATTTGACTCAGGATCAACAGCGTAAATTTCGGGACGAAATTTCTTAAACGAGGGGAGACTGTGACACCCGGTCAAAACAGGTCAACTCTCGAAACCATCCGCAATAACTAATTGATAATTATTTAGCGTTTAGGTCTAACTAAACAAAACCCTGCGTTAACGTTTGACAAATCTTGCAAATTGTTTAACAATTTCTTGAATAATTATAATAATAATAATAATAATAATAATAATAATAATAATAATATTAATAATAATAATATGGATGATTAATCATTTGCAAAATCCAAGATGGATCATTATGTCTTGCATGCAAGACAACACATTCATTTGAATGTGTTTAAATCACACACACACACAACTCTTCCACTTCCACTCCACTTTCACACACACACCACCACCACCACCTTCCAATCGGCCGCCCCTCCCTCTTCCCCTCCTCCTCTCGCCGGACAACACACCACCGCGACCACCATCTGAACCCGACACCACGCGACCACCATCTGCACCCCACACCACCGCGACCACCATCTGCACCCGACACCACCGCGACCACCATCTGCACCCGACACCACCGCGACCACCATCTGAACCCGACACCACCGCGACCACCATCTGCACCCGACTCCATCACCACCGTCGCCTTCTTCCATACACCATCACCATTACCGCCGCCTTCATCCGACACCCTCACCACCACCGTCGCCTGAAACTGCCACCACCACCGTCGCCCGAAACCAACACCGCCATCACCACCGTCGCCTGAAACTGCCACCACCACCGTCGCCCGAAACCAACACCGCCATCACCACCGTCGCCTGACACCGCCACCACTATCATTACCCTCATCCCGTCACCCTCACCCGATACACTCACCCCGTCACCCTCACCCGATACACTCACACGTCACCCTCACCCGTCACCCTCACCCGACACCATCGTGAAACCCCCCCCCCTCTCTTCCTTCACCTTCGGTTAACACCAACAATAACCACCCTCATTTATATATACACTCTAGTTGGAACTTAGTTAGACCCGAAGTTTCATCGGGAAATCAAGAATCGAGCTTGCATTCCGTTAAGGGTTCCATCTAGTAAGGTATATTAGATAGACAATGTATATTTATGTTCATGCATGGATGATCAAGATAAGGAATCTTGATGAACCCTAGTTCACCCATTTAGGTATTGTATGAAATGGTTGTTTTGATGATTTTGTATGTAAAATGACTATTATGATGGTTTGATAAATCTGAAAATGGATGATTAAGTGGATGAAACCATGTTATGTTAAGGATTTAGGTGGTAAAAATGTATGTATATATGGGTATGTTATGTATGTATGAAGGCTTAATCTTGTGGATGGGAAAAATGATGAAATATGGTCTTGATAAGAACATTAGGAGATCTATTGGATGAAGGATTACTATTAACATGATAACTTAGAATAATAGGTAGATCAAGGATTTTAGGTAATTTTGATAATAATATTAGTGAAAGATGACTAGGTTGAAATAAAAGAAAATTTGGACATAATTAAAGGACTTCCTTAGACAAAAAGTCTACTAAAGAATGTTGAGACTAAGAATTATGGTTAAGAGTAAGCAAAAGGCCAAGGAAAAACCATAACTAACGAACCCGATTAAAACGACGGTCGAAACATCAAAAAAATACAAGACTAAGAATGGAGCATACCTTGGACAAGTTATGTCTAATAAAAAGAAAATATATGAGTATAACTTAAACGACTAATTAGTAAGTTATGTAAGGAAAAGTTAATAGATGAATTAATAATCAAATAATTAATAGTGAGGAAACTACTTCTTGAATTCTACATGAACTCAGGTAAAAGAAAGCCGATCAGATAATCATTTTAGGAATAATAACCCGAAGTAGAGATGATTGACTCTCTGTTTAAGAAGGTTTTAGACACCCAAGATGATGGTATAATAAGACTTTTTGACTCAAAGTTTATTAGTGACTAGTTAGTAAAAATTAATACATATAAGCCAGGAACAAGGAAATTGGTGGTTTATAGTCAGGACCTATAATAAAGGACACAAAACATGTAATTTTAAAACAAAACGTATCATTTCAAACAATCATATCTAGAATGGGTGAAGTGCATTCTTAAACATGAATTATCGCATAATAATCATAATGTTTATGATTAGGGTTTACTATTTGAAAAGCATTTCACATTGGTTAACCTCAAAGATTACGCTCAAGGTGAGTCCTTCGGCCCCATTTTTAAATGTATTATTTCAAATTGTTTGGGGGAAAAGCATGAAATGATTTATTAAAGTATATGATGAGTTAAACGGGATAATATATATATAGGGTATAAGTTTGAATCAGTAGTATGGATCTATATACTACTGAAATCTAAATCCCTCTATAATCATTAACCTCGGGGATGAGGCCACAGAATATATTGGTAGATCTATCGGGTTAGAATGGCCCGCCCTCGCGACCAGTCGCACTGGTCAGGTTGTGGCGAGGGAGTTTATATGTCTGGATAGTTGTGGGGCAACGACGTGTTTCTTGGTTTGATTATGGGCTTATGACCTAAATAACATAGTACCTAGCTAGTCTATGTGGATTATATTATGCCTTGTTTCATCATATGGTTTTTAAAAAGAGATGTATGGTTGCAAGATTTCAAAACCCCGAAAGCTCACCAACTTTATGTTGACTTTATTACCCTTCGTGCTTTTCAGGGTTATAGGTGAGCTTGACATGGAATCCGGAATTTTGTCTTTGGAAGGGTCAAACGTTAAGACTTCAAATGTTTTAAATAAAACCATGTTTGTGTAATAAAAAGTAGTATTCGTACTACTAAAAGTGTTTTGATGTAGAATAACCGAGTACTCGTATGATGTGACTAATGGTTTTAATAACAAATGACATTTTAGTATACGTTTGACCATGAAAGTTGGGTCAAGTCCAACTTCCGTTACCACCACGTCAAGCGACTTTCCGCTGCGATTTTCGGGGTGTGACATCACGTTTGAGTTCAACTGTCCGAAATGGTTTTCGGATTCGTTTCTAACTCGGGTAAATCAACTACCATACTTGTGTTTTTTCCCTTTTTTATAATAAGTCTTTTCTAAACTTAAACTCTCACTGTCTATATTAATACTAATAAATCAAAATATTCAAAAGGCACATGACATTTTTCTCGGTAGTCCACCTAAGCTCCGTTCATGTGTCCTCACTAGAATGAAACTTATATATGTTAGATCCATATTTACTAAAAAAACATTTATAATTAATTTTCGGATTTTTTTGGGAAATATAATTGATACGGAAACAATTACAAACGTTTTTTTTACTATTTTAAATATTAAATTTCATGATAACACAATATTGAAATCAAGATTCGTTTACAAACTTTGTTTCTTTTATTTATTTATCTATTTATTAAAATTACATCACTCCAACTATTCATACTATTATAATTATATAATTAATATAAAAAGTTAAAATCATGCACTATATATAAAAAGATATATACAATATATTCTTATGAATAATAATTGTCTTTTTTTCGTATATTATTTATTATTACTTAAATATGATTGTTATATATAATAATTTCATTAATTCATTGATGTATCACACATAAAATATATTATTATGTTATACATATATAATATGTATTACATAGTTTTTCTATTTTCATCGTACACACGGTATCTAATTTAATGTATTCCATGCTACAATACAATTATAAACATGGACTTAAAATTGATCCACGCAGCCGAGATTTAATTATGATTTACAACTTCTCCGTAATTTATATTAAAAAGTTGAATTAAAAAGCCAAAGATTAAAAAAAGTGGCCCATGCAGGTCTCGAACCTGCGACCTTCGCGTTATTAGCACGACGCTCTAACCAACTGAGCTAATAGGCCTCTTGTTATTGTATTGCATTTCTCACTAAATATATTATAGTTTACTTTAAATGATGTGCAAAACAAGTAATTATGCAACAATTAGATTTATAGCGTAAAATAAATCCGGTCATAAGTAACTAATTAATGTTATAAAGACAAATGAATGTTGTTAATGCAAAAATCATTTAAGTTATAACATTTGTTTAGTTTGCAAGAAAATTGGTAACTCGTTATAATCGTGTCATTTAAAGAGTATATATGAAACCAAGTTATTATTTAATGAGTTATTTTAAAGTTACTAATCATTAAACATATACAAAATACACTAAATAGCGTATAGCCATCCGATTTTAAATATTTTCATTTCATTACTCAAAATAAATGAAGAATTTTACAATGGTAAAACAACATCAAAACAAAGATACAAGATCGAGCAAGCTGTCACAAGTCAAACACAATTGAATTCTATCAAGTCATAAATATACATAAGAATTCATCAAGACATTAAATTACAACAAACACAAAATAAATAAAAACTACCATCTATTATGTAGAACTACCCTGCCAAAATATGAACAAATCTCATGGTGTTGTGGTTAAAGCAGAAGGAGACATTGGCTTTCCTCTTCCCATGGTGAAACCCCTAGTCCCATCAGGCATTCTTGGCCCTTTAGGACTCTGTTTAGGTGAAGGTGTTTCCGAATGTGTCGAGCCGCTTGATTGTGGCGATTGTGGAAGGACCCCACGCGGGGTATGACATGATGTGCGTATCTTTGACTTCCCACGCCCCCGGGCCCATCCTTTCTTTGAACCCTCTTCAGCCTACCAATGACATATCACATTTTTGACCCGTTTATTAATGAATGAGTCAATTTGCGCTGTGGTTTATCTGTAAAAGGTGTAACGGGTCAAACAGGTAAAATAAACTGTATCTAAGCACTTACATTATTTTCGATAGAAAGTTCTGTAGCATTAGTAGGAGAAGATTCTTCAGGCAAATCATATGCTTCATCAATCTCATCATCAAGTAATCCATCAAACTCTGACTTCCTGCTCTTCAATACAGACTTAGGCTGTGCATTTGAATCATAGACTTTATAAAAAAAAGAGTAGATTGATGTTTGAAAATTATAAGATAATTTACAAGATATTTGAATCACATACTGAACGTCGAAGCAACAACCTAACTCTCAGCCCTTTCCGCCAGTTCCTTTCATCATTTAGTTTTTCAACCTGAAAAGACGAACTTCTAAGACAATGCTTTGGGGGTGTAAGGTGTTCAAGATGTGATAATGCAAACATACTGCTTTCTCAGCCATCTCTGCGGTTTCGTATTCCACCAAAGCATGGAGCTTTAAAACAAAAAAAAAGCCGTGTTAAACTGTTAAAGAAGTAATTGTAGGGGGAGTGGATGTGTAGTTACAACATACAAATCATTATGTGATATTGGATAATCAAACTCGGATAATCTAATGAATGATATGGATTATACAATTCAGATTCATCAAAAACTGATTACTGTGACTTGAAGACACAATAATCAATAATCAGTTCCTAAAGGGAGAAGATTAGATGAAGTAAGCCATGGCTTGATACCTTGTTACTTAAAACGTAATCTCCTCTAGTACGCGATGAATTGGGCTCTTGAGGGTGGCAAATACGAATCGCTTTGACACTAGACAATGAGAAAACTCAGTGAAATGCTGCTTATTTATAGAAGTTGAAGATCAAACTTAAAGACAAATTATAGGTTTCAGAATCTACCCTCTGACCACACTAAAGATTTTCTCAAGGTTTTGATGTGAATGATCTTCAGGTAAATTCTCAGCAACGACGGTGCGAGACTGCATGACGATTTACAAACCAATCATCATTGCTTAAAGATTCTAAGAACTCCGAAATAGTCAAAAGGTCAACGAGTTGACTAACCTGTAGTTCTTCTTTGTCTTTATCTGTAAAGGGGTATTTACGTTTAACTTTTTTGCCATCGCTGCTTACAACCTAGCAAGGACACAATTAGACGAAGAAACCGATAGTAGTTAACAAAATGTCAAAAATAGCTTACCAACTTTGAAGATGAGCAAAGAGCTTGAGCAAGCAGTTGATTATTAGTGATGCAGGATTTAATTTTTTTCATAGAGGCAATAACAGATATAGGAACTGTTACAAGAGAGACACTCATTAATAAGATCACACTGATTTGCATAATCCCATAAGACTTTTTTCTTTTCATTTTGTGCGTCTCGTCTACGTTTTGACCTCATGTACAGGACCCACAAAATGAAAATGTTAAAAAGCTAAAAGGAATAGTTTTTAAGGTCATTGTGATCTCACCATAGCCTTCAGGGTCCTTACTTATGTGTTTCACCAGGGATTCATTTGCAAGCAGGCTCAGGCCACTGAATTGATATTCAACCTGATGAAAATGCAAAATCTCATATCATCTAAATTTTCCAAGAATTACTTTTTCCAACTAAAAGATGATAATAGTCATATGATAGTAAATTGGATGGAAGAAAATCAAAACAAGTTTAATTCTCTTAATATATATTAGATGTTCAGAAAATGTGTACGCTACAGTTGACCATAATACCATATATATGTTTATTGCTTTCTTTCATTTTCATATACAGACAAGACCAAAAAGACCAACTCAAAGATGGACAGCCTTATGCACCATCCAACACAACAAAGCCACATATACCATTCAAAGTCCGTACGCCCATATGGCCAATCCAACACAAGTTGATGCCAAAATCTCATTTTTAACAGAAAACTACGTACACCATACACATAGCTAGCCCGATGAAATCCGAGGCTAGACAGTCAAATTTGTACATAGTGGTCAACTGGTCATTCCAAGAAAAGAAAGCAAACGACTAGTTATAAACTCGGACAACCTTATGGATAATTCAACCAAAAGTGATACCCAATCTCATTTCAAGACAATTTGAGATTCAACACAAAGTGGCGCCAAGAATTAATTATTAAAACAAATGGGGCTCATTTTCGGCCTATCGAACATCAACAGAGACCAAAAACTCGTTTCAAGTAAAATTCAAGACACCCTTATGGCCAATCCAACACATGTTGAACTCAAACCTCATCTTAAACATAAAAGCCCAACACACATCTGATAAAAAATAACCACATTTCGCAGCCATTTCTATATTCACATTCATACTTTCAACAAAACCTACAACACACTAACGCACATTCAATCCTCAAAGCATCAAAAACAAACACAAAGACCAATTCAACTCATTCATCCCCAAACAAAATCTCCCAAAACAAGAAAAATGAACCTGCTTGATGATCTTTTGTTGAAGATCCTCAGTGAGGACATTCTTCGAACAGTTGGCGATCACAACATCCTGATGCGAGAAGAACGCATCTTGCTGATCATGTTCACCAGCACCAACATACACCCAATCATTCGAACCACTGCCATCGTTCCCACCCACCACCATGTAATTAAAACATGGGTAAAAATAACCCGAAATCGGAATCTGGGTGTGCGAGCTTGGCACAAATTCAGGTGCACGAGCGTTGAATTTGAAAGAACTTGAATTGGGGGTCTCTGTTTTTTCGTTGGATTTCGTATCTTTTTGTTTGATTTCTTGCAATTGGTCTTCTGGGTGTGTTTGCGCCATTGTTGTGAGTGTTTTTGAAGCTTTGTTATGAAAAGATTTGTGTGATGAATGGATTGAATGTGTTTTGATGAAGGGGATTTGGAGGCTGTGAATTCTAACATGGGTTTGTCGGAGTTGTTGAATTGAAGCGAAGAAATTGGCGTTTTTTTCGCATTGTTTGATAACTGTAATTTGATTTCAATCGCACGTTTGGAAAGAAATTTTTGAACCTTATTGATTTTTTTGCATATTAAAATAGAAAATTGGATTTTAATATTAAGTATTGATAATTCAAATTGATAAATATTAATTTCAACTAATAACAATCTTAGTTTAACTATTCGCTAATAACAATCTATTATTTGAAATATTAAAATAATTCAAACTATTAACTATTGATAAATATTAATTTCAACTAACAGTTTAATTAGTATTATTTTTAATTTTTAATTTTTTACTAATAACAATCTCAGTTTAACTATTTGCTAACTCCTCTAGTTTTTTTATGATTTATTATGTGGTGCGGCTCGTGACGTGATGTAAAACATATAAAAAATTAGAAATATAAATATATTAATCAATTTTTTACATCAATTTTTGAAGTTATTCAACATAACGTTTTTGTCACTACCACGTCATAAAAAAAACAAACGGAGTTAGCGAACAGTTAGCTTGAAACTGTTATTGGTAACAAAATCGAAAGTTAGATTAGTATTAATCAAAGTGTTAGTTGAGATTAATATTGACCAATAGTTAATAGTTTGGAAGATTATAATCTAATTTTTCTATTATAATAAGAGTAAATTTTAGGATTTTTCTTTTGGTTCTAGTTTCATTTAATCTTAGATTTGATCATATTAAAAGTTGTATATAAGGTTTTTAATCTTTAACTAGTATTGGCGCCCGCGCGTTTCCGCGGGGTTTTCTCGTAACACAATGAAAATAATATTATGTGTTTTTATTAAAAAAACAAGAAATCATAAAAATCAATAAAATTATGAATGCATATAGGTTGTCTTTGTTTTACCTATTGTTTTAACACAAACTGAAATAATATTAATAATATTACGATAAGATCAATCTATAAAATTCTTATACAATCCAACTAAGTATGTTAATTACCCGTTAAACATTATAATAACACTAATATATGGTTTCTATTTAATATATAAACACTTAAACTTGAATTTTAGAATACTATCTTTAAATGTATGCTAGACATTTATTTTATTAGTTTATCTAAAAGAAAAATCATCTCATTTTTTTATATTATCTTGTACTAAAATTAAAAAATTAAAACTAAAATAGATTTGTAATTTGGAAAAGAAGATGTCAAGTACATTAGGACTTTACATTCACTTTTTACCTATCTCTATTTTTCACTTTTGATGATCTCTAAATACTATTTTTTAAACGGCTTCTCTAAACCCATTTAATCTCTACCCAATCATTCTTTTTGGCTTCACACCCAACACCACCATCACTATAGCACCACCTACAATACAACCACCCATTTCTCTTGTTGTTCAAACATTCAAACCCATCGTCACCGCCCCTCACATCAGTGATGTCTTTTAGATATGATTTTCGAAAGGCGAAAATAAGACATAAATGGGGCTGGCGGAAGTTCGAAGGTCCGAAGGCCATCACGACGACCAAAAGAGAGATCCGACTCTTCTGGTGGTGATAACTGGCTACTGATGGTAAGAGGGAGTTTACGGGTCAGATCGAAGACTAAAGCTCCACGATCTGACAAGTTAAGGGTTCTTGAATGGAGAAGACGATGGGGAGGGTGAGAGCTGCTGCCACAACTCTGGCAGCGGCGGCTTTAGCGACCCAGTATACATATTTTCAATCTCAATCGTTACATCAACAACATTCTTCTAGCCTGATCACTTGTACTTCTGTGGTGCTTTTCAATGTTGTACGCTATGCTTGGCCTTTGGTACGGTGGCACTATAGCCGCTTTATGCTTTTAAATATTATACACTATGCTTGGCCTTAGGTAAGGTGACAATGTAACCACCGACCAAGGGAATAATACGTATTACAATTTTTATTTTTTAGTCCATGACTTTAACTTTTATTAAATCTAAATTTTAACAAGCAGGTATTTTTACTTTTTTTTTATTTTTAAAACATCTGTTTTTGAAAGGCCCTGGTTATGACTATGCAAACGGTTCAAATGGCTCATGTTTCCTTGGTCTTTGAACTGGTAGGTTAACTATTATTATCATAGGTAATAATGGTTCTTACAATGAAGAAGATGATACAAAAATCCTCTTAGAGTAGGACAAGAACAAAAACCGTATGATGGGATAAAATTGACACGTTGTTCAAAAAAAATCCGCAAAGACCTTCTTGTACTAGTCCTATGTGGTTGCATTCATGGCAATCATCACTAGTTTCCCCCGAGGGCATGATATGACTTTGTTCTTGGTCTTGTTTAATAGATGTCGGGTGCCACTTTCCCGTTCAAGAATCTTCATATGCTCTAAGTGGGCGAGCTAGAATCCTTATGTCAGGTTGGTTGTTCAAAGACTTTTTACCTTACTGTAAGGATTCCTATAAGACTGATGCATCCAAAACATCCAAAGTCTTTCTGCATGCATGCACTGAAGTACAGAAGTAGAGATGCTTCGGAAGTTTTATACAATACACTAGAAAATATTCTAAGTGTAAAATCTTCCGAAGCCAATACCAACATCTTCCGAAGCCAAAAGTAAAGTCTTCCGAAGCTTCAAAGACAAAGTCTTCCGAAGCCAAAGAGTGAAGACAGATTTCTTTTGAAGACTTTTAGATACATGCTTTTATCTGATGTACTTTACCATAAAGTTGGACCACCTTTTCGTTGCAATCTGTTCAGTCACCAACTATCATGAGTTGGTGAAAAAGTCCATGCTTTTGGTAACTGTACATTGAGGTCTTGAGTCTGTGCTTTCTACTTTATGTACTTTTATCCTTTTTGTAATATATTAGGATGTGAGCTATGGCATGTCATAGTCACTAGTCAAAAGGCAATATGTCTTTTGACTCTACATTTGATTTTATAGTTGTCTAGTCTTATGTATCCAGCTGGCCTTCAAAGTATGGCCGACTGTAGGATGTAGTATAAAGTATCTCATGTCTTTGTAACTTTCTTTCTATGCGTTGTAATACTTGTAAAAAAACTTGAGAGCAATATACATCATTCTTGAAAACCAAATACTTGTGTTGTTTGTAATCTTGTTCTGTCTCATACTTTACTTGTATTCTTAGTATCTTACATATTAGTTACCAGTTTCCTATTTGATTTGTTAAGTGTTCTAAAGATCTCTCCTCATTGTGTTGTTGTGTTGTATGTGACCAATCTTAAACGGTCTTGCACTTACCCTTTGCGTATTCATTTTTTTTAAGTCCAAACCCATTATTCTTGATCTACACTAGTCTTAGCAGTGTTTGATACACAAGAATGAGGGGCAGAATGTAATTAATCATTGAGAGTGAATGAATAAAAACATGTTCGATTGATGAATGTAATGGAATGAATTATTACATAGTTGATTCATTACGTCAAATTCATTCCATTCACCCCCCCCTCTTTTTTCATTCCATCCATTCTTCCATCATTAGTCACCAACACCAATCACTCACCCACCACAATAACCACCACCAGCCACCAAGATTTGTTCGTCACCGACAACCACACCAGGCACAGCCACCACCACCAAGATTGACCGTTGCCAACCACCGGCCACCTTTGGCGCCACCCACCACCAGCAACCAGCGACGCCGCCGAAAACCACCGCCGGCCATCACCGCCATTGCCACCATAACTACTTTTACATTTCATTTCTTCATTTTTTCATACCTAACAAATAATATAAAGTAATGATTTATTTATTACTAAAAGGTAATCAAACACATAATGAAATGTAATGATTTATTTCATTTTATCATCCATTCAATTTCCTCATTCATTCTATTTAATCATTCATTTCAATACCTCATACCAAATAGATCCTTATTCCGGATGCAACCCTCAAGAATAGTTTAGTGTATCCGGTGTCAAAAAGAGAGATTCCAAAGGAGAAAATGTCAACAATATTGTACATAAAGGCTCCAATAATAACCTACCTACGATGGTGCCAACAATAACTGATTAATTAATACGATTTACAGAATAAGTGCTAGAATAATTGAAGACGTAATAATAACAAAAACTAGCATTTTTACCCCCGCACGTCGCTGCGGGGTTCTTTTGTAATGGAATGATTGTTTTTCTCGTTCAAAATTTTGATTTTTCGTTAAGCATCTGTTATTTTCTAACTCTTTGGTGACTGTTGTCATCAATTGACCTAATCATTAAGGTGTAATAGATGGTTGCTAACCCCATTTAACCTTCTTATCACCTTTATTTTGTTTCATCCTCTCAATCACTAAATCAGGGTAGAAAGTGACCGTGATTGCGTTGGATGAGACCTTACTATAATCATAATCATTTTGTTAGATAATATAAGGTTAATATTAGATGAATTTGAATAAATAATATCTATTCAAAAAAATGTTGCAAGTATTTTTATAATTCTTATGTATAAATATTTTGTAATCATAATAATATAAACATGTCCAATACAAAATTTGAACATTTTATAATAGCTAAAAAAAATTTACTGCATAACTTAGAGGTATTTATGATCTAAAATAACAATGAATAAAAGAATAAAACTTGGATTATTTTATTGGCTAATAATTCTATGGGGAAAAGAAAATACAATAAATTCAGAATTATTGTAATGAAAAGAAAATCCATTGAATCGATTGAAGTCCTGACAAATATAATTCTCTTTCTCTCTCTACTCAAACTAAAATTCTTTTTTACTTTTTTCTCTTCTCTCTTTCTCTCTTTAATATTCTCTCTCTACAAAATTACATTTTTTCTCTCCATCTTCTCTATTTATATACGGATCAAACCTCCGATCACAACCATCTCCGGCATTGCAAACATGTGACGTACGACTACACCCACAACACCAAAATAATCTTTTTCGCTGATGGTTTTCGTGGTCGTCTGATGCATTGCAAGTCCCGACTTCAACTCCTTGCTTCACCCATTTCTCTCTCTATCTCCCCCTCTTCGTTACCAGTCTAGAAAGTGAGATCAGGCTGAGGCGCTGGTCTCGGTTCAAGTCGACGGCAACTATTATGGATGTTTGGTGTCTACCGACGAATGTATTGAGAGATGAACCAACGATGAACCTCACCGGTAAATAAGATCTAACTGGGAGTAGGAATTGAAGTAAGCATGAAAGGAGAAACAACCGAAACTCTCTCTCAATATCTTAACTTTACCCTCTTTCTCTCCATTGTTGTCTCTCTTCTAGAAAGCATACAGTTAACAAATATTGGTTTCATGAGAGAGAAAGAGATAAAAGATCTCTATTTAACATGTGCCAGGGGTTCTTTTTGTATATCACTTAACTTTGGTGGTTCATTTAGAAACTCACAAAAAGTAACTGCATCCACCGACATAGATGTTTAATATATAGTATAATATTTATTGTATTTAATTGAAAAATATTCGCAAATCAAATAGTTATGTATTATTTCTAGACTACCCTAGCTTTGTATCCAACTTCAAACTTTCGAAACCAGTGACGGAGTTTGAACATTCCTGTACGGGGGCGGGGGGCGAAATTAATATTTTTTAAAGGGGGCAAACTCAATATTTATATAAAAATTTACACTACCGGACTAAAATTTAATACTACTGACGAAAAAAAGAGCCCCCCCCCCCCCCCCAGTCTCCTCTATGCTTCGCCTATGTTCAAAACTCAAATACTTAAGGTTTGAATTCGGTTCGATAAACATCCATGCAAAACAACGTTAACAAGTCGTAAGATGATGTCACAATAATGAGCTTAATAGAGGTTACCATAACTCACACTCACGTTTAACGTTTTAAACCGAACCGGGTTCACCCGGTACACCCCCCGCACGACCTGACCGGAACCTAACCCGGTGCAACCCATTACGAATCCATCATATTATTTATAAATTACATAAAATGAACCCGAGTTGGACACCCGAAACGAGCCAAACCCAGTTTAGAATTAGTTGACCACGACCCGAACCGGGTTCAACCCAACCCGTTTTGTTAACCTTTACTCTCGAGTGTTTTGTTTGAAAATCCATCATATTGGTCTTTTGTGCACCTTTACTTCCGAGTTTACGGTATTAAAAATTTTGGTAAGTGGGCTTATCATGTAAAGGCCCATTATGAACGGCCCAACCACATGATAAACAAAAAAAATATATTGAACCTGACGTGAATCGAACACGCAACCTTCTGATCTGGAGTCAGACGCGCTACCATTGCGCCACAGATCCAACTTGTGTTTATGTTATTAAAGAAAGTGTTTGAACAGAATGAAAGTTTTGACCTTTGACCAGCAAATTCATACAGCTTTCATGTGAATTTCCAGTGAACATGATAACAATGATAATTTACTACAACCAATTAAATTAATCTGTCTTATATTATCATACATAATAACAAAATTCTTGAAAGATCGAATCGATCCGAATCATGAGTCTACAGGCAGATCATGAAAACGATAAAACATGAAGTCGGGCTCCAGTTGAGTGATGCAGCTAAGGAAACAAAGGCATGCAGCTGAGCCCAGTGTTCTCTGGAAGTCCCATCATCAAGTTAAGATTTTGTAAAGCTTGACCCGAAGCTCCCTTTACAAGATTATCGATCTGCACACAATAATTAAGACATTAATGAACAAATTTATATACAGAAAGAATTAAGAAAAAGATGGTTTGAGTGGGACTTACAACTGATATGATTATTGCTCTCCCTGGGATGCGATCAGGGAAGACGTTTATGTGGCAGCCATTGGAGCCTTGCACGTATTTCGTGTGTGGAGCGTGAGCATCTGGCAGCACAACTACAAATTCTTCCTTCTACACAAACAATAAGATGTAGATCAGGTTAGACGGATCTAGCTAAATTGGAAAGGGTCAAATGGGTTGATAATTGCTCCAAATCGGCTATATGGCTAGAATTGCTTCTTTATGTTCTTTAACATAAGGAAAAGAAATTACCTCGTAAATTCCCTTCAGGTGTTGCTTCAAATCCTCAACTGAAACTCCAGGAGCCATTTTTACATTTATAGTTGATTGCATGCCTCGACTCTGCGAGTTATTGGTGAGAAACTTGTTTCAGTCTAATAAATCAACAAAGGAAGGTAAGAAGAGCAATTTTTTAATTCATTGGTGAAGCAGCATTTACCATTGGCATTAGGGTAGGAGTAAAGCTAACGGTTATTTTTGAATTTGCAGCAACTGATAGTTCTTGTTCTATTTCAGGCACTGAAAGAAGCCACAGGAGCAGAAAACAGATTACCATGATGATGATTGCTTATAAGCAAAAATAACATGAAACATAGGTATGTCATGTTAATGGAGAAGTAACTTGCCATGGCGATGCCTCGTGATGCCATAAGAAAATATCCCTTCAGATACTTCTGTGTATAAATTTGCCTCTTTTGCACTACGCCCTGCAACGATTACCCAACATTACAAAGATAATTCTAGATTTTAATCTATATTAGGGAAGACAAATGGGTTGGTCTTAAGCAACTAATCACACATCAGGTTTCTTTTGAGCCTTATTCGGTTTTAACCCATTTCATTTTGAAATCTTTTTGAAGTTTACCATCTCGACCCATCATATATAGAAAAATATAAATTGAATATATATGTAAAGGAAGCTTTAAGTAACCTGCTCCACTAACTCCAGAGTTTGAGACAATAAGAATATCTTGCAATGCAATTAGACTAGCCTGCCATTGTAAAGGGAAACCACAATAAAATATTTGTAATAATGGTTATGCAATGTCACTAATCCGACATCGTAAAGGGAAAACCACAAGTGTTGCTTTCTCTCAACACACTCAAGCATGAAAGAGACACCATAGCCAAAGCATTTAAATGAAGATAAACTCTATTGAATCATTTTTCTGCCTCATGATATATGTGTGAATGTGAAGATCATGTGAATGTAAATAATAACAAGAAACCAACCTTGAGCAAGGGAACAAGAGGAAGCAAAATTGTAGTAGGATAACAGCCAGGATTGGCAACAAGACGTGCACTTTGGATCTTGTTTCTATATATCTCTGTCAGACCATAAACAGCCTCTTTCTGCAAACAGATTAGCAAAACGAACGTACTTACACAGCTTAAAGTTAGTATAGTAATTTGTAGTGGTGGATCAAACGGGTAACACAACTTAGAGTAAGTATACTTTTTAGAAGAAGTGAATCAAATGGGTAGGTAGCATGATTTGGTAACAGGTAGTCTTTTGTATGGAGCAAATGTTTAAGCTTGACTCACGACACTTTTTGTCCACTCTAATTTATTTTCTGATTGATAACTATGGTTACGAAAAAAGTATACAATGACAATAATAAACCAAGTTTTTGGGTGAAGTGATTTAGTAGGTTATAATGTTGTATGCATTAAAATACACTTTGGCGACTTTTGACCCATTTGATACATTTCCTTTTCAGCTTTTTTCCTACCCATTTGACCATTGGAAATGAAAAGAAACCTGAATCGATATGTTCATAAGTAAATGGATTAAAATTGAGACTTCTTGTAATGAAAAATAAAACCATGTGTACTGCGTTATGATAATGTCAATGGCATGCTATCCACAAGCCTCACATAACTTGGATGTTTTTAAGACACTTATTGATTAATGGTTAGCATTTTAGAACAGATATAAGGAACGAACTGCACCTGCAATTCTACTGCTTTGTGAGGCTGACCATACCATTCGTCATAGTCATTAATATCTCGTAATCTGAAATCCTGCAAATAACTTCTATTATATGTTACATCCATAAAATTATGATGCCAAAGAACATATTATTTTACAATATGTACCGCAGAAAGATCAACAATCTTTAAACTAGATGGAAGACCTTTGATAATTTCCTGCAATAAGAATAATAATTCTTAAAATACTGCAGGAATCTTAATTTTGTTGCATCCAGATATTAGAAATTTAAAAACAGATGACTAAATCGGTGATGAATGATGGATCTGATAATGTTATTATAAGATTAAAGAAAACCTGAGTGGTGCCATGTGGCAAACAACAAAAAACAGCCTCTACACTAGAAAAATCTGCATCCTTGACAGCAACCAAATCTGGCAAATCCTACAAACAATAGAAACAACGTGCTTTACGCTACTACAATCTTCACAGATCATGCAAAATATTTGCAACAAATGTATACCTGTGTGATCAGATGTGGAAATACTGATCCAATTGATTGACCAGCTTTTCTATCAGCAGTCATCAGAGAAATGTCAAAGTAAGGATGGTTTGTGATGAATCTAATAAGCTGAAAAACAAAAAATTTATACTTGAACTCAGAAAAAATTCAGAGTATAGTCCAGATATAAATCAAATGGCATATTTCAAAACTTTTTTGCTAGAAATAACATCATGTAACAAATAAGCAATAAAAAGAACAATTTACCTCAACACCAGTATACCCACTAGCTCCAAGAATCCCAACTTTAATAGGTTTATCGGCTTTCTGAGATGATACCGCTAAAACCCTCACGGGCCTTTTCCTAGCTTTCAGCATTGTTGGTTTATCCTATGATTCAATATAAGTTGTGCAGTTATTTCCATCCAAATATCATTTCCAAATAAGAAACCAAACACCGAATAATCGCTCTGTCTTCATATCCTACATCTAAAGTCTGCTATTGAACATTTTAACTTTCAATTAAAAATCAAAAGACATTACTATCTCTTATCCGTTAAAAACATTGATAATCACATTAAAACCATCATAATACCTATCAGCATTCAGCAATTACAAAAATGAAAATTTTGAAATCAAAAGCAGACTCTAAGCAGGAGTGAATACCATTGTACACCAAAATACAAACTAGATAATGATCAATCAATTACATATGCCCTAAAAAAATACTCCATTGCTAAAATTTTTTGTATAACACAAACCTGACATCTGGAAAAGCACCCTCCATCCACAAAAACCGAACGCAGAGCAACCATCGAATTCATTTTTCGAATCAAATAATTCTACAGATGATTGAAGCTGCACAATCAATCTGAACAAAAACAGATAATTTGTTAAAACGTTAAGAGGGTTCATGCATAACATCAGAATCATAAACAAAAGTTTTAAATTTATCTAATTTACTGAAATGTAGATGGAAATTATGATTAACAATCATACTCACTGCTTCAAAAGATAAAGGGTTCCTGCATACCAATCAGAATCATTAACAAACGTTTTAAAAATTGCCTAATTTACTGAAATGTAGGTTGAAATTGAAAGTAATAATCACACTCATTGCTACAATGTTTTACCCTTAATGATTATCCACAAACACACACGGAGGAGCAACGTATCAGTGATTTGAACTTACCTTTCGATTTAACGATCTGTAGAAGCCGATGTAATGTTGCTACAAGTACATATGAGGTTGAAATTAATGTTCTTTTTGGTCGATTTTGCGGAGTTAAAAAGCTTCAAGTCTTTCAATAGTAGCGCAACAGGTGAAATTAATGGTGGAGAAAGGGTTTTAATTAGCTGGAAAAAGTGTTTTAAACCCTAGAATTACAAAGTGATTAACGGTGTGTTTGGTCGTCAAAGTCAACGGATTTTTGAAGGACTAAAATTAAAAACGGATAGTCTCTGGGTACACATATTGCAACTTTAGTTCATACTTTCAATAAATTACAGATGCGAGTCTGAACTATGCATGGTATGTACATCAGTAGTCCCTAGCACTAACAAAGATTAACTTGATTAGTTAAGTCTATGTTAAATGACCAAAGTACCCTTATTGTTAAAATAAATAACTCAAAATACAATATTAATTTGGGACCTGCAATATTTATAATTAAAAATGTAATATAACAACAAATCCCTTACTTTCTTATAACCTTACCTTTTTATTCCAATCCCTACTGAACGCAACCGCCACCGTCTTCCGCCGCACCACCACCACACCACAAATTAAACACAAACATTCATAACAGTGAGTCCAAGTGTTTTAACCAGTATTAGATGACGAAGAAGAAGAGATGAAGGCGAACACCATAGGTCGCATGGGATTTGAATGGGCGACGAGATGGTGGGTGTTGCCATCGATGTTTAGATCTATTTCACAAATATGATTTGATTCGATTTTGAACTTTGTAGGGTGTTGAAGAAGAGAGGAATGATGGTGGAAGGAGATGTCGGATACGAGATGGTGTTGCAGAGATGGTGGCGGTAGTAGATTGGTGACCGCCGGCAAGCATTGTTGTGGGTGACGACAAGTGGTGGCGGTAGTAGATTATGGTCGCCGCTCGCTAGAGAGTTTCACATATGCAGGTAGGTTCGGATGGGGTGGGGTTTTGGTGATGATTGTGACCTATGGTGGTGGTAGCTCGCGATGGTGGTGACTGTGACCGGTGGTGGTGCTCGATGGTGGTGCTTGAGTTCTTAATTGGTGGTGAAGTTGGAGGATGGTGGTGTAGGGGTGGTGATGAAGGGTGTACGATGAAGATGAAGAAGATGATTGAGGATGTGGGGTAGGGGTGAGCAAAAACCAAACCATTAACCCAAACCGAACTGTTAACCTACGAAACCGAACCGAAATTAACCGAAAACCGACAAAACCGAAAACCGAATTAACCGAAAATCGGTTTCCGTTTTGGTTTTGTACCCTTGGTTAACCGAATTAACCGAAACCGAACCGGACCATTCATATTTTCAAGTTTTTCCCACATATTTTCTTGTATTTCTAGTTTTATACCTTGAATACCTTGACATATTATATGTTAGAAATTTTTTGGGTAATATTTAAAATTAAAACTATCTCTTTTATATAATTAGTTTTTAGTTCCAAATCTACTATTATATTAAGGTTGAATAAAGTTTAGATTTTTACATTTACAATGTTTGTAATAGTTAATACACTTTAATATAGTTAGCATTTCTAATCATAAAAAAACAATGCAATAATTCAATTTCTTTCTGAACTTACTCATTTACTTGTTATTTAATAAGATTTTTGATATAGAAATGTAGAAAGATAATAATTGTATCTTTAAAATTTATGATCGCTTGATAAAACAAGGAATTGAAACCAAACCGAAGCAAAAAAAGTAAAAAAAAATTATGTTGGATAATTAACCGAAACCGAACCGAAAACCGAACCGAAACCGAATCTCGGTTAAGGTTTCGGTTATTGGTTTTGCAATAACCGACGGTCGGTTATCGGTTCGGTGGGAGCGAAAAACCGAACCAAACCGAACCAAACCGTGCTCAGCCCTTGGGGTGTGGTTGGTTATGTTTTATTTAATATATAATATTAGTGGTTTGTTTTTGTTTTTTCAATTTAAGGTATTTTAGTATTTTTTATGGACTTAACAGAAAACTTAAATTTGTTAGTGCTAGGGACTACCAATGTGCATACCATGCATAGTTTTGGCTCGTATCTGTAATTTATTAAAAGTGAGGACTAAAGTTGCAATACGTGTATACCCTGGGGACTATCTGTGTAATTTACTCTTAAAATATGGATGGGGACGGCCAGACGTTATATAAACGCCCTAACACATGCATGACTTATACTCGTATATCACTATACAAGTCGTACAAAATTAGGTTTTACTTTTTTTTTTAACTTGATCGCGCACATATTATGGTACATTAGGCAAACATAATTCGCAAGCATTACGAGTGATATCACATCGTATTAAATAATTGACACGCATAACGATAAATGTGACGGTGTAATAATTCGCACACACATCAACCTCGATCAAATAATTTGATTCTGGACCACCTATAATTGTTAGGACCTGGTATTTGAACGAAATACCTAGTGATTAGCGTGTTAAACCAACTCAAATAGTGCGGAATCCTATTTGATTGGCGATCCAATCAGTGAGAACACACGAAGAATCAATCAAGAATTGAATCTAACGTTAGAAGTCGATTAGGAATCGATCTAATGTGTTCTGTGAACTTGGAGAACGATTTGGGAGGTCTCTGGACGGCTAGGGTACGTTTGGAATCATAATGGTATGAATGCTTACGTTTTTCCACGAATTGGGTCTATTTATAGGTTAGTATTGTTCACTCGTGCGACTGGGCCATAAGTATGGTTCAGTCGTGCGATTGAACCATGCGGTTGATTCATCCGCACGACTGAGTGTTCAGTCGTGCGACTGAGCCAATCTTATGTGTCAATCATACGATTGATCCAGTCTCCTGGTTCAGTCGTGCGATTGAGTCAATCGTATGAAGTTATTCATGCGTGTGGTCCATGCGCATGGGCCATTCGCATGAGAACTTCATTAAGTTAAGTTTGAATGTTTTAATTAATATAACATTATGTGTAACCATTCAAACAATCAGAAACCCAATCAATTCAATCACGACTCATTAATGAAATATTAAACATTACAAATAACAAACAATCCATGTCATTTCATTAATCAATACAGATTACATCATAATCAGACAGACAAGATCTATTACATTACAAATCATGATCTAAGGACATACATGCATAAACAAACTCCCCCTTGGACCTAGATCTATCTAATCTCTTGTCTTCTGCATAACCTCCTTATACTTCTTGTACTTCTCCTCTTTGGTGACTCCCGCGTGAATCTCAAACGCGAAGCAGAGTCGTATAACATTTTGGAACTGGAGGGCTTGTACAATATCTTGCGTGTCATAGAACAGTGGCCACTTGTATAATGTATAGACATCATTAGCAGACAAGTTGGTTAGCCACATCGGGTCGAATACCCTGATTGTATCCATTTCGCCCTCTTTATTTAGAACTATGACAGCTTCAGCTGTTCTCCAATCATAGTACCACCATTTGAAGTGTGGAGTGAAGTCCTGTGGCATTTCCCTGAGAGGGATTCTCGACATAGTGCGCGGAGGACTCCACTTCAACATAATCTTGGGCTTGCCAGTAATGGCATCAACCTCAGACCTTCTTATGTACCTAGTAGGCTGTTGGGGTCTGAAGTTAACCCATCTGGTGTGGTACTCCTTCTTAAGGGCAGCCTCAAACCAGCCTGACATTTTCCTTGGGTCAGCATACAAAAGCTTTAGCTTAGCCAGCTGGTTGAGCTCAAAACCAGGTAGAGTCTTCAGATCATGTGGAAATCTGAAGTACTCTATGCCCTGTTCCCTTTTAACTGCATACGCGTTAAGATCATCAAAATAAGCCCATGCTATAATCCTGCCTGACACCTTGTGGTGTTTCTTGACTCTGTAGAGCTTGGTGTAGGCATCTTTCTTTGGTGCAGCATGTTGGGCTCTCACTTCTTCAAAACAGGCAGCCTACTCAGCTTTTCGAATGTCTACGTCATCATTTGAGGCTTGGGCTGTTCCTTCTGCCTTTTCAGTTTCCTGCTCCATCTTGTTCAGTACCTCAAACGTATCACTGACTAGGGACTCACCCAGATTGGGAACCACATTACCCTCGTTGTCAGCATACTGAGGGTACTCTTCTGCAGTGATATCTTCGACTTCAACTTCATCAACATCATTTAACTCTTCATCACTAGTCGAATCAACTGTTGGAGCATCTTTGACAATTTCATTCGGATTGAGTCTGAACATCTCTGCCAGTTGCTCGTTAGATAGGTCATGAATTATTTCCCCTTCTTCAGGGGTATAACTCACAGACCTTCTTACAATCCCTTGCAGATCAAGAATCATGGTTAGTTGAGTCTTGACCTGTTGAAGGGGAGCAATTTCAAACTCATCTCTTTGAAAATTTGGATCTGTTTGATTTAAACATTCAACACATAAATCATTAGTAAGTAATCAAACATAATTACATTAACTTAATATATCAACATTCAAAACATTTGTTTTCAGTACATGATTCAATCACAAAAATAAATAAATACATAAAACATCTAATCTGTACTTTTGTCTTGAATCATGGTCACATCGCTAAGAGGAGCAGAGGTGGTAGATGACTGGTCCTGTCGATTCTTCGATCTTCGTTCTTGACCTGAAGCAGTGGCCGATGCAGCCGCATCCCCTCCTTCTGCTTCGTCATCATCATCCTTTCCCTCTGTCCTTTCTTCATCTGTTTCCTCCTCATCCTCATCATCCTCCTCATCCTCATCATCATCTTCATCATTATCATCACCATCTCCATCATCTCCATCCCCTTCCTTTATCTTTAAGGGCTCATCCTTTGATCCCTTTAACCTCAGCATGATGGTCTTGTTGGTAGTCTCCAACTCCTCTATACGTTTGGCTGATTGGTCATGCTGCTCCTGGAGTTGGGACATCTCGACTCTCTGTGCATCCATCAGCTGGGTCTGTTGCTCTATTACCCGAGCCTGCTCTGCCATCTGTTGAGACTGGGCAGCAGTCAGGTCGGTCAGCTGGCGTATCTGTGCAGCTTTCTCCTCGTCTGCAGCTAGCAGGCGCATCACCATACGGTTTAGCGCCGACAGCTGTTCCTCTACTCCGATTGGAGGTAGAGGAGATCCATACAAATGTGAGGACTGGGCTGACGGTCCTGCATGATGTGAGGTGGTGGTGGTAGTGGCAGTGGTGAATATGGGTCGGTAAAATGGTGAAGGTGATGTAGGTGTAAATGGTATGGTGGTGGATGGGAAATGTACAGTGGTGGTAGGTAAGGTGGTGGCTGTGGTAGCAGTGGTGGATGTGGTGGCTGTGGTGATGGGTGGTATGTCAGTGGAGGTGGTAGTGGTGGCTGTGGTGGTGGAAGTAGAGGCTACAGTGGTAACGAAGGTCAGTCGACGCTTCTTCTTCTTCAGTCCATGGGGCTGAGCCATCCTCTTCCTCCTAGTCCCAGTGGAAGTGGATGCTCCCCCTACAGCTCTGCCCGCTGAACCCGGAGCATAGCTCGGGTCAGTCTCTGTCTCTCTGGAGTCTCGAGGGTGTTCACCAACCACCCTTAGCCCGTGTTCTGTGGGAACAACCTTGCTTCCCACAGTTCTCGTGAGGGGCTCCTCATCAGACTCCTCCTCCTCCTCAGCACCAACAATGAACTCCTGATGAAAACCGGCCGTCTCAGCAACATCTCCGGCAGGGGCAGACCCCTGGGGAATAACATCAGAATCAGTGCCTCTAGATGGAGCAGGCATATCATCCCCGGCGTCTCCGCTATCATCATCATCTGAATCAATCTCTGGGAGGAGCAGCCTCTCATCATCAGAGTCACTGTCCTCATGACGCCATTTGCGTCTGCCTGGAGCCACATACCTCTCGTTGGCCAGGTGGCCAATCAGTCTCTTAACTTGGGGCTTCACCTGCTTCCCCCTATAAACTCTCATCCGGCCCAGAGTCGTATCATCCATGATCTCTAGAGCCACTGCATCATGACTCTCTTTGGGCAGATGTGGCAACTTCTCGTTGAAGATGAGCTATAAGAACCTGGGGTACATACAAAACCCCTCCTTTCCCTTGGCCTCCAAGTTCTCCACCAGGTAGGAGAATATCATGCTAGAAAAGCTGAAGGGGTGGTTCAGCACCAGTGCCACGTAGGCATTTTGGATCTGGTCTGAGAGGTCGTCGAACCCACCCCTCCTCGATGCAACACACTTGAGGATCACGTGTGCTAAGTACTTGTACTGGGGACTCAGGTTGCTCTTGTTGAGCACACCTGAGTTGATGTCCCCAGCGTACTTTATCCTCAGAAAGCATCCTCGCACTGTCAGTGGATGTAATCTAGTAGGATAATCAGTATTATCCCCAAACTCGAGGACCCTCTGGATGTCGGCAGCAGTGATCTCAATATCATGGCCCAATATAGAACTCCTAATGCAGTAGGGCTCGCGGGAGCGGTCCACAGAGGCATTCTCCCAGAATGCCTGATGCAGTGATCTGTATGGCGTGCAGGGAGTGGAGATAGCCTTATGAATCCTGGACCGTCTAAGAAAGGCTATAATGTCGGTAAACTCGGCCCCGTTCCTGGTAGTGTGATCCAAATGAGCACAGATGTTGTGCTTTGGATTTATGGACCATCTCTCAGCCATTTTCCTGAAACACACATGACATAGAACCATTAGTACATAAGACATGAAAATTCTGTTCTAAGTGTAATGTTGAAAATCATTCTGATTCATTCGTGCGAATGAATCATGCGACTGAAGTCAGTCGTCTGTTCTTTCATGCGACTGAGCTCATTCTGGTCAGTGTGACATGCGATTGGGTCCAGTCTGCTGACTGAGTCTGCGAATGGTTCAGTCGGCCGACTGAGCTCAATCGCATGGTTCATTCGGGCGATTTGTCCAATCGCAAGTTTCAATCGGGCGATTGGAGTTCATCCGGGCGACCAGTCACCTGTCCTGTAGTTCAGTCGCCAATCGTTCGAATCTTCAACAAAACAAGTGTTTTAACTCAGATAACCGGTTCAATAGACTCGCATTCTTGTTACTAATAACCTATTAGACTTAATTTTAACGTTTTGCTTATTTTTGATAGGTTATTAGGTCTTCCTAGTCTCGGTTCTTGTTTCACAGTCGAGTAGTCAGAATTAGGGTTTGAATCTTTCATGTTTTTGAAAGATGAGTCTTCAAACTACCTGGATAATCAATAGCAAGCGTCAGTGAATGAAGATCAAGACGAAAACAAGGTCTGATGAAAATTTGGCAGCGTAACGGTAGGGTATGCGATTTGAGAGCGATTGGGGTGTGGTGAATGAAATGCGATCGACTGTGCCCTTTAAATACTGAAGCTGAGTTCAGTCGGCCGACTGGCCTCAGTCGCCCAGTTCATTCGGGCGACTCAGGCTCAGTCGTGCGATTGGCCCAGTCAGTCGCATGCTGTTGACCGACTGAGGTTCAGTCGGTCGACTAACTCAGTCGTGCCTTTCATTCGCATGTTCAGTTGACCGAATGAGTCTCAGTCGGTTGACTGACTCTTCGCCCCCTTCCAATCGGTCGAATGGGTCATTCTGATAAGCCATTCGTGTGAATGGCTCATTCTTATGTCCATTCGTGCGAGTGAAACCCATTCGCATGGTTGGTCCATTAGCATGGTCCAATCGTGCGAATGGGTCACACTTAGTTAATTTTCTGCAATTTTTACCAATTTACATTTAAAACCCTTTTAACTCTTGAAATTAACGTTATGAGCTTTTGATCATCTCAGACATGATCATTTTATCTTGAAAACATTTTGATCACCTCAGACGTGATCCTTTTAACCAATTTAGTCACCTCAGACGTGACCCTTTTAAACACTTTGTCACCTCAGACGTGACTGTTTTAAATTTTTAAAGCACATGTGGTCATCTCAGACATGACCCTTTTTAGTGAGTTGATTCCTTACTGATTTTCCTGATGTAGTCCGACAAACTAATAAAATTAAAATTAAAAACGACTAACTAACTTAGAAAATTTAAACTAATTACTCAAACAAACTTGTTTTTGGCTTTTTGTGAGATAAATCCTAAGATAGACATCTACGGGATTTGGTTCCGGAATAGACAGCTTCAACTTGGATTGACCACACCTGGACCAATTCAATTTTGGAATCATACAGGCAAGTCAAATCATTTGGGACTAGTTATCAAAATCTTTTGATGCTCAATTCTCGTTGTTCATCCAGAGTCGTTAGCAACTTAAGGAAATCATACTGAAACTCTTAGATTGTCACATTGATTTGAACTTTTGAGAATTGTAGCCACAATGATTGTCAATATGTTTGTCCACTTAAATCCATACACAGACTTTTGACACAGGCTGGTGACTGATTTAGGTTTAATTATTTCAACTAACATTTGTGGATCCCACACTTATATGGTAATCAACATTCCTCAGGAGCTTTTGAGCGGTCTACGGGTATTATTACAAGAAGAGACTATTCTTAGAGCTTTCAAAGAGAAGCCAGTCCTCAGGTCAGTGCCATCGCACAGCAGAGAGGCGGCAAACAACAATGAACTCTAGAATATCTAGGTTATGCTTATCCTCAGGTCAGTGCCATCGCACAGCAGAGAGGCACACAACCTATCTCCTTGTTAGAGCAGCTTATTTTATTTTACCCAAAATGCACCAACAACATAAGTCATTAGCTTTATAGCATTTGTCTTTCATTTTTTTCTTTGCTTTGCTCTAATTATGGTCATCCGCACACATTTGTGGCGTTTAAATTGCTCATTACCCCTTATTGGAATATTGTTGATTGTGTTAACCAGTGATAAGATGGAAGCCCACAGTCAGTTGAACAACTTAGTTTGATCTTGAGATCACCAGTCAGGTCTAATCATCTATTGTGTTGAATCTACCAACATATCATTTGTGGTCTAGCAACCTCTAGGTCTACTTTCTTTGTGTTACCTTAGGAGTTACCAGTTTTCTATCATTTTCCCTGTTTGTATTGCCTAGACTACACAGACTTATACTTTAAATTTTTGCATCTTTTCTAAACTTAAATTTTTAAAGTCCCTCTTGATTTGTTCCTGTGTACTATCATTTTCCAAGGTATTGACTCGGTATCACAGATACGATCTACCTTATATCAGCTATTCACTCCTTCTCCCTCGTTTTTTTTTAATGTTAACTTGCTGACATATTCTCCCCCTAAAATACTAAAATCATTACTGGTTTAATTATTTTAGGATTTTAATAAACAGCAAAATAACATGAGTTTAAATTTAACTGAGAAAATAAACAAATAAAATGAACTAAAATGAAAAACTTTAACTAAACTACATCGGACTACACATTATTATCATCAGGAATTACCTCACTTTTCTTTTTAACGCCGTTGACCTCTAGCAAATATTGAAAACGTGGTTTATCAAAGGCTTTAGTATAGAGGTCAGCGCGTTGAAAATCAGTATTAATTTTTACCACATCAATTAAGTTCTTTTCAAAACAGTCTCTTATGAAATGGTATTTAATACCGATGTGTTTGGTCTTTGGATGTTGGACCGATTTTTAGTTACTACAATTGCAGCAGAGTTATCAACAAAAATAGGAGTAGAAGAGAACTTTAAACCGTAATCCTGCATTTGCTGTTGAATCCAGATGATTTGTGAACAGCAACTTGCAGCAGCAACATACTCAGCTTCACAGGTTGACAATGCAACCGATGTCTGCTTCTTACACTGCCAGGTAACTAATCTTCTCCCAAAGAATTGACACCCTGCTGATGTAGACTTGTAGTTCATCTTGCAGCCCCCGTAATCCGAGTCACTATACCCGGTAAGCTCAAAGTCATCATCATGAGGATACCACAATCCAAGTGTGGGTGTACCCTTCAGATAACGAAAAATCCTCTTGACCCCGATCAGATGGTTGACCTTAGGTTTAGCCTGATATCTAGAACATAAACATGTAGCATACATAATATCAGGTCTTGAGGCAGTGAGATACATAAGGGATCCAATCATTCCTCGGTACATCGTGGCATCTACAAGATCTCCATTCTCATCAGGTGCTATATCGTGATTCGTAGCAGTGGAGTCCCAGCAGCAAAAGCATTCTCCATGTCAAAGCGACTGAGAATGTCTCCTACATACTTGGTCTGATGTAGAAAGATCCCATTTGGTGTCTGATCCACCTGTAACCCGAGAAAGAACTTCATCTCCCCCATAGCACTCATCTCAAACTCTTTCTTCATCACTGCTTCAAAGTCTTTGCATAACTCTTCGTTCTTTGAGCCGAAGATTATGTCATCAACATAGATCTGTACAAGCAGTAGGTCGCCATCCTTTTCTTTAATAAACAGTATGCAGTCAATGACTCCCCTGCGAAAGCCGTGTTTCACAAGATGAGTTGAGAGTTTCTCATACCAAGCTCGAGGAGCTTGATGAAGCCCATATAGAGCCTTGTCGAGCTTGTAAACTCTATCCCGATGATAAGGATCTTCAAATCCCTCGGGTTGACTTACATAGACTGTTTCCCTGATTTCCCCATGAAGGAATGCACTCTTCACATCTAATTGGTAGACTTTAATCTTCATGTACGATGCATAGGAAAGAAAGATACGAATTGCTTCCCTCCTTGCCACGGGTGCAAACACCTCATTGTAGTCAATCCCCTCGACTTGGCGAAAACCTTGAACCACCAATCGAGCTTTGTTCCTGATAATGACCCCTTGGTCATCCTTCTTGCATTTTAGTACCCATTTGGTGCCAATGACTTTAGCACCTTTAGGTCTATCAACCAGAGTCCATACACCTAACTTCTTGAACTGCAGAAGTTCTTCTTGCATGGCACTCACCCATGCCTCATCATTTAGTGCCTCACTGACATATTTTGGCTCAACTGCGAGACAAAACATCGATAAGCACCATCATGAATGTAACCCTTCTCCATAACCGAGGCGTAATCAGCTGAGTATAGCTGATTTCGGGTTTGTACTTCTGATCTGACATCCCCAATAACATTGTCAAGGGGATGATAGACGTTTAGTCGTGATCCTGGAGTAGTAGGAACAACTACCTCAGAGCCAAGATTATGAACATTTGGTTCTGCATCTGAGGTAGTTTGAGTTTGAGGTTCCGAAGTCGAAGGTGCATCACTTGTAGATGCTTGTGGACTTTCAGGAACTGGAACCTGTTCCTCCTGACTGTTCTGGTCATCTGCTTCACCTTCTTGTGTCTTCTTCAGAAGTGTGCACGGTGCACCAAAAGGTTCAAGATACTCCAAATTCGGTTTGCGTCTTTGTAGTAGCTCGTAACATGTCTTTCCGTGGCGCTTGACTATTAGGACTCTATTCTGTGTATAACATGTATTCGCCACTGCCACATTCCAGAATTAGATAGGCAGTTTCGAGTCCGCCAGCATAGTTCGTGCTGTCTCTATCAAGCTTCTGTTCTTCCTCTCAGCAACACCATTCATCTGAGGCGTGTAGGCAGAAGTGAATTGATGCACAATTCCCTTTTCCTTGCAGTATGCCTCCATCCATTGATTCTTGAATTCTGTCCCGTTGTCTGAGCGTACTTGTCTAACTTTTAGCTTGTAGAGAGATTCCAGTGTGGTTACTAACTCCTTGAATGACTCAAATGTTTCTGATTTGGATTTCAGAAACATTACCCAAGTGAACCTTGAGTAGTCATCAGTGACCACAAAACAGTACAAGTCGCCTGCAATGCTCTTTGTACTGACTGGACCAAACAGATCCATGTGAAGAAGTTCAAGAGGAAGTTCTATTGAATGAACTTTTTTTTCCTTATGAGACTTCTTTGTCTGTTTGCCTTTCTTGCAAGCTACACAAAAGTCAGGAAGTTGGAAGTTCTTGACATTAACTCCTCTCACCAAATCCTTCTGAATCAAATGATTCATCTTCCTTTGACTAATATGTCCCATTCTCCTATGCCAGGAGATGGAATCCTTCTTAGTAGCTTTAGATAGAAAGCACTGAACCTCATGATCCGTTGTAGCAGCTGTTGACAGATCCAAGACATAAAGGTCTTTATATCTTGAAGCAGTCATCAGAACTTGGTCCTCTGGGATCACGTAGTCTTTTTTCAGCACATAACACTTCTTGTTGTCGAAGATGACCTTAAATCCTTTATCACTGATTTGGGAAACAGAAAGTAAGTTATTCTGAAGTTGTTGAACGTAGTTCACCTTATCAAACTTAACTTTCTGATTTCCCACTTCTCCCTGAGCTGTGATATAGCCTCCCTTGTTTCCAGCAAAAGAAACATGCCCTCCTTTTATTTGCTTGACGTTGGATAAAAGGGCTCTATTTCCTGTCATGTGCCTGGATGCTCCGCTGTCTACAATCCACGTGTTAGTTTCAGCGCTGTATCGAACACCCTGCACATACAAAGTAAATGAATTAGTTTAGGTTAGGAACCCAAGCCTTTACTGGCTTGGGTTTCCCAGAGGCATCACACATCATAAACTCCACCCATTGACCCTTAGAGGGTGAGGGTAGCTCAGGTTCCTTCTTGTCATCAGTATCAGACACGCAGGATGACTTCTCTTTCCATAAGCCAGATTTGTGCAAGGCCTGTTTATGATAAACAGTCGTCTGGCTTACAGGTTGGACTTTAGGTTCACTAGCTCTTCTAGGTGGAGTCAGAGAACTCCTCTTAGAAGACCTAGGCTTAGAGTCCTGAAGATCAATCTTCTTCCTAGGTGTCTGATAGAAAGGACAATAGGAAGCAATGTGTCCACATTCTCCACAGTTGTAGCATGACCGACTATCAACTTTATGAGTAGACTTTCTTTGTGGAGAAGTGCGTGACACTCTAGTAACATCAATCACTTTAGGTTTTGACTCTTGTGCGTTAGATGTTTTCTCTGGCTTAACAAAATTAACTGGTTTAACCTGTTTAACATCTTTCCCTTTTTGGTTAACTGGTTTTTGACTTGAAGCATGTGAACAGTTAACATTTGAAGTCCTGTTAGGTTCTGATTTGACTCTGTTTGACCCTGACTTTAAGTTAACTTTTTCAAATTCATTTTCCAGATTAACACAAGGCAATTTACCCTTTGCCTTTGAAGTGGCCTCCTTTTGTTTGTGTCCAGATTCAGTAGATGAACATGAGGTATCTGGATCACTAACAAGAGGAGTAGACACCACGTGATCCTTGATGGGGTTATTATTTACTGGTCTAGTCTTAGTGTTCATCAAGGTCTCAGGTGGTGGTGGAACCACTTTGTAACCTAATCCCTCCCCGTTATTCCTTTCTCTCACTAAGTGTTGAACTATGTGTGAAGAACTAGTCCAACTATGCAGTTTCTGTTTTAATGAATTTACTTCTACTTCTAGAACTGCCTTTTGCTTCTTAGTGTCTTCTAGGGAGTTTAGATAGTACCTAATGTCATTTGCTTGGTTAAAGGCAACTACTTCGGTTTCCCTAAGCTGTTTAGTCAATAGGTCTATCTTTTCTTTATAACTATGCTCATTTTGTTTTAGTACTCTATTAGCCTCAGTGCACAGTTGTAAATCTTTTACTAAGTTATTATTATGATCTAATAACCTAGCAAATTTTTCATCTATGCTATTCCTAAAGGTATCACAATCAGAACAAGCATGATTATTAAACATTTGGTCAGTAGTACTTACCTGAGTTGGTTCAGAAGAGCTAGCCATCAACGCAGCATCAGATGTATCTGGTTCTGGTGATTCTGTCTTTTCTGTCTCTAACGTGGAAGTCTCCTCCTTTGGCTTGTAACTGACCTCGACTGCAGTTGCTTCTTCACTATGTGACATCGCTATCTCAACTGCTAGATCACCTTCACTCGCAGAATCATCATCAATATCTTCTACACTTGCTATGTTTGATTCCCCTGGTGAGACAAACCTAAAGCTCCAATTGTTGGAGCATATATTGTCATATATAGTGTGTCCGTCGCTTGTCGAATAGTCTAGACTTAATGTAATAAACCTGATATGTTGTAAACACATGAAACTGGGTCATTCGCAGGAGCATATGCGAATGAGACTCAGTCGTGTGACTGAGCCTTACTAATGGGCCAGTCGTGCGACTGAGAGATATGATTGGGTCATTCGTAAGACTGAACCATAAGTATGGTCCAGTCGCACGATTGAACCATACGCATGGTCCAGTCGTACGATTGAACCATACGCATGGTCCAATCGCACGAATGGGCCCAGTCGTATCTAATATGGGCTGAAGCCTATATATACCAGTTTCAATGTGTAGAGAGATTAAGGGTTTGGGGAGGGAGTCTGCCCGGAGCCTAGGGCTGCCGGATGAGAGGGGAGATCATGCTCGATCTCCCCTTGCCAAGAGTCTTGATTCTTAGGTTGTAACGAGCTTGTAATCGTTATGTTTTATCAATAAAACCATTATATTATAGTTCGTGTTATTGGTTGTCTCTTGGTTTTTGCTGTTGTTTATCCTTCCGTCAAGAACATGCTCGGATGTTTACCGATCCAGTGACTTCACAATTGGTATCAGAGCCGGTTACTGCTGGAATGATCTAACAATCATTCTAGCAACCCGAGCTCTTGATTTCTGGATCCAATTTCAGATCTTGACGTTAAACCCACTTTGTGTTCTTCGTGTTTTGCTCAGATTTGGTAACGTGTGTTGGTGTTATGTTAAAATCGAACTCGAAACCACGTTCCTATCACCCTTGCGAATCTGATGATGTCTACTTTGTTTCGGTTCATGTTGAATTCGTCAGATTAGGGTTTTGGGCAGCCCTGGCGGCTGCAGATCTGAAAATCTGCGTGCAGACCCATTCATGCGACTGGGACATACGAATGGACCATTCGTACGACTGGGCCATGCGAATGGACCATTCGTACGACTGGACCATGCTAATGGACCAGTCGTGCGACTGGACCAGTCGTATGTTCAGTCGTGCGACTGGACCAGTCGTATGTTCAATCGCACGAATGGACCATCCGCATTGACTCATCCGCATTTGTTCCAGACTATTAAAAAAAAAGAAAAAAAAAGAAAAAAAAGTCTGGAACAGCTTCTTGTGCAGATTTAAGGATGAGTAAAGCATATTCACCCTGCGGTTCTTTTGTCAAACAAGTTCGATGTATACCCCATTATTCGTCGGACCTCCAGAATAGGTGAATGTATTTGGAACACGAAAGAGAGAAGAGAAGATGTCAGCAGTCAGTGCTGATTTTGTGGGGTAGTCAGGAGCATCTGACTATTTATGGGCCAACCAAGTTATATTTATCCGCACAGAGAGGATTCTCATTCTTAGGGGGAATCTATGTATAGAGAAATTGAAGACGCAATCAGAAAGTGATGATGTGAGCAGGTTTCTGATGATGAATCTACATGCATGCTGATTTGTTTGATATTGTCAGCTGTGGATTAGAACCTTCAACCTTTTGCCCAATACACCGTATGAAGACGCAGAGAGAGCACAACATTTATATATTGGGATATGCTGAATGTGAGGGGGAATTTCTGCAGGTGTTAATGTTAATCATGTTAGCCTGTGTGAAGATTGAAGCAATGGAAAACTATTCATGTCATTATCTGGAAAAATCAGTCATATGGGGAATCTTGCTGCTATGATGGTGTTCTGCAAAGTAAACGAAAGCTATTGTGCCTAAATTCATTTTCAGGGATATTGTAGCAACCTGACGGATCGACAACGTTGGCTGATATGGTTTTCGTTTAATTCTATTGACAACCAGAGCAAAGATTGACTGAAGATTGTAAGAGGTGTTATCTACTATTCGCAAGCAACGTCCAAGGGGGAATTTGTTGGAGCATATATCGTCATATATAGTGTGTCCGTCGCTTGTCGAATAGTCTAGACTTAATGTAATAAACCTGATATGTTGTAAACACATGAAACTGGGTCATTCGCAGGAGCATATGCGAATGAGACTCAGTCGTACGACTGAGCCTTACTAATGGGCCAGTCGTGCGACTAAGAGATATGATTGGGTCATTCGTAAGATTGAACCATAAGTATGGTCCAGTCGCACGATTGAACCATACGCATGGTCCAGTCGTACGATTGAACCATACGCATGGTCCAATCGCACGAATGGGCCCAGTCGTATCTAATATGGGCCGAAGCCTATATATACCAGTTTCAATGTGTAGAGAGATTAAGGGTTTGGGGAGGGAGTCTGCCCGGAGCCTAGGGCTGCCGGATGAGAGGGGAGATCATGCTCGATCTCCCCTTGCCAAGAGTCTTGATTCTTATGTTGTAACGAGCTTGTAATCGTTAGGTTTTATCAATAAAACCATTATATTATAGTTCGTGTTATTGGTTGTCTCTTGGTTTTTGTTGTTGTTTATCCTTCCGTCAAGAACATGCTCGGATGTTTACCGATCCAGTGACTTCACACCAATCCTGTCCTTCATCATCATGAGCAGTCAAGGCTTTTGGATCCTTGTTTGATGAAGTAGAACTGGAAGCTTGCTTGTCTTGGCGAGTAAAGGACGAGAACGGGTTCCCATTACCCGTCTTCTTTGGCTTGACACATTCTCTTTTGAAGTGCCCCTTCTCTCCACAGTTGAAGCAGGTCACTTTGCTCTTGTCAAAGCCAAATGTGGTATCCTTAGTAGCTACCAAGTTCTGTCTAGTCTTTTTAACAAACTTCTTCGCCCTCCGAACAGCACTAGCTAAAGCCCACATTATATCCATCCTCTCAAGCTCCATTTCGTTCACCTGCTCGTAGTCCTCATCTGCCAGATGGCAGTTTCCAATCTTCCCGGCAACAAGTCCATCATATGAATGAACCACTGCAGCTAGAAGATCCATATGCTCTCGAGCTACTTCCACAGTCACATTACCGAGGTTTTCGGTCTTCAGTTTGGTAGCATTTGCTTCTGATCCAATATAGTGGGTACAAGACGACCCTGACGTGTCTGATCCAGAAGGAGAAGCATGTGAAAGACCTGACGAGCTAGACACAAAAGCAGTCTGGAGAGGCGCTCCAGATGTCTTAGCTTGAGGCGTGGCGTTGTATAAAGCTGGATTTTGTGTGTACGAAGACTTCTGCGCTCTGTACTTCATCCTTAGTGCTTCTTCTCGCAACTTAAGAATGAAGTCATTAATATCCAGCTTTACAAGCATTCCATTCTGTCTCAGGTTAGACACGAATGAAGCCCACTTATCAGGCAATCCGTCTGCGAAGTTACTCACTTTCTCTTCCATGGTAGTTTCCACTCCATGTGTATGCAATTCGCTCATCAAGTGGTAGAATCTATCTATGACGTCGTCTAAACTCTGGTTACCAATCGATGAGAAGTTATCAAATTCCTTCTTTAACTCCTTTGCCTTGATTGCCTTCAACGAAGCATTTCCATCATACCTCTTCTCTAGCTCATCCCACAGTTTCTTGGACTGCTTATTCTCTGAATACTGGTGGAATATGTCTTTGGGGATAGACTGAGTGATCAATGCATAAACCCTTTTCTCTGCATTGTACTTTACTTTCTGTGCGTCCGTCATCCCACCTAATGTTAGCTTAACTCCATCAGCTCCCACCGGCGTACTATAACCAATCTCAATGGCTTCCCACAGATTAGGATCTACTCCATTGAGGTAGATCTCAAAACGTTGTTTCCAGTGGGGAAACTCATCTAAAGTCAAGAGCTTTGGTGGTTTATTGTGATTACCCACCTCACTCTCAAGCAGTAGCAGGTTCTGTATCCTCGAGTCCTTCCCAGCAGTAAAGGCTGACATCTGATCTTCCATGGCGAATAACTTTAAGTCTAGTCAAACAAACTTTCACTGATGCGACTGAAGGATGCGAAAGGTCTAGTCGTGCGTATGAACTCTGCGACTGGTTCAATCGTGCGGCTGAACTGGGCGATTGGTTCAGTCGTGCGAATGAATCTGGTGCGTATGAGCTATGCGAACGAACGGTTCAGTCGGCCGAATGAAGGTGCGACTAGGTCCAATCGTGCGAATGAGCAATGCGAATGGAGTCCAGTCGTGCGAATGGGTCACTCGTGCGACTGAAGCTGCTGTTTTGCGAAATTTTCTAGGTTTGACGGGTTTCAGCCGTAAAAATTCGAAATTTCACAAGTCCTAATCGCCTAAGTCCGTAGAAACCAAACTTCGATGAGCAGGGAACGTCCAAGATCACTTTTGACACCAAAGATTGCGTTTTTAGTGCAAAAACACAAACTTTTATGCAATCTTGATTGAATCAACACGTAATCAAGAGCCAAAGCTCTGATACCACTTGTTAGGACCTGGTATTTGAACGAAATACCTAGTGATTAGCGTGTTAAACCAACTCAAATAGTGCGGAATCCTATTTGATTGGCGATCCAATCAGTGAGAACACACGAAGAATCAATCAAGAATTGAATCTAACGTTAGAAGTCGATTAGGAATCGATCTAATGTGTTCTGTGAACTTGGAGAACGATTTGGGAGGTCTCTGGACGGCTAGGGTACGTCTGGAATCGTAATGGTATGAATGCTTACGTTTTTCCACGAATTGGGTCTATTTATAGGTTAGTATTGTTCAATCGTGCGACTGGGCCATAAGTATGGTTCAGTCGTGCGATTGAACCATGCGGTTGATTCACCCGCACGACTGAGTGTTCAGTCGTGCGACTGAGCCAATCTTATGTGTCAATCATACGACTGATCCAGTCTCCTGGTTCAGTCGTGCGATTGAGTCAATCGTATGAAGTTATTCATGCGTGTGGTCCATTCGCATGGGCCATTCGCATGAGAACTTCATTAAGTTAAGTTTGAATGTTTTAATTAATATAACATTATGTGTAACCATTCAAACAATCATAAACCCAATCAATTCAATCACGACTCATTAATGAAATATTAAACATTACAAATAACAAACAATCCATGTCATTTCATTAATCAATACAGATTACATCATAATCAGACAGACAAGATTTATTACATTACAAATCATGATCTAGGGACATACATGCATCAACAATAATATCATCAACTAATCAAGAAAACATACTACAAATCACTCCTATTCCATCAATCATTGCATCAATAAAAACAAATTTGAAGAGTTCAGCAGTAGGGATCATGTCAATGAAGATTTGGTTATTGATAACTATAAGATGGTGACATTTGAATATAAATATGCTAACATCTTCTAACGAGAATACCATATCTTCTTCTAAAGATGATGCTTTTGACTTTAAGTTGTCTAAGGGCAAATTTTCAATCTAACTTATTTGTTGACTTCTAATTCTTGTTTTAGGCTATATAAGGTCTACAACTATTAGTTATACGTGCATGGCACTAATTCTGTGACAATTGTGAAGTCTATAACAAAATGCATCAAAGTAACTAGTCATGGTATGTATGTTGTATTCTTATACATATCAAGATATCTTAATTTGCGTATGTATTTTAGGAAACTAACTTTAAACAAACTAATATATTGAATTTTTTTGGAAATTTTAATTTTACTAATTGTTGGGTGATTTGGTGACATCTATCGTACATCAAAAGATAAAAAAATACATCTACAGATACAAAAGTACAATGCTGGCGGAGGCTGATTTAGATCAAGTAGATTGGGAATCTCAAGTAGATCGGGCACCTCAAGCTGCTGTTGCACCTCAAGTTGTTATTTTTGTACCTTAAGCTACTATTTGTGGTGGTTTTGGCTGTCAAACAATTTGTCCCGTATCTGGCGACCATCTAGGTTGGCTGCTAACAACCACAACGCTTGGCACTAACATGGACATATGTTGACTCAAATGGGTAAGCGCGAAGGACTCTATCATTGTTAGGTGAAACTCATCGCTAAAAGCGCCTAATATTCAAGCAAGGATTGTGACATAAGCTAACAGCTAATAACGCCTTCCACTTGAAAGAACAATATCATTAGAATTATATAAATTAATGATCAAAAGGAGAAGAAATGTTATACCACCCCTGATGGACCGTAGAAAAGTAAGACGATATATAACAAACTAGATTGCACCTCTAATGTGCAATTAGAGATCTCAAGTAAAATAGGTCAGTAACGGTTACTTGCTCCTGACCATCACATCGCTTAGTGATCGTTCCGCGCGATGCATCGATTTAGATATTAGTCAAAAGGGTCTCTTGTGACTTCCGTCACCAAAACAAATGCACTGACCTTTAAAATTAACTAAATATGAAATTTAACTTAACTTTGCCTTGAACTGAGGTTAATATGTTAAACGTGTATAGATACGTTAAGTACTAGAACCGTACATTATGGACTTAGTATGGGCTAGTGAGCTAATGCATGTGAAAGGTATATATATTTTGATAAAGATTTTTCGCATAGATTCAGTTTTAATTGGTTAATACTAAACTACACACAAAAGGCAAGTGTACCTGTCGTGTGGTAAAATAGTGATGGTAAGAACCGAGTATCAATCCGCAGACACACCGAGCCTACTCAACAACCTTAATGATTGACTACCAGATTAAATTTTTGTTTGAGAAAATGATAAGTTGTATTGATGTAATCGAGATTTTTAGGGTTTAAAAATAATAGTTAAAATAAAGTAAAAGTAAGATTGAAACTTTTGAATTTAAAACCAAGGAATAAAGCTATCATCCTAATTAGATTACAGTTATATAACTATGATGAATTGGTGGTATGATTAAAGATATTGATTAAAGTAATTACGTTAATATTTATAAATGTGAGCCGACGCGATTTCTCGTCTATCAACTCTGTAGTGACTAGGACATCATCAGGAGTAACTTACAAAACTGAATAAATCAAAGTCACTAGTAATATAGGTAAATCTCTTGTAACCTTTTGACATACAATTTTTGAAAACATAACTTAATGTTAAAAAGATAGTTGATTAGGTTTCTTTATAACATACCATTAATTTTAGAAAACCATAACAATTACTGTAGATTTCTCAGACTAATAAAAGGGAACCCGCAAATGATCAGAAAGTTAACGTGATATGATTTTTAATAACCATTTCTAGTTCATTAGCCATGGATTTATTATGAAGACCGGTTTCACGAATAAAAGTTAGTTCATATGTTTTTCAACCTTGTATGACATTCACAATTACAAATCATAAGTTTATAACTTCTCGTTCAAATGTAGATGCTACCCATCAATCCGTGAACTTAGGCCTCTATTTATAAGCTTTTCAAAGTGTTTAGGCACGACCCCATGCTAGTACAATGGTTATGAAAGTTGATCGGCTCGTATGTGCAGAGGGTGTCGGGCACGGCCCTGTGTTAAATGGGGCACGACCCCGTGTTTGAGGTGGGTCCCGACCCCCGTGACAACTTTTAGGGGTCAATACTTTTTCTTCTGTCAGATGTCCAAACACGAAGGTGTGCCAATTTAAGCACGGGGTGTGTTTCAAGCAAGTCATGTGGCGTGCTTAATGAGGTACGACCTCATGCTTGGACTCCAAAGCTTG
>CM046030.1:57333850-57428502 GCA_025215565.1 Flaveria ramosissima
CTTCTTCTCTTCTTCTTCCTTCTTCTTCTTCTTCTTCTTCCTTCTTCTCTTCTTCTTCTTCTTCTTCTTCTTCTTCTTCTTCTTCTTTTCTTCTTCTTCTTCTTCTTCTTCTTCTTCTTCTTCTTCTTCTTCTTCTTCTTCTTCTTCTTCTTCGTCTTCTTCTTCTTCTCTCCTTCTTCTTCTTCATTCTTCTTCTTCTTCTTCTTCTTCTTCTTCTATTCTTCTTCTTCTTCTTCTTCTTCTTCTTCTTCTTCTTCTTCTTCTTCTTCTTCTTCTTCTTCTTCTTCTTCTTTCTTCTTCTTCTTCTTCTTCTTCTTCTTCTTCTTCTCTTCTTCTTCTTCTTCTTCTTCTTCTTCTTTCCTTTCTTCTTCTTCTTCTTCTTCTTCTTCTTCTTCTTCTCTTCTTCTTACTTCTTCTTCTTCTTCTTCTTCTTCTTCTTCTTTTCTTTTCTTCTTCTTCCTCTTCTTCTTCTTCTTCTTCTTCTTCTTCTTCTTCTTCTTCTCTTCTTCCTCTTCTTCTTCTTCTTCTTCTTCTTCTTCTTCTTCTTCTTCTTCTTCTTCTTTTCTTCTTCTCTTCTTCTTCTTCTTCTTCTTCTTCTTCTTCTTCTTCTTCTTCTCTTCTTCTTCTTCCTTTCTTCTTCTTTTTCTTCGTCTCTTCTTCTGTTCTTGGCTTCCCCCTCCCCCCCCTCTTATCTTATTGTTTGCTCATGCCCTCTTCCGATCTAGCTCTCCTAAATAAGATATTTTCTTTAGCATGTTTAGTGGGAGTTTCAATGATGGGAAAAAACTAAATGAGCATTATTTTAGCCAACAACTAAACCGGGTGAATTACTTTTGAAAGATTATTTCAAGTAAAGTTGAGGAAAAAGATAATATATTTATTGTAAAGAAAAATAGATCGATTGATATTTACTGTTTGTAATGATAGTTATATTAGTGTCTGTGTGTGTATTACATTATAGATTAAGATATAAGAATTTCTTAAACAAATGGTTTGTGCTATTCATTCACATTTACTAAAAATTTAAATCAAGATGAATAATTATAAGATATTAAAGTAAAAATAGTTTACATAAAAGTAGGAGATAATAAGAATAAAAATGTTAGCATAAGGATTAAGTGTTAGTATGAATTATTGTTAATAAACATAAATTAATGTTGTTTGAATATGTTAAACTGGATGATATAAAAAAAGGTTAGTTGTAACACCCCGAAATTTATTATTTTGAAGCCGACGAAGAAAGAAAGAATAAAGTCCAAAGTCGAGGGGCCAAACTCGCCAACGAAGAAAAGTCGGGAAATGTGGTGATATGTGTAGGGAGAGGGCAGCCCACTCTCCCCACACTTCACAAAATTCAGCCACCAAAGAAGAGAGAAGAGAGAAAGAAGAGAAAAAGGGAGAAAGGGTTGATTCGGGTGATTCGGGTGTCCAAATCGTCGAGTAGCAAGCCAAATCGAAGCTCTTGTCTTTGTGCTCGATTGTGTGAGTTCTAGGACCCCACTTTTACTTTTTTTAACTGATTTTGGGGCTGGAAAGTGTTCAAAACCCGTTTTTATGTGTGTGTGTGTTTGACCCATTTGGGTGTGATGTGTATGATGTGTTTAGAGTATGATTTCGGGCTTGTGTGTGCTTGTATGGTGTTAAGGTATGCATTTCTAAGGTCCAGGAGGGTTGATTTAGGCTTAGAATGGGTTTGGATGAGCTTGGAGGCCGAAAATGGCAGATTGGGTTCGGGATGAACTCCATTCTGCATCAGCTAGGGCTAGGCGACCGAATGAAGGCCATACGGCCGAATGAGGGCGATTGAAGGTCATTCGCACGATTGGGTCATTCGCACGACTGGGAGTCCAGTCGCATGAGGGTTGTACGACTGAGGGTTCAGTCGCATAGATGCTTAGTCGCATGAGTCCATTCGCATGAGGTTAGTCGCATAGGTGCCCATTCGCAGTAATCCCATTCGCACAAGGTCCATACGCACGATTGGATGTTCATTCGCATAGATGACCATCCGCATGGGTCCAGTCGCATGATGTTCAGTCGCATGGAGGCCATGCGACTGAAGAGTGTCCATACGCCCGAATAGGGCTGTTGCACTCGAATGAATGTGTAGTTTGACTTCTGGCCTTCGGGGAAAGGTGCAGATGTAAGTTTTGATGTAATGTAACCCGTAAGAGCATGTAAGATGAATGTTATGGCCTTAGACATGTAGGGCATGAGGATGATGATGTTGCATGTTTATGCATATTATGAATGTATGACGTTGCCCTGTATGATGTTGATGATTATGTTTGATATGTTCCTTGTTATGATGTATGTGTATGATATCTTTCTTATGGCTTTACGTATTATGATGAATGAAATGAAGTATTATGTAACGTAAGTGGAAAGAGATGACACGTCTTGCATGCATCGGATAACGGGTCCTTCTTTGTGATTGACCATTATGTGGAACCTCTACCGCTTACCCTTAGTACTGTGGCATACGTTTAGCTGTCATTTATTGACTTCGGCCCAGTGGCTATGACCGTCGGTTATATTAGTACTGTGGCATACGTTTAGCTGTTCATTTATTGACTTCGGCCCAGTAGCTAAGACTGATTGGTTAACCCCAGTACCGTGGCATACGTTTAGCTGTTCATTTATTGACTTCGGCCCGGTAGCTGCGACTAATTGGGGTGTAGCATATGGTATTGGTATGGATGATGTCCGATGCGCAAGTAAGTTAAAAGGAACGAACGAACGAATGAATGAATGAAGAAGATAATAGATTATCTATGCGTACGTATGATGTGTGATCACGTTAAAGTAACGAATGGTTTTATATGAAAGTAAAGTATGTTTTATTATTAAAACTAGAACTCACTCAGCAACGCTGACTTTTATTGCATTTTCCAGTTGGCAGGTAAATGATTGCTGAGGATGGCACGGCGAGCTACTCAGCTCTTTTGGGATGGCATCCATTATATAGCTTTTGTGATGTAATGCAAACATGAATTTTGTAACCGGATAATGATGTATTATTTGGCAAAAGTATTATAATGAAATGTGATGTCATTTTTGAATGTTTCCGCTGCAATGTTTTCTTAATGTAATGTAATATTATTTATGTGCGATGAATGACCAACTGTAGGCGTCCCGGGAACGGGGCCTTACAAGTTGGTATCAGAGCCAAAGTTTAAGTGAAATGGGTAAATTTTCAAAATAAACCTTAACTTAAACTGAAAATGGGACGAATGGGGAATGGGATGCCAAACTGAGTAGCTGCGTGCCATCAGGTATTTTCTTAAAGTTAACCGGTTTTATGTGCGCATGGTATATGTTATGTGTTGTATGTAGATTTGAATACTGATGTAGTCAGGACAGGTAATACTTGGGGTATGAAGAGTACAGTAAGTGGCTAATCACAACTGGCCACTGTAATTAGGGACTTACTATACTTGACATAAACTGAGTTGTTTCCTTGAATGACCGTGTTGGTGTTTGAATCTTTCAGTGTGTTAGAGAATGGCTGGTGGTAGATCTTCTAGAGCTTCTAGGGGTGGAGGCCGTGATGGCCCTGTTGCTGAACCACGCCCTAAGAGAGGAAGGCCTAGAGCTGAGAAAGAGGTTCCTGCAGAACCTGAGACTCCTCATCCAGAAGCTGGGGATGAGAGTGCGAACTTGAGGGCCTCGGTAAAGGAGGCTGTTGTTGAGGAAGTGCATCAGGTCATGCAGACGATCTTACCGTCTGTGGTGACCGAAGTCATCAAGCTGTGAAGGAAGGGGAAAGGAAGGAGAGAAACCGGGCCTCGGGGGAGCAACCGGAGCCTGAAACTATTTTCTCTCCGATAATGAGGAGGAAGAGGAGAGGAGCCTGTGCGAGAGGTGCACGAGGCTGTAACTACGGGGTGTTTATGAGATGCAAGCCCCCAACTTTTGACGGTAATGGCAATGCCGCTGCTGCTCACCGATGGGTGAGAGAAATGGAGGCTGTTCTCGACATAAGCGAATGCCGAGAAGATCAGAAGGTAAAGTTTGCCACCCACTCCTTTGTGGACTCGGCACTATGCTGGTGGGACAACATTGTCCAAGCTGAGGGTAATCGGGCGATCGGGAGAATGAGGTGGCCCGAACTGAAAAGATGGTATTGAGGAGTTCTGTCCTCACAGGGAAATGGATAATTGAGAGGGAGTTCCTGCAGCTGGAGGCGGGATCCATGACACACCAGCAATACACTACCAAGTTCAACGAGATGGCACGGTTGGTGCCGGATCAGGTGACGCCTCTTTCTCGGAAGATCAAGAGGTACATTCAGGGTTTACCGGTGGATGTCCGCCGGCATATGATCGCCGCCCGGCCAAGTACGTTTAGGTCGGCGGTTGATTTGGCCGGAAGACTTTATGATGAGAGGGGAGTGGTGGTGGTTGAAGCGAATAGGAAGGGTGGTGGTGATCGAAGCTGGAACGGGAAGAGGTTTGGTCGGGGTGAGGCCTCGACGGGTAACAAAAAGGCACGGGTGGATGACCGCCGCGTGGCCACACCGGGAGCAGGGTCGAGGAGGTGTGGTGGAAGTGTGGAAAGGAGCATGCGGGAGAATGCAGGCTGGGTTTGAACGTGTGCTTCAAGTGTGGGAAGACTGGGCATATGGCGAAGGATTGCCTGACGGGCAAATGTTTTAACTGTGGGGAAATGGTCATATGAGCAGGGATTGCAAGAAGCCGAGGGCTGAGAGTTCAGGGGCGAAGAGGACGGAGGTGATGGACCGAGGGCGAGCGCCAGGGCATTCACCATGACACAGGAGGAGGCTAGGACGGACCCTGACGTTGTGTCCGGTACGTTTCTGGTGAACCAAACTTTAGCTTCTGTGTTATTTGATTCTGGTGCTAGTAAAAGTTTTATTTCTGCTGCTTTCTGTGCTAAGCTGCCTGTTAGTAGTAGATGTGTTGATGCGCCCTTGATGTAGAAACTGCCATAGGTAAGTCTACCAGGATTTCTGAGATGATAGAGAACTGTGATGTGGAACTCGAGGGTCATAAGTTTCCTGTTAGACCGTTTGTGATGACCTTAGGTGGTTTTGATTTGGTTCTTGGGATGGATTGGTTAGCGGACTTCGAGGCGAACATTGTGTGTCGCAAGAAGATGATTCGGTTGTTGGCGCCTGACGGTAGTTCAGTGACGGTGTATGGTGATCGGGTTACTACGATTCCGAAAGTGATCTCGATGGCGGTGGCGGGAAAGTGTATGAGGCGTGGATGTAGTGCCTACTTGGCCTATGTAAAGGATGTGGATACGCCAACACCACAACTAGCCGATGTACCGGTTGTGTGTGACTTTCCAGATGTGTTTCCAGAAGACTTATCAGGAGTGCCACCTGACAGAGAGATCGAGTTTCAGATTGATCTGATACCGGGTGCCCAACCTGTCGCCAAGGCACCGTATCGGTTGGCTCCGACCGAGATGAAGAGTTGATGGAGCAGTTGCAAGAGCTGCTTGATAAGGGGTTCATTAGACCGAGTATCTCTCCTTGGGGTGCTCCGGTCCTGTTTGTAAAGAAGAAGGACGGTAGTATGAGGATGTGCATCGACTACCGCGAGCTGAACAAGTTGACAGTGAAGAACCGATACCCCTACCGAGGATTGATGATTTGTTCGATCAGCTTCAGGGTGCCAGTTGGTTTTCGAGAATAGATCTTCGATCTGGTTACCATCAGTTGAAGGTGAAGGAGCAAGATATTCCTAAAACAGCTTTCCGTACGCGCTATGGTCACTACGAGTTTCTTGTCATGTCCTTTGGCTTGACCAACGCGCCAGCTGCTTTTATGGATTTGATGAACCGTGTGTGTCGGCCTATGTTGGATAAATCAGTGATTGTGTTTATTGATGATATCCTGATTTACTCGAGGAGCGAAGCAGAGCATGCCGGTCACATTCGGGAGGTTCTAGAGACGCTGAGAAGGGAGAAGTTGTATGCAAATTCTCCAAGTGCGCGTTCTGGTTGCGCGAAGTTCAGTTCTTGGGTCACGTGGTGAATCCCGACGGGATTATGGTGGACCCGGCGAAAGTGGAGGCGGTTATGCAATGGAAGTCACCAAAGACGCCATCCGAGATTCGTAGCTTCTTGGGTTTGGCGGGCTACTATAGAAGATTCATCCAAGACTTCTCTAAGATTGCTTCTCCACTACTAACCAATTGACCCGAAAAGATGTGAAGTTCGTATGGGGTCAAGCTCAAGAGAAGGCGTTTGAAGAATTGAAGGCGAGATTGACTCACTCCTGTTCTGTCTGTTACCCGATGGAAGTGAAGATCTGGTGTTTATTCCGATGCTTCTTACTCGGGGTTGGGGTGTGTGTTAATGCAGAGAGGAAAGGTTATAGCCTATGCATCCCGACAGTTGAAGGTTCATGAGGTCAATTATCCTACTCATGACTTGGAGCTGGCAGCCGTGGTCTTTGCATTAAAGATTTGGAGGCACTACCTTACGGGACGAAGTGCACCATATTCACTGACCACAAGAGTCTGAAGTACTTCTTTGAGCAGAAGGATTTGAACATGAGGCAGAGGCGGTGGTTGGAACTTATAAAGGATTATGATTGTGAGATCCACTACCATCCGGGCAAGGCCAACGTGGTGGCTGATGCCCTTAGCCGAAAGAGAGGCCCGAGCCGATTCGGGTGAAAGCCTATCAGTTGATCATGACCTCCGATGTGATGAAGCAGGTTAAAGAGTTTCAAGATGAGGCACTGAAAGAAGATCATCTTAACTCTGAAAGAATGAGAGGTCTGGTTGGAGAATTGGGTGAAAACACGCTCGGTGTTAGACCCGATTTGATCGTGTGTGGATTCCTCGTTTTGGGGATCTACGGGGAAGATAATGGATGAAGCTCACAAGACTCGGTACTCCCATTCATCCTGGTGCCACGAGATGTACCATGATATGAAGAAAGATTATTGGTGGCCGGGTATGAAGCGCGATGTGGTGGAGTATGTGAGTAAGTGCCTTACTTGCTTACAGGTGAAGGCCGAGCATCAAAAGCCGTATGGGAAGATACAACCTTTGGATATACCGGAATGGAAGTGGGAGCACATCACCATGGATTTCATTACAAGCTACCGCGTACCCCGAAAGGGTATGATGCCATATGGGTGATAGTTGATCGTTTGGAAGAGTGCTCACTTCCTACCGATCCGCGAGACATATTCATCTGAGAGGTTGGCTGATCTGTTCATCAAGGAGATTGTAACTCGTCATGGTGTGCCGGTGTCTATTGTGTCGGATCGCGACACTCGGTTTACATCTAATTCTGGAAGAAGTTCCACGATGCTATGGGGACGAGGTTACATATCAGCACGGCTTATCATCCCCAGACTGATGGTCAGTCAGAAAGGACCATCCAGACGCTGGAAGACATGCTTCGGGCATGTGTGATTGATTTGGTGGAAGTTGGGATGACCACCTACCGTTAGCCGAATTCTCATATAACAACAGTTATCACGCCAGCATTGGCATGCCTCCATATGAGATGCTATACGGTAGGAGATGCAGAACACCCGTTTGTTGGGGATATTGGTCAGAAGGAATTGGGGAGCGTCGAGGTAATCGAGGCTACGACTGAGAAGCTTGAGAAGATCAAAGCCTTCATGAAGGCAGCCAAAGACAGACAGAAGTCGTATGCTGATAAACGGCGCAGGCCGATTGAGTTCCAGGTGGGTGACCGGGTTATGTTGAAGGTCTCACCTTGGAAGGGTATCATTCGCTTCCGAAAGCGGGGCAAGTTGAGCCCAAGGTATATAGGCCCTTTCCGAATCATTGCTCGAGTAGGAGAGGTGGCCTATAGACTGGAGTTGCCAGATGAGTTAAGTGGAATTCACCCGACATTCCATGTATCTCATCTAAGGAAGTGCTTAGCAGATGAAGATATGATTGTCCCATTGGAAGATATCGAAGTAGATGAACGGCTCAATTATGTGGAGCAACCAGTGGCAATCATCGACCGAAAGGAGAAAAGGCTAAGGAATAAAGTGGTTCCTCTAGTGCGTGTACAGTGGAAGCACAGGAGGGATCCGAGTCACGTGGGAGACTGAGGAAGAAATGAGACAGCATTATCCACGTTTGTTCGAGGAATGACAGGTTTCGGGGACGAAACCTATTTAAGGGGGGTGGACTTGTAACACCCGAAATTTATTATTTTGAAGCCGACGAAGAAAGAAGAAATAAAGTCCAAAGTCGAGGGACCAAACTCGCCAACGAAGAAAAGTCGGAAATGTGGTGATATGTGTAGGGAGAGGGCAGCCCACTCTCCCCACACTTCACAAAATTCAGCCACCAAAGAAGAGAGAAGAGAGAAAGAAGAGAAAGGGAGAAAAGGGTTGATTCGGGTGATTCGGGTGTCCAAATTCGTCGAGTAGCAAGCCAAATCGAAGCTCTTGTCTTTGTGCTCGATTGTGTGAGTTCTAGGACCCCACTTTTACTTGTTTTCAACTGATTTTGGGGCTGGAAAATGTTCAAAACCCGTTTTATGTGTGTGTGTGTGTTTGACCCATTGGGTGTGATGTGTATGATGTGTTTAGAGTATGATTTCGGGCTTGTGTGTGCTTGTATGGTGTTAAGGTATGCATTCCTAAGGTCCAGGAGGGTTGATTTAGGCTTAGAATGGGTTTGGATGAGCTTGGAGGCCGAAAATGGCAGATTGGGTTCGGGATGAACTCCATTCTGCATCAGCTAGGGCTAGGCGACCGAATGAAGGCCATACGGCCGAATGAGGGCGATTGAAGGTCATTCGCACGATTGGGGCTCATTCGCACGACTGGGAGTCCAGTCGCATGAGGGTTGTGCGACTGAGGGTTCAGTCGCATAGATGCTTAGTCGCATGAGTCCATTCGCATGAGGTTAGTCGCATAGGTGCCCATTCGCAGTAATCCCATTCGCACAAGGTCCATACGCACGATTGGATGTTCATTCGCATAGATGACCATCCGCATGGGCCAGTCGCATGATGTTCAGTCGCATGGAGGCCATGCGACTGAAGAGTGTCCATACGCCCGAATAGGGCTGTTGCACTCGAATGAATGTGTAGTTTGACTTCTGGCCTTCGGGGAAGGTGCAGATGTAAGTTTGATGTAAGTAAACCGTAAGAGCATGTAAGAGATGATGTTATGGCCTTAGAGTGCATGTAGGGCATGATGATGATGATGTTGCATTTTATGCATATTATGAATGTATGACGTTGCCCTGTATGATGTTGATGATTATGTTTGATATGTTCCTTGTTATGATGTATGTATGATTATCTTTCTTATGGCTTTACGTATTATGACGAATGAAATGAAGTATTATGTAACGTAAAGTGGAAAGAGATGACACGTCTTGCATGCATCGGATAACGGGTCCTTCTTTGTGATTGACCATTATGTGGAACCTCTACCGCTTACCCTTAGTACTGTGGCATACGTTTAGCTTTCATTTATTGACTTCGGCCCAGTGGCTATGACCGTCGGTTATCATTAGTACTGTGGCATACGTTAGCTGTTCATTTATTGACTTCGGCCCAGTAGCTAAGACTGATTGGTTACCCCCAGTACCGTGGCATACGTTTAGCTGTTCATTTATTGACTTCGGCCCGGTAGCTGCGACTAATTGGGGTGTAGCATATGGTATGGTATGGATGATGTCCGATGCGCAAGTAAGTTAAAGGAACGAATGAACGAATGAATGAATGAAGAAGATAATAATGATATTATCTATGCGTACGTATGATGTGTGATCACGTTAAAGTAACGAATGGTTTTATATGAAAGTAAAGTATGTTTTATTATTAAAACTAGAACTCACTCAGCAACGCTGACTTTTATTGCATTTTCCAGTTGGCAGGTAAATGATTGCTGAGGATGGCACGGCGAAGCTACTCAGCTCTTTTGGGATGGCATCCAATTATATAGCTTTTGTGATGTAATGCAAACATGAATTTGTAACCGGATTATGATGTATTATTTGGCAAAAGTATTTATAATGAAATGTGATGTCATTTTTGAATGTTTCCGCTGCAATGTTTCTTAATGTAATGTAATAATATGTTTTATGAGCGATGAATGACCAACTGTAGGCGTCCCGGAACGGGGCCTTACATAGTTGCATAAATAAAAGTTAGATCGCATAAGTAAAAGTTAATCGCTAAAAATAAAAAGTTAACTGGGATATTAAAGTTAAATACATAAATAAAAGTCAATTTGTTTGTGTTTCATGGTTATCGAAATGTTGGTTATATATTTATTTATATTTAATTTATTTATCATAGTTATCTTCTCAATATATATATATACTATTGGGTGAAACCTGTGCGGTGCGGTGGGGGTATAAATATTTTTAGAACTTTGTGTATTTAGCTAACTCTAACTTATTGTGCTAACAAATGATTTAAACCGGCCGGTTCAACTGGGTTTAACCGAGAGCCACCGTACTACCAATTCAAAACCAAAAAAGACATTTTTACCAATTTGATTTTATGTTTAATGACATACAAAAAGGCATGCACGTGAAACACAACTCATTTCTTTTAAATTTGAGAAAAATGCTACTATATAGGAGTTGGATATTGCTTTTGTTTTTCTACACAACCGATGTGAGATATTAACATTAAGTATAGTAAGTAGGGATAAAATTGTAAATGTAAAACTAATTATGCATCAACACTTGTATGAAATGCAACCACATAATTCTTACATGTCCTAAACTTTTGAGCTATAATGTGTGAGATCGCACGATTCGTTGGGTATAAAAGTTTGTAAAACTTTGTATCTTTGGCTAACCCTCCCTTGTTATGCTAACATATGATTTAAAATTAGACCGGACCGAACCGAACCGATCAGTTTAAGCGGCAACTACCGGTACGGCCGATTAAAAAACCAAAAATATTTTACCAATTTGGTTTAATGTTTAATGACATATAAGAAGACATACGCGTAAAACACAACTCCTCTTTTCACTTGAAGCAAATCGCTCCTTATATAGGAGTTGGGTACTGCCTTAATTTTTCTATACAATCGATGTGGGATATGAATATTTTTTTTATAGTTTTGGTTAGGGAAAACATATAAATATAGTATAAATCGAGCGGTTATTCTCAAATCCGATGTACCGCGATCAAACAGGACTATGTGAACCAAAGTTCAAACAGAAAAATCAACACGAAACAAGATCTTTAAAACTTTGATAGTAGAACAAGTTATAAAACATCAATCAAATTTTTATTGGTCATTCACCAAAAGTACACAACATCACACACAATAAGTTCACGTTTGTGCTGGTTTATTCTAACTATAACAGACCATTTTATAATAGTTGACTCCTTGGCTTTCTTGGTTCGCCGATGTGAGATAGAAATAATTAATCATCTGGTGGACGAAATTATAAATGGTGAGTTATTTATGCATCAACACTTGTATAAAATATAATCACTATTTTCTTAAGTGTTTTAAATTTTTAAGAAAATTACTAAATTGTCCATCTCAAATGCTTTATAAAGTAATAGTAGGTACACCGACGCTATGCAATGGGAAAACATTTTTTCTAACTCTGTAGATAGTTGTCTTTAAATAATTTATTTATTATATCATAATCGATATAATGAATTGTTGATATCCTCCAAGATCTTAAACGTCGACGTACAAACATTGTCTCTTTTGTAAATTTAATTTTTTAAGATTTGAAGTTGAAGATAAACACTAACTGATTATTCTAGTAAAATAACAATAGACTTTCATAAACCGAATAAGATAAATTTATAAATTTCTAATAGCACTTTAAATTTGAATATGACGTATCTACCATGTTAGTAGAGGCTCGAGGAGAACCGAGTTCAAACCAAAGCATATAAACTGGAGATGGATTAGAAAAAAATCAAAAGAGAAAAATAACATTTTAAAATTTTAACTGGAATTGAACTTTTTCATGGCATTGCACAACAAAGTATGCACAAATCATAAGCTTGTTGCCCCTCAAGTCCATGCATTCTCTTTTATAGGTGTTGAACTCTTATTTTGCTTTTTTGTTTGATCAATGTAGGATAAGAAATATATCTATATTATTAAAAGGAGGGGCAAAATTGTAAATAACTAGTTGTTTATGCATAATCACTTGTACCAAGTACAACAATATAGTTTTTAAGTGTCTTAAAAATAGATTAAAATTACAGTGTTGTCCAAAAATTGTATTATATAGTAGTATATATATATATATATATATATATATATATATATATATATATATATATATATATATATATATATATATATATATATATATATATATATATATATATATATATATATATATATATATTATAGATTATTAATGAAGAGCTACCTTTCTTATGGCAGATGACTTTATGTTTATTGATCTTCTAAAATTAATATAAAAACTTTTGTGCTGATACCATGTTAAAATCTATATCTATAATACTTATATAAGAATAAAAGAAATAAATTGCTATTTTAAACATAATTTAAAATATTTAGACATATTTCTTTGTAATTTTTTTATAATACCAAAATTGCCCTTTAAGCATGATGCATATAATCTAAGCATATTAAGCATTTATTGATGAGTTTAATCCATTTCATTAATATTTTAGACTTTATATTTTATTAATATTGACAACAATAAGTTCATAAATTATTATATAAGTATTATTTATAAATCATTATTGAAATTTATAAAAATTATTATTCATAAGATTTATAACAATATAATGTTTAAACATAAAAAATTAAGCATTCAAACATGAACAAGTATTTTTTTCACGACATTTATATTTTTAAGAATATATTGGTAAATCCCAAACACCAAAATATTTGGTAAATTCCAATCTCTTTGTAATATCGTTATGACCCGAACCCCTTTTGACTCATTATCCAACCTTACCAACACACCTAATTTATCACCTCTAATATTTTTTTAAGCATATGAATGAGCCAATGATTATGATATGATACATATAAGAAGCATAACATCTCCCTTGTTTGGCACGTATTTTATAGGATACCCGCCCCGCTTGTCACTCCAATTACCACCTCTGTTTAACTACTAAGAAACCTATGGGACATAATTTTTTTATTTGTTAATTCTATGTATTGTTATACTTTTAAACAAAGAGTGCGGGATTAGCACCTTTGATAATTTCAAAAAAATGTAGATAAACTTTATTTTATCCAGAAGATCAACACTTTGATAATCACTAATAATGATTTTATTATAATAAGAGCGTGTCTTACCTTACATATCATGAACCTCCGGATTTGATATACCTTTATGTTGAATTGTTGTCCATAATAGTTTTTAAATATTAACTATCTAAGAAGCATTAAGTCAAATAAATATAGAATTTTTTTTTGCTAAATATGAAATTATTCTATAAATGTTGACATAGATATTTATGTCAACAAAGTTTGTTTTTTCTTTTGATCTCTAAGTGTTGCACGCGGGTTTGCATTCATGATTATGTAAAAAAATCAAAAACTTATTATATTGTTTATGTATAGATAATTCAGTGTAAGCATATTTTTCAAGTCACTGTTTTTGAAAATCACTCATATTTCCAAGTAATGTTTACATACCAAACATTAAAGATGATCATATAGACGAAGCAAAGAACATAAGACAAAACATATGCATCCACAACAATGGACGAACATTCACACTAGTATAACTATTATTAACATAAGAGCACTGCTATAATTTAACAACTTTAGAGATAATTATAAGAAAAATAAGTCAAGAATTATATAACTCTTTTATACTAGATGTGTATTTTATCATCTACATTAAAATATCATTACTACAAAAGTTCAATCATTCTTTTCATTTTAAAAGACAAGTAAAATTACTATGTAGATAATACTATAATACATTTATCCATATATTTGACAAGGGTTAGATTCTTTACAGGACTAAATTTATTTTCAGAACTAGCAGAACCAATAATAATCATTGATTAAGTTGATCAATGGTTATGATTGAGTAGGGTATAAAATATAAATAAGGATCTAATTTAATAGATAAAAATTAAGGAAAAGGGCATGTTAGTAAAACGATAAGATTTCTCTCTCCAATTAAAATTAAATTAATTCATGTTCTCTTTCTTCTCTCATCTCTTTAACTTTTATGATTTTATATTTGCGCAAATGTATACTATTAACATATACGGGAAAATTTAATATTTCTTACATACTATTTACACATGGTAAAATTTTTGTTTTTAGTTTCATAATATTTACATATTGTAAATTTCATGAAAATCATCTATGATTTTCCATATTATTTACAATCATTTAGTTTTCATATTATTTACATAGATAAATGTTCATATTTATTATACATATTTTAAACTAATAGTGATTTACATATGTGTGAAATATTTTTTCTTTCTTTTTCAAACCCATAGTTATACACTATTTGTAAATACGTATATCTTCAAGGGGACCAACTATTTACATATATGTAAATATGTAAATGCTTTATATATGTGTACATCAACTATAGATTTTAACACATGTAAAAGTAATGCAATAAATGTCTATAGATGTGTAGATACTAAAAATGATTTTTACCCATATATAAAAACAAATAATAGATGCTTATAAAGGTTTAGATATATTAAAAAGTTGTACACTTATGTATAAAAACAATTGATGTTTATAATTTGTAGATACCAAAAAATAGATATCATACATTTACCAATATCTAAATCCTTCTACGGTCATGCTAACAAAATTAAATTAAATTAGTTTAATAATAAAAAATGTTACCACACAAAATGATGTAAAGAGTGATATAAACAAACGGAAGGAATGACAATAATTTCTTATCTTTGTTCGATCGAACCCTAATCGTACTTGCTTCGTTCAAACGACATCTCTATCAAATTGACCCGGTAGCAGATAACCATCAAATCGCTGGAGCGCTGGTGATATAAAATTCAAATCCTTTCTTCGCTTGATTTGATTGTGAAAGCAAACCCGAATTTTATTGTTTCAATATTGAATGCAGGTTGATAATCAAATTGAAGTCTATTGATTTTGAATATGATCTGGCAAATCAATCTTTCTACTCTAATAAAATGGTAATTGTGGGTGACACGTGTCAGCATCATTCTTATCAAATTTTTCCTGTTTCTCTCTCCAATTAAATAACTATATTAATTTCTAATAATATTATTTATTCATTTTTTCATTGTAATTAGTTTTTAATAAATTAAGAAAGAGATCTTTTTATTAATGTTATTTTTATAGAATTAGTTTTTTTATAAAAAGAATTTTTTCTAAAAAAATCAAACTATTTTTACCTAATATTTTAAAATTAGTTTTTTAAAGTAACTTTTTTTATAAAAATAATTAAAATAGGAAGTTATAGTAAGGAAATTTTTAAAAATAAAAAATTATTAAACTTTATTTTGAAACAAAATGTTTACTTTATGAAAAAAAAACAAAAAAAATTAAAAAAAGTTTGTATTATTGTTTTATTACTTATAGTTATTTCTCATACGTAATTCCAATCATATCATGTATTAGCATATCGTTTTATAACTAAAGCTAGTGGTTTCATAAAAATCATATATGTTGAGTTTAGTTTTTCTAAAAATCCCTAATATAAAGGAAACAAATTAGGCAGTTACTTTCATTCAATTTGTTAATTTACATCTTTACCCTTTTGAAAATAATAAATAATATATAATATATATTGTAATCAATGTTTAATATTAGTTCTCGCGATTTTCACAATCTTTAAAAATCTTGAAAAGATTCTGACCACACTTCATCCACAAACTAATAATTTCACTTATTTGTGGTAATAATACAAAACAAGTGTTTTAATAAATTTCCGGACAATAATAGAAGAAAATTGCGAAAAAATGTTGGTAAAGTTGCACAAACACACTTCCAAGTCTTTTTTTTTATTATATCTGCCTAATCCACACTAAAAATTCAAGAAACACATTGTACAATACGACTAAATCTAATTAGTTACAAAACTATAAAAGCAGAAGCTATCTCAATCTTGTTCTTGTTGGCTGCATGATCAATGGAGCTAGTGTCGTACAAATCGAAGGCCACGTGATCGAATTCATTTCTAGTTAGCATCTTATCCAAAGTTAGTTTATACATGCTTCTTCTTATACTACATTCAGTTCTGGTTACATGCATGTACACAGATTCTAAGGGTCTAAACACTTCAGTATCCTGGAAACATTGGTGGTGGCGGTGAAGCGTAACGGTTACCGATATCCGGTGGAAGAACGATGTCGTCGAAGGGTGGCGGTGATTGTGGTGGTGTAGGAGGTGGCGGGGTTGGTGACGGTGGTGGTGGAGAGTGGACCGGTGGTGGAGGGGAGTGAACCGGTGGTGGAGGTGATTGAACCGGTGGTGGAGGTGAGTGGGCCGGTGGTGGAGGTGAGTGGGCCGGTGGTGGAGGTGAGTGAACCGGTGGGGGAGGTGAGTGGACCGGTGGTGGTGGTTTTGGGATAGAAGGCGGTTTAGGTAATTCAGGAACAGGTGTTGGTGGCGGTTCAGGGACTGGTGGTGGAGGTGATTGAGCCGGTGGTGGTTTAACAGGAACCGGTGTGGGAGGAGGGCTAGGAACCGGTGGTGGAGGGGACTGAACCGGTGGTGGTTTTGGTGCTTCAGGAACCGGTGTTGGAGGCGGTTTAGGAGCCGGTGGAGACGGCTTTGGTGGTGGTGGAACCTGTGGTGGTGGCGGTGGTGACGGCATTGGCGAGGGCGGCGACGGCGGCCTCTTTGGTGGTTTTCTCTTTTTAGACTCTTCATCACTATCTATCTCTTCCCCACATCCTATAGTTTCACAGTCAATCTTCCGGTTCACCACGAGTGAACACTGTTTCTCATCTCTCTGATCCGGTTTATCCGCTAAACAGTTCTTCCGGAAATCAAGAACCATCTCCGGTTTATCCGGTTTTTCACACTTGTCATCCAACCCGGTAAAATAATTATCAGACAGCTTAAAATTCAACAGTTTTGGTAAGGTACAAATAACATCACTCACTGTACCAATTAACTCATTATGCCCAATATCAATCATCTCAACATTCTTTAAATTCTCAAAGTTTTCAGGAATTGTTCCCACAAATTTGTTACCACTCAAATCCAAAACCGTTGTGTTCTCAAGCAGCCCGAGCTCCCCCGGGATGCAACCCGAGAGTTTGTTGTTCGTGAAAATAACCTCGTCTAGCGTCGCCATCTTACCAAAGCTGCCAGGAATGCACCCTTTAAACTCGTTATTCGCGAACACGATCACAGAAGCATTCGAGTGCCCGATGTTTTCGGGTATGTTTGAGCTAAACCGGTTATTATTCAAGAAAATTGCATCAAGGTCTATATCAAACAGTTGAGCAGGTAACTCTCCTTCAAAGTCATTGAATCTGATATCAAGATACTTCAATTTGGGCATCTCTAAGACAACGTTGGGAAACGGGCCCACGAATCGGTTGTTACTCACGTCTAGTTCGTGTAGGATCGTAAGCCTTGAAAAGCTACTCGGGATTGCCCCGCAAAATCTGTTAGAGTTTATATGAAAAATGCTAAGGTCAGATAATAGCCCAAGGTGAGGGACCAGTTGGCCCGCGATATCCCCATGGTTTAGATCGATTCCCGCGACCGTCATCAGGTTCGGGTCATCGGGTGCTTTTTCACAAAACACGCCATTATACGAGCACACGTCTACGCCTTCCCAGTTTTTGATCATGTTTTGCGGGTCCGAAAGTATTACCTTTTTCCATTCTTGGAGGGCAAAGTATGCCTTTTTAAGCCTAATGTTAGGGAAAACTAGACGCGCATTGATCTCTATATCGAAGTTAAAATCGGTTAGGGATCCGGTTTCTTTTATCGGGCCGGCTAGGTGACGACGTGTAATGGTAGTCGCAAAGACGTTGTTTAGCGAGCGCGACGAGATGATGGAGAGAATAGAGAGGAAAAGAAAGCAGCATAAGGCTTTCATGTTGGAAGCTAGGTTTTGTGTATGGTTTGGTTTGAATATTATGGAGGGTGTTATGGTTCTCAAATCTATATTTAGCAATGGATCATCTTCATGCACCTCTAAAATAGAGACCTTTGATGGTCGCTAGATATTGTCACTAAATAACCAGAGGTTCTTGTTATTCTTTCCTCAAAAAAGATTTGGTTTTACCCTTTGATTTTATGTTAATACTATTACAACCATCATTAATTCCTTAGCATTATATCTGAAAACAACCATTTGGTATTTTACAAGTTTTCAAAATTCATTTGAAGTAATTAAATGGGAGATTATGAACAAACTTTTTAATATTTTTAATATGACAAACACACATGGGCATAACTTGCCAAACATTTCAACTTATATTTCACAAATAGTCAAACATTCCATCAGATTAATGTATAAAACTAATAGAATATTCACTGTGAACCGAAAGATGCAATGATAAGTATATAATCTAAAAACCTTATATACATAATTTATATACATAAATATATATGTATAGGAGGCAGCCGGATGTAAGAATATAAGACCACCCAAAAGCAACGTTCCAAAGAAACACGCAACAAACATAAATGAAGTTTATCATTACCGGTTAAATCTAATTTGATAGCAAAACAATAAAAAGTAGCAAAAGTAAAGAAACACTCCAGCCAAATAAAAACCTATGTTTTGAAATTTACTATAACATCCCATATAGGCTGCAATCAGAAATACCTATACCATGATTTTCAGTATAAAAATTAATAAGATACGAAAGAGTTTCGCTAATTAACGAAAGAAACTTGTGGAGAGGTTTGATTGCCGCAAGAACCGAATGCAATTCGAGAGACGAAAGCTTCTCAGCAAGCACCTTGAAACCGAATCCTAACACGATTATCAGTTCAGATGCCATTGATCCAAATGAAATCTAAATATACAACTACCAAAAGTTTAGCGATGAAATCATTGAAAAAAATACAAATTAGATAGATTTAGTTATCATATATATACCATCCACGAACCATCCTCCACGAGAAGATATATAGCTCCTTTAATCAACATATTAATAACAGTCAACACCAGAACCATTTTAATAAACCTCCTCACTTGTTACTATTCACCTGTGAAGAAATTGTAATAAAACCAATGTTAATCATGTATTTGATTTTAACTCACTCAAAAGATATTCTTTTTGTGCAATTTGACAGTGAACACAAATAGGCAGAGAAGCCACAAATAAGATCAAAACTCGAAATGAAGATGATCGGTTTTGGGAAAGCGGTCCGAAGGCGAACAAACGAAAAATGCATGCATGATGAAACAACAAAAAGTAATGGAACTCCAAATGAAGATAAATGTTTGGAAATGTCTTTTCAATTGCTTTTCATCTTTAACTGAAAAGCAATTTGAATACCAAATTCTTTGGCTTCTCTGTCTCTTTTCAATCCATCATCTAAATCGTAGCCCTAACTTCGATTTGGAGTCGAATGAAATTAGGGTTCTTGCTGCCAAACTCAACAGTAGTCAATTTAGTTAAACAATATTCCTTAATCATGATTTTGCAGTCGATCAGACAATTTTAGGGTAGTGTATCTACGATCAAGAACTCTTAATCGTCACTCAAAAAGATCGGGAACATAGAAGATATAGGATACTAACCTGTTTTGGAAGGCTCCTGGTCGCAAAATCCAACTCAGATGACGATGGCTATGAGGAGGAAGAAGATGAAATAAGCGGTGATGGAAGTCAGGAGGAAGAAGAGGAAATCAGAGACGAAGGATGTGTGGACTAAAGAGAGTATGCGTGTCTATTGTGTAAAATACAAAAAATAACCTTGGTTGGTGGCACTGTAGTCACCGACCATAGAGAATAATAGATAGTATAATATACTAATGATTAATCTTTAACGTTGCAACAATTAGTGGGTATATTCAATTCATGGGCTATTTTCTCTAACTATATACCAACATGATAAAGTGAATTGTCTAAAATATCAATGTAACCATAAGTCTAAGGAACAAAGTATCTTCTAAACATTCCTACTTTGATTCCTTGGTATCCTATCCATGATGCCAAAGTCCTCAAGTTAAATGTACCTGAAACATGTTTAAAATGATCCAATAGAAAAGTTAGTGAGCTTGTTGGTTTAATAACACTAGAAATATAACATGCATGAAGTAAATTAAACAAGTTCACAACCAAATCTGCCGCCCAGTATCCGACACCCACTTTGGACTGTGTAACATCCTAGATTTGACTAAAGTCTCAACCGTAAAGTTAAAGGGGTAATTAGGTTTATTAATAAATCTAGAGGGGCCAATAGTATCAAAAAAAGGAAACTAAACCCTAATATTCCCTATTTAAGAAAGCCATAATTCTTCCTTTTTCATGTGGTTCATTCTTTCCTGAATTGTAGAGAGAGGGGGTGGGGAGCTACACTAAAGACAGAAAGTTTAAAAGGGGAAGAAAGATATGGTTTTCATAATCTCTCCTTGTAAATTTAAGCATAGAATATCCACATCCTTAGGATAATGTATTTGTTAAGATCTTATAATTAAGGTCATAATTTTACGCGTACTTGTAGATCTCAACATGAGAAGCCATTTGTCTAGGGTTTTGTTTGTGAACACGTCAACAATGAGTTCTAGATCCTCTTATTCACTCATGAATATTGTTTTATAGGCTAGTATGCATACCTAGTAAAGTTTTCATGAAAGTTTATAGGTAAGTTGACATATTTATGAAATCAACAAGAGTTTTATAGTATTTTGGATACATGATTATGTATAAAGATAGTGTATGAAAACCCTAAAAAGATAGCCTACAAATTTGTTGAAGTTTCCTTAAAAAGGTGTAAAAGTGTTAAAAAATTAATGAATAGTGAGGTTCTAAGAGCTACGGTACCTTACAAGTGACTGCAAATTACGGGAGAATGAAGGTAATGGACTTCATAACTGACAATTGATTTTCACATGAACCCATACTTCGAGAAGAAAGGAAAAACATAGACCCCGTAAGTAGGCTAACACCCCCATAATGAGGTCTAACATCCATAACTCCTAGTGGCGAAGCTTTACTCACACCTTAGGGGGGCGAGAGCAAAAGTAAACTGTTTTACCGGGGGGAGGACTCTATTTATTAAAAAAATTTCACTATTAGACCGGAAATGTACACTATCGAGCCGAAAATTAACACTACTGACGGAAAAAAGAGGGGGATAGCCCCTTAGAAGCTTTGTTTATGGTAGCTCTTGATGCTTAGATATAATCAAAGACAAAAGTCCTCAAAACTGATGAAAGGCATTTGTATGTAAGCTTGCATCTTCGCAACTTAGCGTACTTGGGCATAAATGATCTAAAGCCTCCGTATCTGGGTTGCAGTTTCATAAGTCCTTATTTTCCACTAGTTACTCAATGAATCCTTTAATTCTTCACTATCCTCCAGCTCTAATTCTGAGCATTCTTCGGTTATTATTTCATTAATACAATTAGGGTTTTGTTGTGATAAAATGAAGCTAAATACATGGATTGCTTCATGGTCTATGATTTAACTTTCTGAACTCTAGAAAAGTTAGAATAGTAAAAACTTTTATTGCCAAAACTTTGGGATTTGTGTGCCATAACTTCAGTTAATGTCCTTTTCTTTCAAATATATTTTGTAATTTTGGTTCATTTCCCACAACCTAGGGATTTGTATGCCTTTTCCAGAAACCAATCTTGTGCACAAAATTTGCAAATAAATATTAGGATTATTGGAATTTAATAATTTCAATTATCATTTGTTAGCTAGGATTAACCCAACTTAAAAAAATGTTTATAAACACTCTCAACTTTGAAATTAATTTTCTCCAACGATCCCTTACTAACTGAGAGTTAACCATATTAGTTTTTTTATGATGTGGACTACTTATGTGGTCAAAATATTAAACAATAAGCTGAAATCCACCACGAGGTTCGGTAATCTAAAACTTTTGCACCCTTAAACCTGTCAATCTCGACCTCCTGATCTGAACCACTTGATTCCTTAGAGGTAGATTTCAGGTGAAGATGGAGACTAGACAACAGAAAACGGATCTGACAGAGGTTGAGGGAGGGGGAGTTGAAAATGGCACAAAGTTGGCCTTAATTTATCAAAAAAACTAACAGGGGTTCACTATCAGTTAGTAAAGAATTATTAGGGGAAAATAAGCTCAAAGTTAAAAATGAATGTATATATTTTTAAAGTAATCCCAGCCTTTAGATGAAAGTTGGGATTATTAAACCCGTAATATTAATACCGATAATCTTTTACATTATATACCGGTAAACTTTTGATCCAGAAATAAGTCTTTTAGGTTTTTGATTTTTGCTCACCCCTAAATATTAGCACCGAGTTTTTAACAAATCAACATAATTGTAATGCGACAAATTAAAACTCTGAGTGTTGAAATATGTAATATTTTATATTTGTTCAATTAAACTAATGATTATTTTTAATATATATCTTTGTAGAATTGTAGAAGCATGAGGGCTACTGGTCGTTCTTAGAGGATTGCAAGTGATAAAATTAGGTGAACTGAATTGCAGCTTAGCGTTCTTTGTTAGTTCCTTTATATAGTAGTAAAAAGCTATAGAACTGAATTTTCCGATTTTCATGTCGATTGTAAAACTACTATTTTTCTCTAATGATATCTTCTATTTCGACATTTAATCTACGTTTTATCCGAGATTTTATACAATTTTTTTAACCACAAATGCTACTCTACCCCTAACTACATTATAACTAAATTACATTACCAGTCTTAAACAACACTCACACTAACTCTTAACCTCAAGAAGAGCTATACAACTTCAAATCCAATAGTTTTGTCATTAAACTCAACTCTCACCATTTTGTACAAATGCTATGAAAGTTTCACTGATGGATTAGCGACGAAGCCGGTGTGGTGGTGATGATCGGTTCACCATCGATGAACATACCATCTCATCTTTCTGATCCGGTTTCCCCTGCAAACAATTCTGCCTACAATCCAAAACAAGCTCCGGTTTCACAGGCTTTTCACATTTCTCACCCAACCCGCTAAAATAATTATCAGAGAACGTAAAATTCAACAGTTTTGGCAACGTACAAATAACATCACCCACTGTACCAATCATCTCATTATGCCCAATATCAATCATCTCAACACCTTTTAAATTCCCAAAACCTTTAGGAATTGTTCCCACAAACTTATTATTACTCAGGTCCAAAACAGTCATGTTCACAAGCTTCCCAAGTTCCTCGGGCACGCAACCCGAGAGTTTGTTGTTAGCGAAAATAGCCTCGTCTAACTTCGCCATCTGACCAATGCTACTAGGAATGCATCCTGTAAGCTCATTGTTCGCCAACACAATCACAGAAGCATTCGAGTGCCCGATGTTTTCGGGGATAGATGAAGAAAACCGGTTGTTGTTCAAGAAGATAGCATCAAGATCTATGTCAAATAGTTGAGGAGGTAATGGTCCTTCAAAGTTATTGTATCTTATGTCAAGATACTTTAAATTAGGCATGTCAAAGACAAAGTTAGGAAATGGGCCCTCGAATTGGTTATTACTTATGTCGAGTTCGTGGAGGATCGTAAGCCCGGAGAAGCTACTCGGGATGGGCCCGCCAAATTTATTAGAGTTCATATGAAATATGCTAAGATCGGTTAATAGACCTAGATGTGGGACCAGTTGGCCCGCGATATCGCCATGGTTTAGGTCGATTCCTGCGACTGTCATCAAGTTCGTGTCGTCGGGTGCTTTTTCGCAAAACACGCCATTATACGAGCACACGTCTACGCCATCCCAGTTTTTAGTCATGTCTTGCGGGTCAGAAATTATTACCTTTTTCCATTCTTGGAGGGCAAAATATGCCTTTTTAAGCCTAAGGTTAGGGAAAATTAGACGTGCATTGATCTCGATATCAAAGTTAAAATCGGCTATAAATCCGGTTTCTTTGACCGGGGCTAGGTGGCGGCGTGTAGTGGCGTCCGCAAAGGCGTTGGTTAACGAGCGTGACGAGATTATGGAGAGAATAGAGAGGGAAAGAATGCAACATAAGGGTTTCATGTTGGAAGATAGGTTTTTGGTATAGTTTGGTTACGAAATTATGGAGGGTGTTTGTGGTTTTGAAATCTATATTTAGCAACGAATCTCTTCATGCACTCTAAATCGCAAAACAATACAAGTTAAATTCTAGAGACCTTCCTTGCTAGTCGCTAGATTTTGTCACTAATTAACAAGAGGCTGTTATTATTCTTTCAATAAAAGAAGATTTGGTTACACCCTTTGGTTTATTTGATATTCACGAGACAAGTTTAATATACTACTATCGTGTGTTCTTGTATATTATTATAAAATATTAGACCTTGGGCAGTGGCTTCTCCCGCTGCTTCTTGGGCCGCCCATGGCGGTTATTTTTCAAATCGTAATAACCGATATACCAAAGGCATTATAATTAGTTTTATTTAATGTTTGATTTTACCAAAATATATAAACCTCTAAAATTTTAACTTGGAGCTCAACACACTCAATTAAATAAAAAAATATATACAAGAACGCATAACATGCGGATATACCTTTTACTTGGTTCACGTACTCAAACTCACTTGTAGCCGACTCGTGCTCCATTCCTATCCTATCTTTTTTGTTGTTGACTAGTTTGAGCAGGGTTGACCTTGACCATAACCACCACAGGCCGTAGTTGCCTTGGATCGTCGAGAGAGATGTCACAACAAACATCACCACCGTGTCTTGGACCGAGAACGACCACGGTTAACAACCATAACCCAACATCCAACATCATCACCACAACCACTATTGAGGCCAAGGGCCACCAGTGACTGCTACCCCCGCCTTTGGAAAATCTTAGAACCACCACTACCTTAATACCTTCTCGCCCTAACATCAACATGATCACCAACCTTTCAACTGTTGTTGAAGTTGACTAACACCACCACTACCATCTAGACCAGAGAATGAGAGGGGGGGGGGGGAGTTGATGTCACCATCGAGGGGTGGCCGGAGGTTGTGGTCGTTATAAGGATGTCCGTCGGGCAGTGGCGGAGCTTAACCAATTTTGTAGGGGGGGCGGGGGCGAAATTAATTTTTTTAGGGGGGCGAACTCGATATTTATATAAAATTTACACTACCAGGCCAAAAAATTACACTATCGGGCTAAAATTTAACACTACGGACGAAAAAATTGGGGGGAGGGCCCCCCCCCCCCCCCCCGCCCTTATTAAACTTCGCCCCTGCGGTCGGGAATGGTGAAGTAAGGGGGGAGGAGAGACACCTCTCTCTCTCTCTTGAAAACCCTAAAATAAGGATAAGATAAAAGAAAATGGTTTATATTGGTAGGTCTAGATAGGTGGGTATTCACATCGTGTTAGTTCGTGTTACATTTGAACCTGTATCAAGTTGCATTTTACATTAATTTCATGATATAATAATCATTAAACGTTATAAATATTCCAAACACATTTATTTTGTCATATTTAAAATTTATTTGATAATTAAACGTGTTAGAACACATTAATATCATATCTTAAATCTTGTTCTAACCGTTTTAAGTGTTTCCTCATGACAAACTTCATTATTATTATTTTAATAATAGTAATATATGAAATTAAGTATTTGGTATTACTTTACATGTTAATCACCGATAACACATGTGTTAATGTTGTTTTATCATTTCTGCGTGCGTAAATTGTGGTTAATCATTTGGATAGGGTTTTTAAGTGAATATTAATGAAATTATTGGTATCCCATTTCCATGGCACCCAACATGTTCCGATTTTGATACTAAACCCAATTATTTCTCACATTAAGCCTTTATGAGTCTGAACGTTTGTTGGTAATCTTACAATAATTTACATTATGACTTGTTAAGCTCATCTAGCGATTGTTTGAGCTTAGGTTACCAAATCCGGCTTCTAATGCACCTAAATCTCTTAACGAGCCTTATTGGGGCGTATACTTTTGGTTTAGGCCTTTGTTGGCTTTTGTTGTTCATCTAAATTCTAGGTCATACCCTTTTAAGTTCAGATGTTCTCAATTCAAGATATTCACATGTTTTGATTCATGTGCTTCTAATAGTTTAATCATAATGCTTAAGTCTTCATAACAGGTCAGATTCTAGGTTTGTCATAAAGTGTGTAACTACTAAAGCATGCAAAGTTGCTAGATGTAATACCCATATCTTTAGACTCGAAATATACCATAGAAGTAGTCGATGGTAAGACTATAGAAGCTTCTCATATGTTCTGTAGTTGTAACATAGGTTTGTCTGGGCATTAATTTGACATTGACCTCCTATTAGTCACTCTCGATAGGTTCGATGTGGTTGTTGGTATGGATTGGTTTTCTAAGAACAAAGGAAAAATCATTTGCGAAGATAAACTCCTCAGACTTCCTCTTTCTAGTGGAGAGATACTCACCATTGATGGCGACAAGAGTGTTGCAATGGTTTGCATCATCTCGTATGTGAAGGCTCAAAAGTCTTTGCAAAAAGGTCCTCCCTTGATTTTGGCTCTTGTCATAGAGAAAACTATAGACGAGAAACAAAATAAAGATATTCCATTCGTAAGAGAGTTTGCAGAAGTGTTTCTAGTGGACTTGCCTTGCCTTCTCCGCATCAGAAAGTCGAGTTTCAAATTGTACTTGCACCCGAAGCCACTCTGATTGCTCACGCCCTGTACTGTTTAACTCCAAATAAACTACAACAATTGTCGAACCAATTATAGGAACTATTAGACAAAGGTTTCATACACCCTAGCTCATATCTTTAGGAAGTTTCTGTGTTGTTTGTTAAGAAGAAAGATGAAACCTTTCGTATGTATATCAAGTACTGGCAATTGAATAAGGTCATGATAAAGAATCGTTATCCCTTCCAGCGCATTGGCGGCCTGTTTGATCAGCTGCAAGGATCGAGTTATTACTTGAAGATAGACTTAAGGTGTGGATATCATCAGCTTAGAGTTTGAGAAGAAGATACATCCAAAACCAGTCTCAGAACTTGGTATGCTCATTTCGAGTTCGCAGTCATGCCATTTGGGTTAACCAATGGTCATGTAGTTTTTATGGACCTCATAAACCGTGTCTTCAAACCCTATTTAGACAAGTTTGTGATCACGTTCATTGATGACATTCTTATATAATCCAAAACGGGGAAGAACATGAGGAACATCTACGCTGCATACTAGAACTATTGAAAAAGGAGCAATTGTAAACAAATTTTTCTAAGTGTGACTTATGTATTAGAAAAGTACAGTTCCTTGGGTAGGTAGTTAACGAGAATGGTATCCATGTTAACCCATCTAAGGTATAGGCAATCAAGAATTGGCCGACACCGACGACGCCTACAGAGGTGCGATAATTTCTTGGATTAGCGGGTTACTATCTACATTTCATTGTAGGCTTATCTAAGATTGCACAGCCTCTTACTGCCTTAACTCACAAGGTACTTTTCACCAACCGAGTTATAATGAAGAAGCAGCTTTTGAAGCACTAAAATTAAACTGTGCAGTGCATCGATCTTATCTTTGCTAGAAGGAACGGAGGATTTCGTGGTAACTATGCTACACCAATTCAAGGTCTAGGTTGTGTGTTGATGCAACTTGAGAAAGTAATAGCTTATGCATCCATGCAACTCAAAGTGTACGAGAAGAGCTACACAACTCACGACCTGGAGTTAGGAGCTGTGGTATTTTCACTCAAGATCCAGAGGTATTATTTATACAGAACTAAGTGTACTATCTTCACCGATCACAAAAGCCTTCAGCATATGAGTAGAAAGAACTGAATATGTGACAAAGGAGATGGCTAGAGTTGCCGAATGATTATATTTATACCATCAAGTATCATCCTGGTGAGGCTAACGTGGTAGCCGATCCTCTCAGTAGGAAGGAAGCCCTAAAACCCTGTCGTGTTCGTGCATTACAACTTACAATATATTCAAACTTACCCACTCGAATCAAGGATGCTCAAGTAGAGGCTCTAAAGGGAGACAACATTAAATCATAGTCACTAAAAGGTGTGGAAAAATTGTTTGACGAAAGATCTGACAGCCTTCATTACCATGAAGAGCGAGTGTGGTTACCTATGTATGGGAATCTCAGAGTTCTAGTAATGGATAAAGCGCACAAGTCCTAGTATTCGGTATATCCAGGTTCTAATTAAATGTACCAAGATTTGAAGGTTCTATATTAGTGGCCTAACATGAAAGCTGATATTATCACTTATGTGTCTAAGTGCCTAACCTGTTCTAAGGAGAAGGTGGAATATCAGAAACCATCTGTATTGCTTTAACAACCAGAGGTTCCAATATAGAAATAGGAAAACATCTCAATGGATTTCGTTACAAAGCTACCCCGATCATAAAGCGGAAACAATACTATTTAGGTGATAGTGGCTCGATTGACGTAATTTCTATTGCTGTGGTCTGGTAACCACAACCAAGGCATAAATTACGTTGTCAGAACGGTTGTTTTATTGACCTAATTTCTATTGCTATGGTCTGGTAACCAAAGCCGAGGCATAAAGTACGTTGTTAGCTTCGTTTGCGAACTTCTTACACTTAGTAACCGGTTATGTGGTCCAGCTATCTACTTGATATACTTTGTTTACTGGATCTGTTTTTTGACCTATTATTGTTTTGAAAAACCTAAAAACTCACCAACTCTGTGTTGACATTTAGCATGTTTCTCTCAGGTTCATAAAGATTTGCACTGCTAGGAGCACATCACTGAGGTTCTACATTATGAGTCACTTTACAACTATTAATTGGGTTTTTACAATTTATACTAAGTTTTGGTGCGCGTGTTTTGCGTGGTTCCGATTTATGGATTTTATTACAATTTGCTTCCACAATATTACTTTTGAAATTTGGTTTGGTTTTTATTGATAAACTCTAATGATATGTTTTTATAATAAATGTGTTGATTTGTGTAAGTTATGGCTGAGATCCTAGTTTGTCACACGCCTAACGGTGAAACCCCGTTTGTGGAAATTGAGGGTGTGATATCATTAAAGTTTATACATTCTTCTTTACTATAGCCCTTAGCAACTAACCTAGCTTTGTATCGTTCAATTTCACCTATTGTTTTATACTTCATCTTATAGACCCAAAGGCACCCAATACGCTTTCTACCTCGAAGAAGTTCAACTATTTGCTAGGTTATGTTCCTATTTATAGCCTTCATCTCAACGTTCATTGCATCAACCCATTTTTTTATCTAACACTACTTCTTTATAGTTTTTTGGGTCGATAGTTTTATCTAGAGCAGATGTAAAAACTAGATTTTCAGGATTCAAATATGAACAATTCACAACACTCTCAAGGCCATACTTGACTTTTCCTTCAATAACAAATTCATGTAGTAAAAAAGAGCGTACCAGGTGCTTGACTTAGCTCCCACTTTGCCAAGGGTCCTGGGAGGGGCTGATCATGAAGCAGTGTCATGTACGCAGCTTTACCCTGCATTTTTATGCAAGAGGCTGCCATAACTAGAACCTATGACGGTCACAAAGCAACAATCTTACCAGTTATTCAAAGGCCCTCCCTTAACAAAGTCCTCTAGTGTTTTTGGTAAACTTGTGTTGCGGGATGACCTACAAACTATTGTGGGATGACTGATTCGGTCTGTACCCCCAAAAGAGAAGGTTATCACCATGATCGAAAGCATTATCTACCTCATTACTACCTTCACCGAGACCAGGTTATAGCGGAGAAATCTCGCCTGAAGTCTAAGAACTGCAAACAAAGGTTTAACATACTCAGTTCTCTTACTATTTACCCTTTCTTATCATCAAGTTTTTCACTTGAAAAAGACTCAATGTTTGTGTCAAAGAAAGTAATAAAATTCAGATGATTAACTATGGTGTCAGTATTAAGATCAAATGAAGATAAAAACTTTTATCCATGAAAGGAAAAACAGTTTCATAAAATTCACATCTCATGAAAATAACACGGTTTGATTGTCAAGATTTCATAGTTTATAACCCAAATGATCAAACTTGTTATTATTATTTAGAATCATAGTAAAGCACAAACATCCAAAAATTTTCACGTGATTAAAACAGGGTTTGAATCCAAACAGCTGTTCATAAGGTGTGAATCCAAGGATCGTCGACAGGAATTATCAGTGAGAATTGATTTCAAGTCAACGTTAGCGGAAATAACGTTGATTTGGTTTAATTGTATTTAAACAACATTCAATGTTAATAAAATATCAAGAACACACGACACAAAACACAATTAAAGATTAATTAATGTTTTATTATAATGTATTGAAGATTACAAAAGAATGAAACAATGAATGCTATGATGTTCTATATGTTATGATGATCGAAAGACTTTTGATGATTGCTGTAATGCTGTTGCTGTTCTCAATCAATCAATCGTCTGTTGTCAATCGTCCTTGAATCGAAACCTAGGATCCATATTTATAGACAAATGTTTCAGTTATAGGAAACACCGGATCTCTTGGATTTGATTTGTTTCTGATAAGGAATCAACGGATTTCTCGGGGTGATTCGTATAACCGCCTTGTTGACTTTTGACTTGTTGACTTGTACCACTTGTATAACACAAGTGTGGGTCTCCGCAGGGATATTGTCTTCAGTAGTAATTTTGTTCTTCCGTAGATAATGTTCTTCCGAAGTATCTGTTCTTCCGAAGGTATCTTGTTCTCCAAGGTACTTGTTCTTCCGAAGGTTACTTGTTCTTCCGAAAGGTAATGTTGTTCTGAAGACATCTTGTTCTTCCGAAGGTATTGTTCTTCCGAAGGTGGCTTGTTGTTCATCCGCAGATGATCTTCGGATGTATTGTTCTTGTAAGATATACATCTACGGAAGACTAATATTTTCATCCGTAGATGTTTCTTACACTTGTCAATTTCAAAATTGATCAAGTATTATGTTTGTACCTGCGCCACATACATCAACATCACACATATATAATGGGTTAACCTATATTTTAATGCATACATAATAATGAATTACAAAAGTTCATTACAAATATTGATTCAAGTACTAAGCCTATACATAATGACTAGATCTACAGATTCTAGACCTAACAATACTCCCCCTTAGGCTTAGCTACTTGTACTCATTCCTTCAAAACTGCAAGATCTTTGATTCTAGCGATCATCTTGTTGTAGAAGTAGGAGACAGCAGTCTTCTGATCATCATACTTATACTTGATCTTCATCTTGCTCATCATCTTCAAAGTCTCATAACTAATTCCCAGAACATCTTCTTCTGTAGTGAGTGTGTCTAACACCTTGTTGTTATTCACCACTTCTAGCTCATCTTGTTCTGTTATTCTTAGTTCTGTTACTTCTTCAAATGTTGTTCCCTTCAGTAATCCAGCATTAAATCTTCTTTTATATGCTTTTGCATGAAGTTTGTCTACTACTTGAATCACATGAACATGTAGAAATAAATCATTTTGTGCTTGTTCATCAGACAGCTTTGGAAAGAATTTGTCATTTAAGTATGAAGTGTAGCTGGGATGAAGCAGTTTGATTTCCACAGGATCAAAGATTCTGATCTTTTCAGCTTTCTTGTTTTCAGCATTTCTCAGTAGGACCAATTCTTTTGTCTTTTCTACATATCCCCATTCAGTGATTGGGTATGTGAATTGAGTCCCTTCAATACATTTAAGAGCTGCTTTGTTTCTGTTGTTGTAGCCAATCCTCTTCATGAATTCATCATCTACATGTTCTGAGGCATTGGACTTGTATCTTTTGAGCCCTTTGATTCTCTTCTGATGTTCTATATCTTCTCTTTTAGCTTCAATCAGCACATCATCTTTAAACTTAGTCTTTAACTTTCCACTAGAGTTGAGAAGTCTCTTCCTCTAGGGTGAATTGGATAGTTGCTGATGTTTAAGCTTTGAAGGTCTCTGATGTCATTCTCTGGCAGACTCACCACTGAGAGTACATCTTGGAAGTATTCAACTCTTCCAGATGTTCTTTTAATGACAGCACAATCCCAGTCTGGATCATATTTCCATGCCATGATCTTGTTTTCTTCCGCAGAGCTGGGAGTTGTGAGGTGATCTATCAGTTGTATTAGAGTGGACTTTTGCTCAGTTATTTCTCTAACTGCAGTCCAAGTGGCCATACTTTTCCGGGGATGACTTCCCTTGGCTCTCTAATCAGTTTCTCTTTCCCTTTGTGCTGATCTTTAGGTTCAACAGTTATGGGTTCAGCAGGGAGTTTGCTTTGTTGTTCATAAGATTGATGGGAGCTTCAGTTCTGAACTTTACCCCAGTATCTAGTTCAACCTTCATTACATGCTCCATCATCCTTCTGAGTTCTCCTACTGTTCTTCCTTTAAGCTCATGAGGCTTGTAGTTGTGTCCCTGTAACCAGCAAGTCATGTTGTATTTGCTCAGCTTGGCTGTGTCACAGTGTCCCAACTCCTTCTTTATGTTTTGAATTGATTGAAAGGTATTGAATGCTTCATAGTCACAGTTTGGAATCATGAAGCTGGCAAGCTCAAACTCTTTCAACAAGTTCTTCATCTCTGTCATGTTTAGTCTTTCAACCATGTCATAAGGGAAACCATGATTTATAAGTGTCATGAACATGGTTGATTCAGGCCTCTCTTCAAGTATGTCACTTGTAGTCAGAAGATCATCAGCCTTTGAGACTTCTTGCTTTGGAGGAGTGTCTTCTTTGATTAATTCTTCCCATTCTTTGTCACTTTCATCTTTCTGTTCAGTGATGGGCTCCTCAGCATAAGTCTATTATGGTGTGTGTTCAGGAGAAAGCTTTTGTTTCTTGGACTACTTTCATCAGTTGGCTTCTTCTCAGTAGTACCAGGTACTTTCTTTTCCTTGAGTACCAGATCACTTCTTTTGATGCCTCAGGACTTTGTTTTGTTTGAGCAGTTGAAGTTTTGGCATAAGATTCCAATGAGCTGATCTTCAGTTTAAGTTGCTCAATTTCTTCTTCTTTTGTCTTTATTATGTTTGACTGAGCAGTCATAGTGTCAGATGCTTGTTCAAGTCTCTTCATGATCTTTCTTTATCTTTCTTCTCATTCTTCTCATTCTCTGCTGACTCTATAAGCTCAGCTTCCTTGTCTAGCAGAGCATCAATGACTTCTTTATCACTTTGAGCATCTTCTCTCAGTCTCTTTATTCTTTCTTGCTGATTTATCAATTCTTCATCTTTTTCTTTAATTATGCCCTTCAGCTCTTGTATTCTTGCCTTTCTTTATTTGACTTGAGCACCAGCTTGTTGTACACTCAGCCACCAGATAACTCTTGCTTACAGGAATGTCATCATCACTCAGATCATCTTCATTATAGGCAATCACATCAACCTGATCTGCTCTGTATCTCTTTCCTGATGCTCAGACTCAATCTCTTCTTCTTTTACCTCCTCATGATCAACACTTGCTGAGCTTGACTTTGCTTCAGTGGCTTGATCTTCCGGCTCTTGAGAGTTTGTTGTTGTTGCTGATCAATCATGGGAGAAACTTGTTCAGTTTCATTTGAGTGCACAGGGGATTCAGTCTTTGATAGTGACAGTTTGACTGTACTTGCTTCTGAGACTAATTCTGTCTCTCCAGTGTAGATGCTCTCAGTATCTGAGTTTGAGGTTGTTGGTAGAGTTGCATCTGAAGCTGATTTGGTGATTGGGGTTGGATGGGAGAGATTGGTTCAGTATTTTGACTGGCGGTGATTGAGCTTGGGTGTTGGTTGTTGTTGTGGTGATAGATTGAGGATTGGAGAATGGGTTCTGTAGTTTGGCTGTGGTGATTGTGTTTGGGGTGTTTTGAGCAAGCTGTAGCAGAGCTCTCTTCCTCATCTTCCCAAACTAGCTCTGGAGGTATCTGCATTAGCATCAATCACATGTGCAAACATGTCTACATCTTCTCCTTCATATCTCCCTGAGATTTTGTTCAGCACAGATCTGCCAAGGTGTGCTTGGATGAACACACCACCCTCCACATTTGTTCCAGGCAGGTCTGCATTAATGATGAGCTGAATGAATCTTGGAAACATATACATCTTATCAGCCTTCTGTACTCTGATGTGGTCACACAAACAGTTAAAGATGTACTTTGAGTAGTTGTACGTCCTTCCCTCAAAGATCCCAATAATACCAGATGATATGTGTCTAGAAAATCTGTCAAGCCCAGATTTTCTGTTTTGACATACACTTCAGATAAGTGTGACACAAAAATCTGTATGGTTTGCAGAGTCTTCCCTTCTTGATTTCTCCCTTTTCAAAGTCTCCATCATATCCCATTAGAAGGAAAACCTTTTCTATGTATTCATTATCAAACATCAGGGTGTCCTGCTTCAACATCTCCCGTTCTAGTACCCTTCTTATAGTTTGTTCGTCTATTCTCAGCCTTCGATTCCTTACTTCTGCAATAATTCCTTCATCATCTTCTTCTATACGCGCAGAATTCCAGAAATCACTGATGTGCGATCGATAAATCGTTGGCTCTGCAGATAATGCATAGAAAACCCTTGATCTTCTCAAATATCTCATAATTTCTTGACATCCTTCCGACACAGGATCGTCAGGGTTCAAGAAAGCACATACATTATGCTCTTTTGCAAATCGATGATCCATCTGTTCATAAGAAAAGACTTCATTAGAATCATGTTATTGATATAAGAATACGAACAGTTGTGAGATAAAACAAGAATCAACTTGTTCATTCTTGATGATTACAACATGTTTTACCTTAATAGACGCTGATTAAGAACTCAGATATACGTTTGCTTAAGGTTTGATTTGATAAATTTGAATGTTGAGAAGTGGGAAAAATTTTTGCGAGATTTTTCTAGGTCTGAAAAATGAGCTGAAAAAGTGCATAATGCATTTGACAAGTCAAATCTCTTTATTTATACCCTCAGACATATTAATTTTCTCGGATTTATTCAGTGGGTCCCACATTGTACTCTTCCGTAGAAGTAATATCACATTAATTGTAATCGACAACTTACTCTTCCGTAGTTATCTACGGATCAACAACTTCTACTGATTGATCTTTGTTTATCCGCAGTTTACCAATCTACGGATAAACATTAATCTACTAATATTGATTTACACACAGTTGTATGTATGGCCAACTCCATTGGTTGAACCAATTATTGCTATAGGACCTCGTTGGCTTTGTATACATGACAATTTAGTACAAGGAAACTTAAAAATAAATTTCATGTAACCAACGCTAATGTGATGCTCAGGTTTCAATTTCTTCAACTTGATAAAGATATAGACATTGCTGCTGCTGATATAGATGTTATTTCATGAATACTACTCCCCCTAAATTTGTGATTAATGATGAACTTAAGCATTTATCATAAATTTCTTTAAGAGGAATAACATACACTGAATATATGATAATGATCAGATGCACTTAAGATGGGATCATACACATCAAGCTCTAAGCCTCTTCCTGATTAGTTATGTTGTATAGTTGATGCTGGAACAATTTCTGATTGCAAGTATATTGTCCTTATAAATCCATACAAGAGCTCATGTATCAACTAGGCTTGCTGTTTATCATGTTTTATTGATTTAGCAATAACTGTCATGGGCTTCACAGTTGATTCACAAAGGTGTTGTCCTCCCTTTGTAAGTCAAATCATCATTCTTGCACTCTTGTGACTATGTACTTTAAATTATAATAGCTATCTTGAGATGTGTTTGACATCTCATTGATGCAATGTTGATAAAGCTCAGGATAATATACAGTTGATCACTTAGGATTCTTTTGAGAGCTTTTAGATATGATCATCATCAGGTCACCAGGTCTTTACTCACGTAAACAGAGGTGCCTTTAACCCAGGTCTTTGTTCACACAAAACAGAGGGATGATGATGAACATGATCTTTTCACCTTTGATACTGAGATTCAGTATGGTGATCATACACCCAGGTCTTTGTTCACACAAAACAGAGGGAGTATGAGTTGCAAAGATAGATAGTATAAAGTCTTTTACATAGTGTGTGCAGATGAATGATTTGATCACATTAGGATAAGACTCACTTTGTTTTCTCAAAATGAAGTTTCCCACAGACAATTATGATAATATTATGTTATGCAAGCACTAAGATTTGTTTCCACTCAAGTTGAACCTACTCACATATCAAGAAACTTGTTGAGATATATTGATATTTGTTTATGCAGAAATAGGCAAAGCTATAGTTTACTATCATTTCCCATGCATAAGGCATACTGATGCATTATTGCACACACAGCATGTTGTTTGTTTGAACTTTATTTAATCTAAGTTAATCATACCTAGAGACTCAATCAGAAAATTAAATCTGACTGAATCAAAGGCTTTAGTGAATAAATCAGCAAGCTGATTTGATGTATCCACTTTGACTAACTTGATCAATCCTTTTTTCTGAGCAATCTCTCAGAAAATGATACCTAATCTCTATATGTTTAGTTTTACTATGTTGCACAGGATTAGCAGTTATAAACATAGCAGCTGAATTGTCTATATAGATTGAAGTTTGAAGAAAGTTGTAACCATAGTCAAGCAATTGGTTTTGTAACCAAAGCACTTGAGAACACCCGGCTGAAGCAGCAATGTACTCAGCCTCAGCTGTGGATACAGAAACATTTGTTTGTTTCTTGCACTGCCATGACACTAGCCTGGGTCCAATGAATTGACATCCCCGGTTGTTGATTTTCTATTGCTGTTACATCCACCACCATAGTCACTGTCTGAGTATGAGTAGAGTGTAAAGTCTCCATCCTTGGGATACCATAGACCAAGTCCTGGTTTTCCCTTGAGATATCTGAAAATTCTTTTGACAGCATTGAGATGTGACTCCTTTGGATCAGATTGGTACCTAGCACATACACACACAGCAAACATAATATCAGGTCTACTGGCAGTTAAGTACATAAGTGAACCTATCATAGATCTAAATAATTTTTGATCAATAGATTTTCCAGAGGGATCAGGTGCAATCTTATCAATTGTTGATGCTGGTGTTTTGCAAGAGGAGACTTCAGCAAAATTGTATTTCTTCAGAATTTGATGTATATATTTTTTCTTGATTGATGAAAATTCCATCTGCTTTTTGATGAACTTGAAGGCCAAGGAAGAATGTTAATTCACCCATTGAGCTCATCTGAAATTCAGATTTCATCAGCTCTTCAAAATTCACACACACTCTTATTAGTGGATCCAAATATAATGTCATCAACATATACTTGGACTACTAAGAGATCTTGATGTTCTTGTTTGAGAAAGAGTGTCTGGTCAATTGTTCCTCTTTTGTAGCCATGCTTGAGTAAGAAGGATGATAATGTTTCATACCATTTTCTTGGTGCTTGATGAAGACCATACAAGGCTTTATCTAGTTTATATACCCTGTGAGGATAATGAGGATCTTCAAATCCGGGGGTTGAGACACATAAACTTCCTCATCTATTTTTCCATATAGGAAAGCACACTTGACATCCATTTGATACACAGTGAATTTCTTGTATGATGCATATGCCAAGAACACTCTTATTGCCTCAATTCTTGCAACTGGTGCAAAAACTTCATCATAATCTATGCCTTCTTCTTGAGTGTAACCTTGTGCTATTAACCTTGCTTTGTTTCGGACAATAATACCTCTATCATCCAGTTTGTTTTTGTATAGCCATCTAGTTCCAATAGGATGTTGACCTTCAGGTAAGTCAACAAGACACCATACTTTTTGCTTTCTGAACTGTTGAAGCTCTTCTTGCATAGCTTCAATCCAGCTATTGTCTTTTAAAGCAGCTGTAATGTTTGGAGGCACCACTTGAGAAAGAAAACAGTTGAATAGACAAAGGTTGGCTGTACCACTTTGGCTCCTTGTAGTTCTCTTTTCAGGATTTCCAATGATATTGTTAAGTGGATGAGACTTATGAATTCTCATTGAGGGAGTTGACTCAACTGGAATGGATGATTCCAGATTAGTCATTTCCATTGCCTCTGACTGATTCATCTCAATTTGAGAATTCAAGAAGTAATCAAATTGAGTCTCTTTGATTGAGCTTCAGAAGTATCAGCAGTTGGATTTTGCTCTTCCGCAGGAACTTCTGCGGAAGTATTTTGTTCTTCCGTAGGAGCTGCTCCGGATACATTTTGGTCTTCCGAAGGAAGTTCTCCGGATACATGTTGATCTTCCGAAGGAATTTCTTCTGATGCATGCTGTTCTTCCGAAGGAGCTTCTCCTGATGCATGCTGTTCTTCTGAAGAGCTTCTCCTGATGCATTTTGTTCTTCCGAAGGAAGCTTCTCCTGATGCATTTGTTCAGTTCCACATGTAGTATCTGCTTCTGTTGAAGTGTTGTCACTTGTAGATGTATGTATCCTTGGGGGATCAGCAGATAAAGGTACTTCAGTCATAATCGGTGGAACAAATGGATAGCATACTTCATCAGAACCTGTATTTGTCAAATAATCATAGTTAAAAGATTTAGACAAGGCATCTATGTCAAATAACCATGATGATCCTTTAACTGACTTAATGAATACATTTTCATCAAAAGATACATTAGGTGTCTCTTCCACAATGTTATGCTGTGGAATATACACTCTATATGATTTTGATGTTGAAGAATATCCAACAAAGAAACCATCATATGCTTTTTCTGAAAATTTTCCTAATGACTCTTTGATGTTCAAAACAGTTACTTGACACCCAAATACTCTTAGATATCCTATGTAAGGTTTTCTTTTAAATAGGAGCTCATAAGGAGTTTTGTTATGTTCTTTGACAATTAATGTTCTATTTTGAACATTGCATGCAGTATTCACAGCCTCAGCCCAAAAGGTAATAGGTAGTTTGTGAATCAGCTAGCATTGTTCTTGCTGCTTCAATGAGAGTTCTGTTTTCTTCTTCGTTCAGCAACTCCATTTTGTTGTGGAGTCCTTGGTGCACTGAATTGTCTTGCAATTCCTTTGCTCCTGCAAAAAGAATCTAGTTCAAAGTTAACAAATTCAGTACCATTATCACTCCTGAAAATTTTAACTTTTATCAAGTTGATTCTCAATCTTGATGACAAAGTCCATTAATGTTTCTGATGTTTCACTCTTTTGTTTTAAGAAAAAGACCCATGTAAATCTAGTGAAATCATCAACTATCACCAAACAATATTGCCTTTTTCCAATGCTCATTACATTGGTTGGACCAAATAGATCCATGTGAAGCAATTTGAGTGGTGTAGTATTAGTATTGATTGTTTTTTGGTTTATGTGACACTCTGTGTTGTTTTCCTTTGTAACAAGAAGAGCAATGAGTTGAGCAATGAACTCTTTATTTGGTAAGCCAATGACCAGGTCATGTTTACCAATTTATTCATATTTTTCATGTTAGAATGAACAAGTCTTCTATGCCATAATTGTGACAAATCTTCTGAAAGTTTAGAAATAAGACAAGTTTCATGTTTTGTGAGAGAAGTGTTGTTCATATCCAACACATAAGTGTTTCCTTTCTTGCTGCTTTGAGGAGAATCCAATCTTCTGGGACAATAATCCTGGCTTAAGAATGTAACAGTTAGTGTCATCAAACAGTGTAGTGTAATTTTGATCACAGATTTGAGATACACTTAGTAAATTATACTGTAAGTTTTTACAGTAATTTACTTATCAAATTAAGTACACCATTGTTTTCATTCCTTCACCAACAATTTTACCTCCCTTTTTATCCCCACCAAATGCCACATAAGAAGCATTTTTATGTTTGAAATCATGGAGAAGAGAACAGTTTCCTGTCATATGCCTGGAACAACCACTGTCAACATACCACATGTTGTCAGCTCTCCAATATTGTTCCTGCATCAGAAAAGAAAACATCAGTTAGAAGTGACAACCCAAGCCTTAGTGATCTTGGGTTTGTCAACAGGATCTAAAACAGTTACTCTTTCAAGAATATTTTTTGAAGTTTCTGTTTCAGATTTGATTGATTCATTCTGATTTAATTTGGATGAGGATGATTCTGCTGAATGGGATGTTGATGAAGTAGATTCATGATTCATATTGTCTGCTTTACTTAGATCAACTTCATTTGTTTGATTCTTTTGTTTTGATAGTGAACCTTTAAATGTTTCACTGTCTTTTGTTTTTGAAAGAGGGATATGAATGCCTTTTTCAAATTTATCAAAGAATGAATCATCATCCTTTGATTCCTTGTCAGACAAATCCACTCTTTTGTGTGGTGTTTTTTGACTGCTGAAAAGTTGATCTTTTCTTCAGTATCTTAACACTTGATGATGATTTGTCCTTTGTTTTCCTTTGACTTTTGGTTTTTGCATGCTTCTTCAGTTTTGAACCCTTTGCAGAATCTGTGGATTGGGAATCTGATTCAGATTTGTCTGATTCTTTCTTCTTTGATCCTTTTATCTTGTTCTTTTTGTTGAAATACATTCCTGTGTGGAATGATTATTTTTTTGTTGCAAATAGAGCAATGTTTGTTGAAGTAACAATCAGCAGTCATATGATTGTTCATATTGCAAATAGAACAATAACTGCTGAAGTACAATCTTCAGTGTTGTGATTTTTCATCACACCATTTGCAATACTTTTCTTCTGTTCTTTCTCCTTTCTCAGAATCATTCCTTTTGTTTGCTGATTTTTGTAGTTGCTCTTTCTTCTTTAGCTTTGAATGTGCTTCAGCTTTTTCATTTTGTGCACATTTGTTCCTTGGAGTTGAATTTCTCTTCCGTAGATCAGCTGCTGAAGTTTTCTTGTTCAGTTGATGATCTGCTGATGCCTTGTTCCTTCCTTTGAATTTTCCTCTTTCCTCAGTGATGACAGATTCATCAGTTAATTTCTTGGAGGATTCTTGCATACTTAGTTCTTGAAGACCTTCATTCAATTGAGCTATCCTCTTGCAGATGGTCTTCAGCATGTGTTTCTTTGTTTAGGAGGATATGGCCAACTTTGTTTCTTCAAGCCTTTTGAATATGGGCTTTCAATTGACAATTTTTACCAGTGCTTGTTTGATCAACATCATCATGTTCATCAGAATCATCCAGTCATCACATTATCATAATCAAATTCTGAATCATTTTGATCTAATGATTCTGATTCAGATGATTCAGTTTCACTCACCTCAGCTTTATCATTAATTTTAGTTTTAGATGAATCTTTTTCAAATTTGGTGCTAGGCACAAAATGATTTGACAGAGTGTTTGTCATTGTTGTAGGTAAGGATGTGTAATTATCATTTATAGGTGGTGCAACCGCATTATAACCCAACCCAGACCTTTTCTTTGATTCAATATGAGAAGATAGTAATTTCTCATATTGCTGAGATGATAATTGAAACTTCTGAAGTTTCACTTCAGTTGATGCATGATCAGCCATGGATTTTGTTAAGGAAGTGGTCAAATGCTCAACTTGGGCTTTCAGGCTATAATTTTCAGAAACAAATTTTTCTAAATCCTTTTGTAAAGAATTAATTTTTATTTGATATAGTTTATGTTCTCTAACATGAGATTCATTCAAAATCATTGTTTCTTTTACTTTATCAGCCAACTGTTGAGCATGGACTCTATATCGTTCAACTTCCTCAACACAAGTTGATGAACACAATCTTTCTTTTACCTCTTTTGCCATTGGTGGCACTGTTTGATCCATATGAGCCATCAATGCTTGATTTTCTTCCAAAACTTCCTTCTCATACAGACTCCAGTCACACGTTCCATCTTGAAGTATGATCAGCCCTGACTCCTTTGAGTTACTTGGTCCTGCTGATTCTTTGGTGGCTGGTGGGGAAGCATTCATCAGTTGAGATTGCTTGTGCAGAGGTCTTTGAGAAGATTGTTGATTTGCTTGAATCTGATGTTGTTGATGCTGCTGATGTTGTCTCATCTCTGGATAAGACTGTTGATTGCATTCTCTTGAGAAATGTCCATAGAGATTGCATTTGTAGCACCTTACTTTTGATTTGTCAACACCAATCTTTGATGTTCTGCTTGCTGAAGCCAAGTTCTTGTTTCTCCTGAGATATTGCTTAGCTCTATAAGCAATCATGGCCATCTGCCATTGTAGATCCATCTCTTCCACTACATCTGGGGGTAGTTCTTCTAAATCTTGTTGACAGATATTGGCTGATGTTAGAGAGCTTCCCAGGTATGCTTGAAAACTTGAGCTAAAAGCTGCAAAGGCTGCTCTTTGTTCTTCAGAATCCAATATCACAGTTATTGGTTCTGACTGATTTGCTGAAAAGGAAGACTTAGTTGTTGCTGCAGATGTATCTTGTCTATCAGTAGTTCTCCCTTTATTCTTCTGCTGCTTGTCTTGAGATGATTTCTTTGAGGGTTTTGAAGCATAAAAGCTAACTTCCTCCTCATCATCACTCCTAACACAAGAGCTATCATTTCATTATTTGAAATAATGCACTTCCAACATTATTTGTTTCTTTGAAGTGATAGGGTGAGACATGAGTTCTCACACTCTTGTTTCTTGATTTTTCATCCATTTCAAGAGCTTCCACTTTTGCAACCAGAGTATCTAAACCAGTTGCTTTCAGATCTATAGTATTCTTGAACATGGACACAGTATGCTTCCAACTTTCTGGCAAAGTGTGGAGCATTTTCTTGTTTAATTCCTCACTAGTATACTTCAACTCTAGAATATTCATTTCAGTGACTAACTGCATGAATCTATGAAGTTGCTGAGGAATTGATTCACCCTCAATATGATGAAAGGTTTCATATTGTGATCTGAGGGTGTCTCTCCTTATGCTTCTTATCTCATCACTCCCTTCGCAGAGAGTGTGAAGAATCTTCCATAAGGAGTGAGCTGTTTTATAGTTCTCACACCTGATTAATATCTCTTCAGGTAAGGCCATACTAAGCAGACTGTATGCTTTTATATCGACTTTAACCTTTTTGACATCATCAGGTGATAGATCTTTTGTGCTGATTGGTTGATTTTTGTCATTATAATCCGGCCCAAGAGTGGGTGGAATATAAGGACCTTCAGTAATGGAAATCCACAAGTCAGAATCAGTATAGTTTACATGATTCCTGAACTTGATTTTCCATGACTTAAAATCTGCTTTTGTTTCCAACTTCGGGGGTTGGTAAGATGAACCACTGAAGTTGCTCATGATGCTTACAGGATCTACTATTCAATTGATTTGAATATAGATTGGTAAACGAAAACAAACACAATTAAACACAACTAACACTGATAGATCAATTGATCTAAATCAATGAGCACTTGGCTCTGATACCACCTGTGAATCCAAGGATCGTCGACAGGAATTATCAGTGAGAATTGATTTCAAGTCAACGTTAGCGGAATTAACGTTGATTTGGTTTAATTGTATTTAAACAACATTCAATGTTAATAAAATATCAAGAACACACGACACAAAACACAATTAAAGATTAATTAATGTTTTATTATAATGTATTGAAGATTACAAAAGAATGAAACAATGAATGCTATGATGTTGTATATGTTATGATGATCGAAAGACTTTTGATGATTGCTGTAATGCTGTTGCTGTTCTCAATCAATCAATCGTCTGTTTTCAATCGTCCTTGAATCGAAACCTAGGATCCATATTTATAGACAGATGTTTCAGTTATAGGAAACACCGGATCTCTTGGGATTTGATTTGTTTCTGATAAGGAATCAACGGATTTCTCGGGATTCGTATAACCGCCTTGTTGACTTGTTGACTTGTTGACTTGTACCACTTGTATAACACAAGTGTTTGGTCTCCGCAGGGATATTGTCTTCAGTAGTAATTTGTTCTTCCGTAGATAATGTTCTTCCGAAGGTATCTTGTTCTTCCGAGGTATCTTGTTCTCCGAAGGTACTTGTTCTTCCGAAGATTACTTGTCTTCCAAAGGTAATGTTGTTCTGAAGACATTTGTTCTTCCGAAGGTATTGTTCTTCCGAAGGTGCTTGTTTGTTCATCCGCAGATGATCTTCGGATGTATTGTTACTTGTAAGATATACATCTACGGAAGACTAATATGTTCATCCGTAGATGTTTCTTACACTTGGTCAATTTCAAAATTGATCAAGTATTATTTTGTACCTGCAGCCATACATACATCACACATATAAAATGGGTTAACCTATATATTTAATGCATACATAATAATGAATTACACAAAGTTCATTACAAATATTGATCAAGTACTAAGCCTATACATAATGACTAGATCTACAGATTCTAGACCTAACATAAGTGACTTTTCCTTTTAACACAGAAGGACGTCATGTTTATCAAATACGTAGCGGTTAGAACACAACCGAACCAGAATCTAATGGGGATATTTTCTTGAAATAAAAGAGACCTAGCAAATGCTTCCTCTCTATTATTCCATTTGTTGAGGAGTGTAAAGACGTGTGATATGATACCATGTCACGAAACATGATTCAAATATATGTTCAAGATATCAAATAATTTGTAGAGATTCAATGTACTGATGTGAGAACAAACTGAACAGAGTCTCAGACTACAAAGGATAGATTATCGAGTGATAAACTATCAAGAAAAAAAACATCAAGCGATCAAAGAAATACAAGAAACAAGAAACCCTAAACGAGAATAAATAAAACAAGAGAAGAAGAGCATGTGTGGAAGAACCAGTAATCAATTTCTTCTGATGCGACTTCATATATGCTCCATGATCCAGCTCCATGACCTACACCACAAATAACAACCCATCAAAAGCCCATCAAGCCCAAAACCAAACACCAGGCCCAAAGCATACAATCACAATTAAACATAGAAGAAAATAGTATAAGGAAATATTGTTTAGTAAATAAAATTGAAACATATATCAACATACCACCATTTTAACATAATCAATATAAGAATCATTAGTTTGAACTACATATGTTGTAAGTTTCTTCATCCTAATGTAGTTTAAATATTGATTTACATAGACATTTTTTTTGTGGTGAATATGCAGCTTAGAAATGGTTCATTCATGGTTGAATCTAAAACATTTAGTCCAGGCTGCGTGATGACCAGGGATTTTTTTATCTGATGTATGGGTTCTAATTCTATAACTTATGTTGCGGCACCAAATTATCAATGTTTTAGACTTTTACGAATTCCAATAGTGATCATCAACATTCAAAACGCTACAGTTCCTCAACCATCAGTAATGCTTTCAAGTTGAGAAAGTCTATTTTGCAACTCAAACTCAGAGCACTGCAACTTCTGCTGGTGAATGTCTAGATTATTAGATGCTCAAAGTCTGTTGCTGAAACATTAAGTTGGTGCTATTGATCGAAAGGGCACACGCAGGCTGCTGTAAAATTTGGATTCGGCCTGTGTTTGAGTTCACATCCAAGACATTTCTTATATAAAGAACTTCATTCTTAACATGTAAATATGTTTTGCCATCAATAAACACGTATAAAAGATGGAGGAGATGAAGTTGTCTTCGAGAACTTTATGCCACTATATTGGCTATAGGAGTTATTTTCAGTTCAATATCCTTGACTTGTTCACTCTGGTAACACCCGGATTTTATTATTTTGAAGCCGGCGAAGAAAAGAAAAGAAAATAAAAAAAGTCCAAGTCGAGGGACCAAACTCGCCATGAAGAAAAGTTGGGAAATGTGGTGATATTGGTAGATAGGGCAGCCCACTCTCCCCACAACCACAAATTTTCGGATCTCATAAGGGGGAAGAGAGAAAAGAGGAGAAAAGAGAAAAGAGGTGTTTTCGGGTGATTCGGGTGTCCAAATTCGTCGAGTAGCAAGCCAAATCGAAGCCCTTGACGTTGTGCTCGTTTGTGTGAGTTCTAGGACCCCCCACTTTTACTTGTTTTCAACTGATTTTGGGGCTGGAAAATGTTAAACCCGTTTTTAGTGTGTGTATGTGTTTGACCCATTTGGGTGTGATGTGTATGATGCCTTTCGTGTATGATTCCGGGCTTGTGTGTGCTTGTATGGTGTTATGGTATGCATTCCTAAGGTCCAGGAGGTTTATTTAGGCTTAGAATGGGTTTGGATGAGCTTGGAGGCCGAAAATGGCAGATTGGGTTCGGGATGAACCCATTCTGCAACAGCTAGGGCTAGGCGACCGAATGGAGGCCATACGGCCGATTGAGAGGCGATTGAGGGTCATTTGCACGATTGGGATTCATTCGCACGATTGAGGGTTCAATCGCACGACTAAGTCTTCAGTCGCACTACTGGGAGTCCAGACGCGGGAGGTCATACGACTGAGGGTTCAGTCGCATAGGTGCTTAGTCGCTGAGTCCATTCGCATGAGGTCAGCCGCATAGGTGCCCATTCGCATAGTCCCATTCGCACAAGGTCCATACGCACGATTGAATGTTCATTGGCATAGATGATCATCCGCATGAGCCCAGTCGCATGATGTTCAGTCGCATGGAGGCCATGCGACTGAAGAGTGCCCCCATACGCCCGAATGGGCTGTTGCACTCGAAGAATGTTTGTAGTTTGACTTCTGGCCTTCAGGGAAAGGGGCCAGATGTAAGTTTTGACGTAAAGTTTTCCGTAAAAGCATGTAAGAGGACTGTTTAGCCTTAGAGAGCCTGTAGGGCATGATGACGATGTGATGATGATGTTGCATGTTAGGCATGTTATGTATTATGATGTTGCCCTGTATGATGATGATGATGAATGTGTATGATATGTTCCTTATTATGATGTTGTTATCTTTCTTGGGCCTTACATGTCATGCTTATGAATTAATGAAGTAGTATTATGTAATTGTAAAGCGAAAGATAATGAAGAGGGGAACATGAAGTAAGAATGCATGTTATTAATGAATGACGAAGGTTCATGAACGAAAAAAGGCTTGCAAGCATATATATGGGTTGTGAGCGACTTTTGTGCAAAAGACTCGGACGAAGTGCAATCATTTTAGATTGCCTATGGGGTGAGCAACCTTGTCGTTTGCAAAAGACTCGAGTAACGTGCTATCGTGATGTTGCCTTGGGGTGAGCAACCTTGTTGTTGCAAAAGACTCAGATAGCTTGCTATCATAAGATGGGCAATGGGTGAGCAACCCTAGAGGTGCAAAGACTCGGATAGCGTGCAATCATTGAATTGCTTGAAGGTGAGCGACTGAAGATCATGTTTAGGTTGGACTCACTTTAGTATAGTTGTTTACTTACATTGTAATAGGACTTTTGTTAGTTTCCTTTTGTATGTTCTAGTAATGTGTAGTTTTGGCAGTCCAGCGAAACTGTGAGCGAATCTATACATTCGCTCACAGTTTGCTGTTCTAGTTTACCCGGCGAACTTGTGTTCTGTCGGGCGAAACTATAGTTTCGGCATGACAGTTTCGCTGGTAGCGAAACTGTCAGCGAAACTATAACTGCTATATATACTTTTGTCAATTCTCTTTGTAAGGTAAGCTTGCAAAACCCTAATCGTGGATCATTGTTGCAAGTTACCAATTCTAAGCAGTTTTTACACAGAAATACTATTGTGCTTCATGTTATTGATTGTTATTGTTCATTTGATTATCAAATATGTGTTAGAATTCTCTTCTATCTTCTCAATTGTTGTTGTTTAGCATGGATGTTAGATATTGAGCAATTCATCACTTCAATTGTACTGTTTTTCGATCACATGGACCAACAATATGGTATCAGAGCCTTAGTGCTCTTGATTTGTTGAGTTTTGTGGTTTTTGGTCAATATCTAGTTTCAATCAATTTTCATTGGATTATCAGTGTTTTTGACATGGAAATTGATTGAATTATGCTCGTTTTTGATTGAGGAAGATTCTACAATCATCAGATCTCAAATTCATTGAGTTTTGGATGATTTCAGATTGATTTGAGGTGAAAAAGGGTTTTGAGATCGATCAGCGAAATTGATGTTCTTACAGCGAAACTGTCATCATCTTTCAGCGAAATTATGAGTTATCTTGGATCAGAAGTTGTTTTCTAGAGATTCTGCGAAACTAATTCCTTGAACGAAAGTTCATCAGTGCTTGTGAACAATCAACAAGCGAAATTGCTGCCGAATTTATTTTTGAACGATAGTTCAAGCTTGTTTCGTGCGAAGTTAGCAGCGAAACTAAGCCAGTGGTGTCTCTGTTCAGGCGAAAGTGCTGCTGAAATTGCTAGCGAAAGTGTCAGCTTCAGCGAAATTGTCAGCGAAAGTAATTCTTCAGCGAAATTGTCATCAAGTCATCCTTTCTGCGAATTTGTCAGCGAAATTATAAACCTTTTTGCCGAAACTATAATGTCGAAATTAACTACTCTCACACTTGCTGATCTTGAAAGTGTTGCTCCTAATAGACCTCCAAGACTCATTAATGGAGATAATTTTGAAGATTGGAAGAGATGTCTCAAAGCTTTCTTCTTCTACACTGATCATAATCAATGGGAATCGATTATTCTGGTCCTCACATACCAACGGTTACTGTTGGTGATGTTGTTTCTCAGAACAAGGACCCATCTTCCTATACTGAAAGAGATCTGAAATTGATTGATCGTGATCAAAAGGCTTTTGGTGCTCTAACTCTCTGTTTAGCTCCAGACATCTACAACCGTTTTGCAGAGCATAAAAATGCTAAATCCCTTACGATGCTCTATGTGAATTCTATGATGGTAATGCAGATTGGTAAAAGATAAGAGTATTCAGGCTGAAAAAGAGTTCAATTCATTTGTGGGATACAAGAATGAGAGTCTGACAGATCTTACAAACCGTTTCTTAACCGTCTCAAGCACTCTAAAGAAGTATGATGAAAGGCTCTCCAACAGTGAACAAGTTAATAGGCTTCTCGATTCTCTTCCACCACAGTGGAGTCTTCAAGTGAGAATGCTAAAAAGAAAGAGGTTTTACAGATTACAAGCTGATGGATATCATTAACAAGTTGAAATCTTTTGAGTTGGATATGAAAAGAAGGGAATTTAACCAGACTATGATGCCCACATCTGGTTTTCTCAAAATGCTGCTTTGTTGTCATCCGCTGCAAACTCTCACATTCAAAATCCAATTCAAGGAGGGAGCAATACAAGTAATTTCTCGAGTGGTAATAGTCATGTTGGAAAAGATTTGGGAAATTCTAAGGTCAATGCTGAAACTTCAATTCCATCTGAAACAATGGCTCTTTTTGGAATGTTTGTTCAGAGCTATGAAGCTCTTGTTGCTGGAGAACTGAAAGGTAAAGGAATGACTATGGAGGACATGTATCAGGTTGATCCTGATGATTTAGAAGAAACTGACATTCAATGGCAAATGGCGATGTTAACTTTAAGAGCTCGGAGATTCATGGAAAGAACAGGACGAAAGAACTTTGGTGGTCAATCATCTACTTCAAAACTGGGATTTGATAAGTCAAAATTGAGGTGCTTTAATTGTAAACAATTGGGACATTTTAAACGTGAATGTCCATTACCAATTGTCACAGATCCTAGTAACTCTGGAGTACCAAGATTGACAACAGAGAAAGAAAAGGAAGAAGTGAATCTAAAAAGGAGAGTCGGCTTTGATTTCGAACTTTGATTGGAGTGCAGAGGTGGGAAGAAACAAGAACTGAGATTAATCACGCGTTAGTTGCTGAGTTGTGGAAAGTAATGAGTGGAAGATGGTGAAGATGGATGAGATGATTTGTGCTGTTCAAGGAATTCAAAAGAGAAAACGAGTCTTTAGTAAATGAGAAAGAAGAAAAGGCAGATGGAAATGGGAAAGAGGAAACTGCAGGCTCAAGTGAGAAAAGAAATTCAAGAGATGAGATAGGAAAGGAGAAGGATGATGTTGCTGCTACTGTTGAGGAAAGAAAGAAATCAAGTACTCCAGTATGCATGTGTGATAAAGCTTTAGCTGCTGAAAGGATGGTAATGGGACTTCCATATGAGGTAATACAGGATATGTGCTCATCTGCTTGCAAAATTAGGCTATTTGGGATTTATAAGGCTAACCGTTTGTTAATTGATAATGAAAAGGATTTAAAGCGAATTAATGATGAACTTAAAATGAATGAATCAAAATATTTTGTGAAATTAAATGAGGCTTTAAAAGAAAAAGAAACTGATCATTTAAAAAGAATCGTTTTGGAAAGAAATGTCGAGATTAATACTTTGACTGAAAGGGTTGCTCTTGCTGAATTTGAAGCAAGCAAACTTCAGTCAAAGTTAGATAAATGGACTATTTCTGGAATGAAACATGATGATCTTTGTAAATCTCAACGGGGAGCAAGAATTAAAACAGGTTTGGGTTATGAAAATGTACAGGTTTATCCTCCACCTAGTACATACTGTTATTCTCCTATGCCTGTTCCTCATCCTTCTAATGATTTAATCAAAACAGATACTGACAGTATGTCTGCAGGTTTAGTCGGGAATAACTCTAAGTACATTCGTGAAGACTACGACTATGGACCAACTAGTGGGCTTGGATGCACTAGTTCTAGTACACCTGAAAATCAGCAGTCTGTTTTAGATCATAAGTCTAGTTTAAATTCTGTTTTTGTTTCTAGTTCAAATGTAACAGACTTGAATGTCTCATGTTCTCTTGATAGTTTTATTCCATCTTGTAATTCAAATCATGGTAGTGATGATTTTTGTTCTCATAATGAATGTAATGCATCTGATCTTTCTCCAAAAACAACTGAGCAACTTAAAACTAATTGTTTCGAAAAGTTCTTTTCTCAACCTATTCCATCTTTCACACCATTAAATATGACGTCATCAGAAAAATGTAGTTCTTCTTCATCTGACACCAGTACCAGTGGTACAAGTTTTACTGATATGTCAGATGAATCTTGTTCTAATTTTGTAAAGAAAAATTCTTGTTCAAAAAAACAACAACCTCATGAGTTGTATGAGACATTCAGTGATGTTGATTCTAGTTTGTCTGAATGTGATGAGGAGATTATTATTGATCCTATTTTTACCTCATCACATCATAGACCTAGATTCAAACCTCATTGTTTCAGGTGTGGTCAAGAGGATCATCTTGTCAAAAATTGTCCTTTGATTCAAGGATCCTCTAATAGGAATGTTTTGGGAATAAATTGACAAAATTGGTTAATAATTTCTTCTGTAAAAAATCTGCTTCTTTAAAAAGCAAAGTTGTTCAATCTTGGGTCCCTATTACTCCTGGCTAAGTGATTTGTTAATTCTTTTCAGGAATCCTCATCAAAGATTGTAAACAGTTTATGGCATGTTGATAGCGGGTGTTCCAAGCATATGACGGGATTAAAGGATTTGTTGACCAACTATCGGATTATAGATGGAGGATATGTGGCTTTTGCTGGAAATAAAAAGGGTGGAAAAATGATTGGACAAGGAGAAGTTACCAATGGTTCTCTTACTTTGGAAAAAGTCAACCATGTTCCCGAATTGGCTTTTAATCTTCTGAGTGTTTCTCAAATTTGCGATAAAGACATTCCTGTTCTATTTAAATCTGATGAATGTCTATTTTAAAATCAGAGATTGCCATTCCAGATGATTTAATTCTCATGCGTGCTCCAAGGAAACATGATACATATCTTCTCGATATGAATTCAAACGAGTCAAAGGCTACTGCAACTTGTCTTCTTTCAAAAGCATCAACCTCTGAGTCTCTCTTATGGCATCGTCGTTTAGGCCATGTCAATTTAAGATAATTAATAAATTAGTAAAGAACAATCTTGTTAGAGGACTTCCTTTAAAAGATTTTTCTGTTAATGAAAAATGCATGGCATGTGCCAAAGGGAAACAACATAAGAAACCTCATAAGCCCAAACTTCTAAATAGCATATCTTGTCCTCTTGAGTTGTTACATACTGATTTATTTGGGCCAATTAGTGTTAAATCAATTGCTAAAAAATCTTTTTGTCTTGTTGTTACAGATGATTTCTCAAGATATTCATGGGTGAGGTTTCTTGCACACAAAGGCGAAGTTGCAGAGGAATTGCAGAAATTAATTCTTTCTATCGAATCAATCAGTAAGAGAAGAGTTATGGGACTAAGAAGTGACAACGGCACTGAATTCAAAAATCAGATTCTCGATTCATTTTGTGCTCAAAAAGGGATTGTGAGACAATTTAGTGCTGCAAGAAACCCCAGCAGAATGGTATTGCGGAACGAAAGAATCGCACTCTCGTGGAAGCTGCTCGTACAATGCTGATAGAATCTTCATTACCCATTATTTTCTGGGCTGAAGCTGTCAATTGTGCATCTTATGTTCTAAACAGGGTGTTAATTGTGAAAGATAAAGTGAAGACTCCTTATGAACTTTTTCATAAGAGAAAGCCTCTAATTGATTTCTTTCGACCATTTGGTTGTTCTTGTACTCTTTTGAATACTCAATCTCAAAAGACAAAGTTTGGTGCTGTTTCTGACGAGTGTTATTTTGTTGGATATTCTTCTTCACAAAAGGCGTACCGGGTTTATAACAAGAGAACACGTATTGTTCAAGAGTCATTCTATGTTGATTGGCAGGAAAATCCTTCTGAAGTTAAATCTGAACCTGCATGGTTCTTTGACTCTGATACGGTGTTCAATTCGTTTAATCTGCCAGTTTTCGATGATGATACATCAATTTCAAATACTCAAACAAATATTATTTCATCATCTCCATCGTCTGTTCAATCCACCACGTTAGTAAATGATGCTGTTTCAACTGATGTTAGTTCTTCGTCTCCAATGACTGATCAGGCACCATCATCTGATTTGTACCTTCTACATCTTCTCCTTTACCTGATCTAACACCTATCATTGATTCACCTTCATCTAATCTTTCACCAGCTATGGGCGATACTTCTTCAACCATCTTTCCTTCTTCAAGTGATTACAAAACTCTGAAAGATCATCCACTTGACAATGTGATTGGATCTGTTTCTGATGGTGTTCGCACGCGAAGTCAATCTGGTCTAATTAATGTTTGTCTTTTCTCATGCTTCATCTCTCAAATTGTCCCGAAAAATGTTCATGCTGCTCTACAGGATCCTTGTTGGGTAGAGTCTATGCAATTGGAACTTCAACAGTTCAGAAAGCTTAAGGTTTGGACCTTAGTTGATTTACCTCCTAACAAATATCCAATTGGTACAAAATGGGTGTTTAAGAACAAACCAGATGATCGAGGAGTTGTGGTGCGTAACAAATCTAGACTTGTAGTGCAAGGCTTCGCTCAAGAAGAAGGGATTGATTATACAGAAGTCTTTGCTCCGGTTGCTCGTCTTGAAGCAATCAGAATATCTTGCTCATGCTGCTCATAAACAATTTAAAGTTTATCAGATGGATGTGAAGTGTGCTTTTCTCTACGGAGACATTGATGAGGAGATATATGTGTGTCAACCACCAGGTTTTGAAGATCCTGATTTTCCTGATAAAGTGTATAAGCTTGATAAATCTCTGTCAAGCACCCAGAATCTGGTATGAGACCCTTACGCAATATCTTCTAAGCAATGGTTTCTCTCGTGGTACCATCGATATGACTTTATTCAAAAGAGAGGTGAATGGTGAAATGATATTTGTCCAAGTGTACGTTGATGATATTATTTTTGGATCTACAAATTCTCAATTGTGTAGAGAGTTCGAAGAAGTTATGAGCCAAAGGTTTGAAATGAGTATGATGGGTGAAATGTGTTTCTTTTTTGGATTACAAGTTGAACAACAGAAAGAAGGAATTCTTATTCATCAGGAGAAGTATATTAAAGATATTTTAGAAATTTAAGATGGATGATGCTTCTACAGAGATGACTCCCTTTACTGCTCAGACTTGTCTCACTCCGGATGAAAACGGAAAAACAGTTGATCCTCATCTTTTTAGATCTATGATTGGCTCTCTCATGTATCTTACTGCAAGTCGTCCTGATATCACTTTTGCTGTTGGTTACTGTGCTAGATATCAGTCGGCCCCAAAGGAATCTCATGAGAAAGCTGTCAAAAGAATATTTCGTTATCTCAAAGGATCATCTCGTTTAGGATTGTGGTATCCATATGGTGGGAATTTTGATTTACATGCTTACTCTGATAGTGATTCCAATGGTTGCAGGTTAAACAGAAAATCTGTGTCTGGCGGATGTCAATATTTGGAAATTGTTTGGTATCCTGGCAGAGCAAGAAACAAACTACTGTTTCTCTTTCTACAGGGGAAGCTGAATATATTGCTGCCTCAAGCTGTTGTTCTCAAGTTCTCTGGATCCAACACCAAATGATTGATTATGGGATTAATTTTCTCCATACACCTTTATTTTGTGACAATGAAGCTGCCATTGGAATTGCTAAAAATCCCATTCATCATTCCCGAACCAAGCATATCGAGACACGAATTCATGCGATTCGTGATGCTCAAGAAAAGGGTTTCATTGATATTATACCCATCGATACAAAAAATCAAAAAGCTGATCTTTTCACAAAAACATTTGATAAACCTCGTTTTTATGAATTGATTTCTATGCTCGGGTTAATATCTTTTTAAATTTTCATTTTCTATTTCTTTGATTAAAAAAAATTTACTTATAATAATACAAATATGATTTATTGAAAATAAAAATTTGGGGGAGTAATTTCATAGTTCTGAGATCGGAATTTAACATGATGAGAAATGATTGTATATTCTCTAAGTATTTTTATATACATGACCGGTGCTTCAATGAGAAACTTTCATATGAGCATGATAGTAAATGATAATGGGATTCTGTTTCACATTAATTTTTAAGGAAAATTGATCAGATCTTTAACGATGATGCTTGATAGACTCAGCCTGACGAATTAAAGTAGACAATTAGCTTTTATGATTAAATTAAACATCATGCTTAAGAATGTCTGGATTTACTCAATTGTTTTGGCTTGCACAAAAACTGAGTCCTGACAAAAATTGGACTGAGAATGAATCTTTGTCCATTTTGCTTTGATATGTTATCACCCTGAACCACAGCTGGATATTTTGTGTTAAGGTATCGTGTGTCTGTGCTTATCTCCTCTGCTGTACGAAAGTACTGACCTGGAGTGATGATCTCCTCTGCTGTACGATAGTACTGACCTGGAGCTCTCATCAGCACATGTTTAAATGGTTATCTCTTTGTTATACGTGAGTATAGATCTGGAGCTCTAACCATTTTGATATAATTATGTCAAATCATCTTATCGATGAGTTTCTTTCAGAATGAAATATTCTGTTTATAATCATTTGCACACTAACGCACAAGCCTTGTTCTATGAAGATTGATTCAAATTCAAGAAATCCTGAGGTTGGGTGAGGGTTTTACCAAATGATTGTGGGGTCCTAACATTCTAAGCATCTAATTGAACCTTAAACGAATCATAAGCTGTTGTTGAAAAGGATAAGGCATGAGTTTAAGTGGACAATTATATCAGCAATCGTTTTTGATTTGTTCTAATTTCTTTCAGTTGTTTCTGTGCAGATTGTGATCAGATCTTGTATTCAGTATGATCTCATTGCTGGTAGATGATTTTTGATCATCTTTATGTTCATAAATATTTAGAGAATGTGATCTCTGATTAATTTAGATCTCATTATGTGATGTGCTTCTTGTTGATTAAAATAAAAAAAAATATTAATTAAATAAAAAAAATTAATAAAAAAAACAAAAAAAAAACAAAAAAAAAAAAATAAATAAAAAAAAAATAAAAAAATAAATAAATAGGTGACGAAATTATTCTTTCGCTAATTGTTTCGCAAAGCGAAATTGCAATCTCGCTAGTTTGCTAATTAGTTGTTAACTAGTTATCTCTTAGCGAAATTACAGTTTCACTGGGCGAAACTGTAAATTCGCCCTGCGAATTTATAGTTTCGCTAGCTGCGAAATTACTTGCTATTTAAGTCATTTTTGCGAAATTTTCTCATAATTTCAGCGTAGTTCTTAGGGTTTCTCCGTGTTTCTCCGTGACGTTATTTGGCGATTTTGTTATGTGATTGTGTTTTGAACTGATTAAGAGTGTCATTTGCTTCGCATGTGAGTTTCGAACCTGTGTAATATCTTTAATCTGATTAAAATCATCTCCATTTAAGTAATTTGGATTGTGACTCTTCGGTGGGTTCGTTGTTCATCCAGCGAAACTACTGATTCTTCTGCGAAACTGAACGAAAGTTCTCATCTTTTCAGCGAAACTGTAAAGTTATGCTGTCCGGGCGAACTTAATAGTTTCGCCAAAATTATCTTTAGTTTCGCAGTGTCTGGTCTTAAACTTGCACAGTTTCGCTTGATCATGTTTTCTTGTGAATAGCGAAACTAATTTTTGAACAGCGAAATTAACTTGTTACAGCGAAACTACGTTTGTGCTTAGAGAAATTAATAGCGAATCTTCTTTAATCTATCCTCACCTTGTCGAAATTGCTTTTTGGTCTGCGAAAATAACATGTTTCAATGAGCGAAACTATTGTTTCGCTTGTCGAAAATGTTAGTTTTCATTGTCGAAACTGTTTCTGTTCAGCGAAACTATCATGTCTTAGTGAGCGAAACTATTGTTTCGCTTGCCGAAACTGCTAGTTTCCTTTGTTTTAGTATTATTTTCTTATTTTCATAATTTTTATTCAAATTTAATTGTTTTCTTTCTAGGTTATCATGGCTAATCTCAAATTTGATGAGAGGAATAACATCACAGCTATTTTAGATGATACTTTCCTAAGGCAGCTGGATTTCATGATTGTATCAGATGGCTTCAGAGATCACTATAGCCTATGCTATATCTCATTCGCTACTATTTATGATCTTCATATTACAGATTTTTGGCGATCAGCAGAATACGATACTAGAGGAGATGTACAGAGAATCACTGCCAAAGTTATTGATCATGATGTGATGATCACTCCTGAGAGTGTTTCGAGGATTCTTAGACTTGATGATGATTCTGGAGATGAAGTAGCTATGATAGAGTCTGAAGTGTTTCAAGCTTTCAGAAGAATGGGGTATGAGGGACCAGCCTTTGGTTCAAGGAAAGAGATCAAGAAGTCTTTCTTATCTAAAGAATGGAGATATATCGCTCATGTTTTTATCATGTGTCTAGATCACCGTAAAGGTGGATCTGATGGACTTAATCTTGATTGGGCTAAAGCTATGGTGCTGTGCTGTAAAGGGGAGAAGGCCAACATAGCTAGATTGATTTTTGCATGTATGGCAGAGAATGTGATGGCTGTAAAGAAAGACAAATGGCTGTTATACCCTCGCTTTCTTCAGATGATTTTTGATGATCTTATACTTGATGTTCCAAAGCAAGGTGAAATCAAGAGACTGGTGCAGATGAATCCTCGTATTTTTGCTGATTGCTGTGCTATCCGCCACGACTTAGTGGTAAAATCACCCATCTTTGGGAAAATATGTATCCTCCAGAACGCTGGAATTATATTAGACGGGTGGATGAGTCTGAGAGTAAAAGAGCTGAAGAAACAAGAGTACAGCAAGCTGATGATACTAAGAAAAGGAAGAGATATGCTAAAGAAAAGGATTATGATTTTGAAAGAGGATATTGATGCACAAGCTGAAGAGATCAGGGTAGAGAAAGAAAGGAGGTCTAAGAAGAAAACTGATTTTGCTGAGCCTGAACGGAGAACCAAACATAGACATAAGGGATATACAGCCAGAAGAGAGGCTAGTGAAAATCTTGATGAGGATGTGATACGTAATCTAAATACTTCGTTGGCAAATGAGCTGAGTATGATTAAGACTAAACTTACGAATCAGGAGATCAGAGAAAGACAGAAGGATGAGGTGATTGAGGAAATGCAGAGAATGTTAGTTGACCAAAACAAACTAATTAAGAAGTTGTTTGAGGAGATTAAACAAATGAAAGCTGCAGCTGGCCTACCTAGTCAACTGACTCAATCTGAGTTAGATGATTTGACTGATACATCAAAGTACTCATTTTTGAATGTGGGTACTTCATCTAAGGTAGGAGAGGGTACTTCTGGAGCAGCAACTACTGGTGAAAGAGAGCAGGAAATACCAAGAAAGGATGTTGGAAGGAATGATGAAGAAGATATTATTGAGGCTGGGTTTGTAAACTTGCAGTTTGATTTTGACAAAGATATTGTTGGTGAAGAAGTTGTTGTTACAGCTACCACTGAAGGAGTATCTAATAGAGGGAAAGGGTTGGTTGATGAAGAGGAGGAAGATGACAACTGATAGACTATGATTCAGAACCAGAGTTTTATGAAGTTGATGAGCGACCACTGATTTATGTTGCTAAGAAGGGAGAAGATGATGCTGATGTTTTTGAAATGGATAAGAATGATTGGTTGGTCAAAGAGAAGGAGGTGGAGGAAATTACTCCTTTATTTCAAAATCTGGAGGGATTAAGCAGGAAGGAAGTAGATAAGAAAATCATAAGCTGGTGCTACAATCCCAGTTTAAAGATGTTCATGATCAAGAGACGAGGGGGAAATATCAGTTATATGCTTAAGAGGAAGGCTTTTAAGACCTTGCCCAAATGGGATTTGAGACGATTGGCAACTTTACCTTTGATCAATGCTCACTTAAGTGAAAGAGCAGCATTTCTTGAGAAGGAAATAAAAAATGGACTTATTAATAATTTTGAATCTTTTGGATATATGAAAGCTGAAAGAAAGAAAAAGGTCAAAGAAGGATAAAGATTGGGAGACAGGAAAAGGAAGATGTACTAAGAGTAAACTTCCAAAGACAAAGACTGTAAATCGGGTAAGATTGGCTGATCCTCTTCCCCAACAACTACAGGACTTTGAGAAGTGGTTTTATGACAACAATACAGGAGAGGCTGATTAGAGTTGATTAGAGTAAACATGGAAAAGAGTTCAGAGTGTTTGATCCGATGGAATTATTTAGTTTTTGTGATGAAGACCTCTTGGTATTAAGTGAAAATCACATTAAAGCTGGGGCTGGAGAGGAAACTAGAAAAGAAGCTGGTTGTTCATGAATGTTGCAAACAAGATAAGGGGAGTAAGGTCAGAGGTCAAGAAACTAGCTGAAAGGGTGAGAGCTCAGGATGATTTTGCTATGGATGTTCAAGATTTGACCAGGCAGTTTGCAAAGGCTAGTGGTCATTCTAAAGAAGCTAGTGATGCAGGAAAGAACCTTGGAGGATCAGTGGCTGAAGCTTCTGAGGATGTTGCTGTAGGAGGTGATGAAGATAGATCAACAGCAGTAGAGGAAACTGGAGCTGACAAGTCAAATCAAGACAAGTGAAGATAGTGAGATCCAACCTAGGGGGAGTATTGAAGATCATGTTTAGGTTGGACTCACTTTAGTATAGTTGTTTACTTTACATTGTAATAGGACTTTTGTTAGTTTCCTTCTGTATGTTCTTAGTAATGTGTAGTTTTGGCAGTCCAGCGAAACTGTGAGCGAATCTATACATTCGCTCACAGTTTGCTGTTCTAGTTTACCCGGCGAACTTGTGTTCTGCCGAGCGAAACTATAGTTTCGGCATGACAGTTTCGCTGGTAGCGAAACTGTAACTGCTATATATACTTTTGTCAATTCTCTTTGTAAGGTAAGCTTGCAAAACCCTAATCGTGGATCATTGTTGCAAGTTACCAATTCTAAGCAGTTTTTACACAGAAATACTATTGTGCTTCATGTTATTGATTGCTATTGCTCATTTGATTATCAAATATGTGTTAGAATTCTCTTCTATCTTCTCAATTGTTGTTGTTTAGCATGGATGTTAGATATTGAGCAATTCATCACTTCAATTGTACTGTTTTTCGATCACATGGACCAACAGCGACTATGTTGTCGCAAAAGACTCGGAAGAATGAATGTATGAAAGGACAGAAGATAATGAATGAGACGAAAGATAAAATGACATTATCTGTGCACATGTATGTTGAATGATCGCATGATAAACGGAATAGTTTTAATGAACGTAATGTATGTTTTATTATTTAAAACTAGAACTCACTCAGCAACGCTGACTTTATTACGTTTTCCAGTTGGCAGGTAAATGATTGCTGAGGATGGCACGGCAAGGCTACTCGGCTCTTTTGGGATGGCATCCATTTATAAAGCTTTTGTGATGTAATGCAAACATGTATTTTTGTAACCGGATAATGATGTATTATTTGGCAAAAGTAATTATAATGAAATGAGATGTCATTTTTGAATGTTTCCGCTGCAATGTTTTCTTAACGCAAATGTAATATGTTTTATGTGCGATGAATGACCAACTGTAGGCGTCCCAGGAACGGGGCCTTACAAGTTGGTATCAGAGCCAAAGTTTAAGTGAAATGGGTAAATTTTCAAAATAAACCTTAACTTAAACTGAAAATGGGACAAAAAGGGAAAGGGATGCCAAACTGAGTAGCTGCGTGCCATCAGGTATTTTCTTAAAGTTAACCGGTTTATGTGCGCATGGTATATGGTTATGTGTTGTATGTAGATTTGAATACTGATGTAGTCAGGACAGGTAATACTTGGGGTATGAAGAGTACAGTAAGTGGCTAATCACAACTGGCCACTGTAATTAGGGACTTACTATACTTGACATTAATTGAGCTGTTTCCTTGAATGACCGTGTTGGTGTTTGAATCTTTCAGTGTGATAGAGAATGGCTGGCTGGTGGTAGATCTTCTAGAGCTTCTAGGGGTGGAGGCCGTGGTGGCCCTGATGCTGAACCACGCCCTAAAAGAGGGAGGCCTAGAGCTGAGAAGGAGGTTCCTGCAGAACCTGAAACCCCTCATCCGGAGGCTGGGGATGAGAGCGCAAACTTGAGGGCCTCGGTAAAGGAGGCTGTTGTTAAGGAAGTACATCAGGTCATGCAGACAATCTTACCGTCTGTGGTGACCGAAGTCATCAAAGCCGTGAAGGAGGGAGAAAGGAAGGAGAGAAATAGGGCTCGGGGGAGCAACCGGAGCCTGAAACGATTTTCTCCGATAATGAGGAGGAGAGAAGAGGAGCCTGTGCGAGAGGTGACACGAGGCTGTAACTACGGGGTGTTTATGAGATGCAAGCCCCCTACTTTTGACGGTAATGGCAATGCTGCTGCTGCTCACCGATGGGTGAGAGAAATGGAGGCTGTTCTCGACATCAGCGAGTGCCGGGAAGATCAAAGTAAAGTTTGCCACCCATTTATTTGTGGACTCGGCACTATGCTGGTGGGACAACATTGTCCAAGCGGAGGGTAATCGGGCAATCGGGGAGAATGAGATGGCCCGAATTGAAGAAGATGGTGATCGAGGAGTTTTGTCCTCACGAGAAATGGATAAGGTCAAAAGGGAGTTTCTGCAACTGGAGGCGGGAACCATGACACACCAACAGTACACCACGAAATTCAACAAGATGGCACGTCTGGTGCCGGATCAGGTGACGCCTCTAGCCCGAAAGATCAAGAGGTATATACAGGGTTTGCCGGCTGATATTCGCAGGCACATGATCGCTGCCCGGCCGAGCACGTTTAGGTCGGCGGTGGATTTAGCGGGAAGATTGTACGATGAGAGGACGGTGGTGGTGACTGATGTGGCAGGCAGGAAGAGCGGTGGTGATCAAAATTGGCAGAGGAAGAGGTTTGGTCGGGGTGATGCCTCGACGGGTAATAAAAAGGCACGGGTGGATGATCGCCGTGGTGGTCATGTCGGGTGCGGGATCGAGAAGGTGTAAATAAGTGGACGGGAGCATAGTGGGGAGTGCAGGTTGGGGTCAAACTTGTGCTTCAAGTGTGGAAAGGCGGGGCACATGGCAAAGGACTGTCGTACGGTCCAGTGCTTTAACTGTGGTGAAGAGGGTCACGTGTTCAAGGATTGCAAGAGGCCGAGGGCTGAGAGCTCTGGGGCAAAGAAGATAGGGGTGAAGGACCGAGGGCGAGCGCCAGGGCATTCACCATGACACAGGAGGAAGCTAGAACGGACCCTGATGTCATGTCCGGTACGTTTCTGGTGAACCACACTTTAGCTTCTGTGTTATTTGATTCTGGTGCGAGTAAGAGTTTTATTTCTGCTGCTTTCTGTGCTAAGCTGCCTGTTAGTAGTAGACATGTTGATGCGCCCTTTGATGTAGAAACTGCCATAGGTAAGTCTACCAGGATTTCTTGATGAGATGATAGAAAACTGTGATGTGGAACTCGAGGGTCATAAGTTTCATGTTAGACGTTCGTGATGACCTTAGGTGGTTTCGATTTGGTTCTTGGGATGGATTGGTTAGCAGACTTCGAGGCAAACATTGTGTGTCACAAGAAGATGATTCGGTTGTCGGCGCCTGACGGAAGTTCCGTGACAGTTTATGGTGATCGGGTTACTATGATCCCGAAGGTGATCTCGATGGCAGTGGCGGGAAAGTGTATGAGGCGTGGATGTAGTGCCTACTTGGCCTATGTAAAGGATGTGGATACGCCAACACCACAACTAGCCATGTACCGGTTGTGTGTGACTTTCCAGATGTGTTTCCAGAAGACTTATCAGGAGTGCCACCTGACAGAGAGATCGAGTTTCAGATTGATCTGATAGGGGTGCCCAACCTGTAGCCAAAAACACCGTATCGGTTGGCTCCGACCGAGATGAAAGAGTTGATGGAGCAGTTGCAAGAGCTGCTTGATAAGGGGTTCATTAGGCCGAGTATCTCTCCTTGGGGGTGCTCCGGTCCTGTTTGTAAAGAAGAAGGACAGTAGTATGAGGATGTGCATCGACTACCGCGAGCTGAACAAGTTGACAGTGAAGAACCGATACCCCTTACCGATGATAGATGATTTGTTCGATCAGCTTCAGGGTGCCAGTTTGTTTTCCAGAATAGATCTTCGATCGGGTTTCATCAGTTGAAGGTGAAGGAGCAAGATATTCCTAAAACAGCTTTCCGTACGCGCTATGGTCACTACGAGTTCCTCGTCATGTCTTTTGGTTTGACCAATGCGCCAGCTGCTTTTATGGATTTGATGAACCGTGTGTGTCGGCCTATGTTGGATAAATCAGTGATTGTGTTTATTGATGATATCCTGATTTACTCGAGGAGCGAAGCAGAGCATGCCGGTCACATTCGGGAGGTTTTAGAGACGTTGAGAAGGGAGAAGTTGTATGCTAAATTCTCCAAGTGCGCATTTTGGTTGCGCGAAGTCCAGTTTTTGGGTCATGTGGTGAATCCCGACGGGATAATGGTGGACCCGGCGAAAGTGGAGGCGGTTATGCAATGGAAGTCACCAAAGACGCCATCGAGATTCGTAGCTTCTTAGGTTTGGCGGGCTACTACAGAAGGTTCATCCAAGACTTCTCTAAGATTGCTTCTCCACTGACTAAGTTGACCCGAAAAGATGTGAAGTTCGTATGGGGTCAAGCTCAAGAGAAGGCGTTTGAAGAATTGAAGGCGAGATTGACTCAAGCTCCTGTTCTGTCATTACCCGATGGAAGTGAGGATCTGGTGGTTTATTCCGATGCTTCTTACTCGGGGTTGGGGTGCGTGTTAATGCAAAGAGGAAAGGTTATAGCCTATGCATCCCGACAGTTGAAGGTTCATGAGGTCAATTATCCTACTCATGACTTGGAGCTGGCCGCCATGGTCTTGCATTAAAGATTTGGAGGCACTATCTTTACGGGACGAAGTGCACCATATTCACTGACCACAAGAGTCTGAAGTACTTCTTTGAGCATAAGGATCTGAACATGAGGCAGAGACGGTGGTTGGAACTTATAAAGGACTATGACTGTGAGATCCATTACCATCCGGGCAAAGCCAACGTGGTGGCGGACGCCCTTAGCCGGAAAGAGAGGCCCGAGCCGATTCGGGTGAAAGCCTATCAGTTGATCATGACCTCCGATGTGATGAAGCAGGTTAAAGAGTTTCAAGATGAGGCATTGAAAGAGGATCATCTTAACTCTGAAAGAATGAGAGGTCTGGTTGGGGATTGGGTGAAAACACGCTCGGTGTTAGAACCCGATTCGGTCGTGTGTGGATTCCTCGTTTTGGGGATCTACTGGGGAAGATAATGGATGAAGCTCACAAGACTCGGTATCCATTCATCCTGGTGCCAAGAGATGTACCATGATATGAAGAAAGATTATTGGTGGCCGGGTATGAAGCGTGATGTGGTGGAGGAGTATGTGAGTAAGTGCCTTACTTGCTTACAGGTGAAGGCCGAGCATCAAAAGCCGTATGGAAAGATACAACCTTTGGATATACCGGAATGGAAGTGGGAGCACATCACCATGGATTTCATTACAAAGCTGCCGCGTACCTCGAAAGGGTACGATGCCATATGGGTGATAGTTTATCGTTTGACGAAGAGTGCTCACTTCCTACCGATCCGCGAGACGTATTCATCTGAGAGGCTGGCTGATCTGTTCATCAAGGAAATTGTAACTCGTCATGGTGTGCCGGTGTCTATTGTGTCGGATCGCGACACTCGGTTTACATCTAAATTTTGGAAGAAGTTCCACGACGCTATGGGGACGAGGTTACATATTAGCACGGCTTATCATCCCCAGACTGATGGTCAGTCAGAGAGGACTATTCAGACGCTGGAAGACATGCTTCGGGCATGTGTGATTGATTTTGGTGGAAGTTGGGATGACCACCTACCGTTAGCCGAATTCTCATACAACAACAGTTATCATGCCAGCATTGGTATGCCTCCATATGAGATGCTATACGGTAGGAGATGCAGAACGCCCGTTTGTTGGGGTGATATTGGTCAGAAGGAATTGGGGAGCGTCGAGGTAATCGAGGCTACGACCGAGAAGCTTGAAAGATCAAAGCCTTCATGAAGGCAGCCAAAGATAGACAGAAGTCGTATGCTGATAAACGGCGCAGGCTGATTGAGTTCCAGGGGGTGACCGGGTTATGTTGAAGGTCTCACCTTGGAAGGGGTATTATCCGATTCAGAAAGCGGGGCAAGTTGAGCCCCAGGTATATAGGCCCTTTCCGAATCATTGCTCGAGTAGGAGAGGTAGCCTATAGATGGAGTTACCGGATGAGTTAAGGGAATTCACCCGACATTCCATGCATCTAAGGAAGTGCTTAGCTGATGATTCAAGATCATATAGGAGCTGACTCTGGATATGATTGATGGAGGATCGAGGTAGACGAACGGCTCAATTATGTGGAGCAACCAGTGGCAATCATCGACCGAAAGGAGAAAAGGCTGAGGAAGAAAGTGGTTCCTCTTGTGCGTGTACAGTGGAAGCACAGGAAGGGATCCGAGTCAACGTGGGAGACGGAGAAGAAATGAGACAGCATTATCCACGTTTGTTCGAAGAATAACAGGTTTCGGGGACGAAACCTATTTAAGGGGGTGGACTTGTAACACCCGGATATTTATTATTTTGAAGCCGGCGAAGAAAGAAAAGAAAATAAAGTCAAAGTCGAGGGACCAAACTCGCCAACGAAGAAAAGTGGGGAAATGTGGTGATATTTGTAGGGAGAGGGCAGCCCACTCTCCCACACACCACAAATTTTCAGATTCAAGAGGGGAGAGAGAGAAAAGAGGTGAAAAAGAGAAAAGGGGTGTTTCGGGTGATCGGGTGTCCAAATTCGTCGAGTAGCAAGCCAAATCGAAGCCCTTGTCGTTGTGCTCGTTTGTGTGAGTTCTAGGACCCCACTTTTACTTGTTTTCAACTGATTTTGGGGCTGGAAAATGTTAAAACCCGTTTTTTGTGTGTATGTGTTTGACCCATTTGGGTGTGATGTGTATGATGCGTTTCGTGTATGATTCCGGGCTTGTGTGTGCTTGTATGCTGTTATGGTATGCATTCCTAAGGTTCAGGAGGGTTAATTTAGGCTTAGAATGGGTTTGGATGAGCTTGGAGGCCGAAAATGGCAGATTGGGTTCGGGATGAACTCCATTCTGCATTAGCAAGGGCTAGGCGACCGAATGGAGGCCATACGGCCGATTGAGAGGCGATTGAGGGTCATTCGCATGATTGGGATTCATTTGCACGATTGAGGTTTCAATCGCACGACTAAGTCTTCAGTCGCACGACTGGGAGTCCAGTCGCAGGGAGGTCATACGACTGAGGGTTCAGTCGCATAGGTGCTTAGTCGCATGAGTCCATTCGCATGAGGTCAGTCGCATAGGTGCCCATTCGCAGTAGTCCCATTCGCACAAGGTCCATACGCACGATTGAATGTTCATTGGCATAGATGATCATCCGCATGAGCCTAGTCGCATGATGTTTAGTCGCATGGAGGCCATGCGACTGAAGATGCCATACGCAGAATAGGGTGTTGCACTCGAAGGAATGTGTAGTTTGACTTCTGGCCTTCGGGAAGGGTGCAGATGTAAGTTTTGCGTAAAGTTTCCCGTAAGAGCATGTAAGAGGACTGTTATGGCTTAGAGAGCATGTAGGCATGATGACGACGTTGATGATGATGTGCTGTTTATGCATGTTATGTATGTATGATGTTGCCCTGTATGATGATGATGATGAATGGTATGATATGTTCCTTATTATGATGTATGTTTATCTTTCTGTGGCCTTACATGTCATGCTTATGAATGAATGAAGTATTATGTAATGTAAGCGAAAAGATAATGAAAGAGGAACATGAAGTAAGATGCATGCATTAATTAATGACGAATGAACGAAAAGAAAGGCTTGCAAGCATATATATGGGGTGAGCGACTTTGTGTTGCAAAAGACTCGGGACGAAGAATCATTTAGATTGCCTATGGGGTGAGCAACCTTGTCGTTGCAAAAAACTCGAGTAAGTGCTTCGTGATGTTGCCTGGGGTGAGCAACCTTGTTGTTGCAAAAGACTCGGATAGCTTGCTATCATAAGATGGGCAATGAGGTGAGCAACCCTAGAGGTGCAAAAGACTCGGATAGTGTGCAATCATTGAGATTACTATTGAGGTGAGTGACTATGTTGTCGCAAAAGACTCGGAAGAATGAATGTATGAAAGGAACGGAAGATAATGAATGAGACGAAAGATAATAATGACATTATCTGTGCATATGTATGTTGAATGATCGCATGATAAACGGAATAGTTTTAATGAACGTAATGTATGTTTTATTATTAAAACTAGAACTCACTCAGCAACGCTGACTTTTATTACGTTTTCCAGTTGGCAGGTAAATGATTGCTGAGGATGGCACGGCAAGGCTACTCGGCTCTTTTGGGATGACATCCATTTATAAAGCTTTTGTGATGTAATGCAAACATGCATTTTTGTAACCGGATAATGATGTATTATTTGGCAAAAGTAATTATAATGAAATTAGATGTCATTTTTGAATGTTTTCGCTGCAATGTTTTCTTAACGCAAATGTAATTATATGTTTTATGTGCGATGAATGACCAACTGTAGGCGTCCCGGGAACAGGGCCTTACAACATCTAAGAGTAATATTTTTACTGCATGAGTTAGAAATCATAAGATTTTGGTGACTTTGTTCACATTTAAGAGTAAAATTTTTACTGCATGAGTTAAAAATCAAAAGATTTTGTTGCCTCAAGTATTTTAGGCACTCGTGCTGTCACGTTCAAGAGTCAATTATGATGATGGAAACAAAAGATGAGAAGCATAAAATGAAGAAAAAAGTTGACGATCCACTTGATCTTGTAAAAGACAAAGTTGAGGCATTAATGTTTGGGCCACAATGCGATCTAGGTGAAGACCCACCAGATCATTTGAAGAATACCGGAGTCAAGCATCCTACTCGACCACCATGAGTGGTCGCAGGTACGGTCTGGCTGAAGACCTAAAACTTAGCGCTAATCGGGAGGCAACCCGAAACTGTTTTGTTTTTTTAGTTTTGTTTTGTTTTGTTTTGTTTGTTTTGTTTATTATTTTTTTCAGCTTTAAACACCGGATGCAAATACTCAAGTGTGGGGAAGCTCATGGATCTTTAGGAGCATAAAAGAATGTGTGTGTGGGCGGCTTTACTTATTTGTGTTGACCCATAACCACCATATATTGCTGATGAGGCATCTCTTATCATCTATGATCAGGTCCATGTACTTTTTCCATATCTTAAAGCTTTACTAGTTTGGTGTCATTTAGTACAATCATGGTAGGCATAATGCGTATTTGGAAAGTTAGCTTTGTAACTTCACTTGGGTAAAGGTTAGGACCCTTGTTTCATACAACAATTTAAAGTTTACATTGAGGACAATGTAAAGTTTTAAGTATGGGGATAAAGGGAAGATTGAAAATTGTAAAGAAGATTTAAAATTGAGAAAAAAAATTGATTGAACAAGAGTTTTCAAAATGCTCCTAAAGTGACTTATTTATGCATGAAAACTTAAATTCTTCAATGTAAATCGTGAAAGTATGTTTAACCTATGCACAAGCAAGGGTCCTTAGTCATGGTCATCTTACTACAAAAGGAGCGATTTTGAAAATTGATTGGGATGTTAACCAGGGTGACTAGCTAGATAGTGGACTTTTTATGCATGTTGTCACATCCTTAACCTATCCATCATCATTTTTGTGAGGATTGAGCCTATGCATGAGTTTAGAACATCAACAGGTTAATTGCTCATTTTCCTTTCATGTGTGTTTACCAAAACGATTACATTATTCTAGAACTTGCATAAGTGATACGTTTCAAGATCATGAACCAAACTGTTGCACATACATGATTAAGGCACTAGGATAAACCTTTGTTTTATTAGCCTTTTTCAATTGTATTATCCTACCCTAAAATGATCCCCTAGTTGCCACTTTGAGCCCCAACCTCTTCATTTGTTTAAACCCGAATCAACCCAATAGCCTTTTCAAACCTTTTTACTTTTTAAGCACGTGTGGTGAAATCTAATAAGTATTGTTTGAATTTTAGATATAATATTGTTAGAAGCAGTAAATTGTTTAGATATAATCATTATTAAAAAAAAGAAAAGAAAAAAGAAAGAAAAAAAAGAGGAAATAATGGGTCAAAATGATCACAATATCAATGCTATGTTTCAATGGTATTAAATTATGAATATGATTGTTCAGTATGTTTCAACATTCTTATATGGATTTCATCACCTTTAGCCACTCCAAATTCCTTATCCATACCTAAACCCTAAGCCCTACATTACAATCTTTTAAAGCCCTTTTGATGTGTGCATGGTTTGTGTTATTTGAAGGAGTCACGATCATTATGCAAGCTTATGGTAATCATGAATTGTTCTTGGTTGAGAGTACTACACTGATATACTAGCACGCCTTTTGCTAGACCAGATACTAAACCGAGAGGAGTGGAACTTATGAGAGGTGTGATTACATGCATAAGGAAGACTAGAAAGCTTGTTGGGGTTGCTTAGATAGATCATATTTCAAACGAGTAATATATTTGCTTACAAAGCTATAACTTCAAGTATGAAATTGTAAGTGGATATGACTTGGGACCTTAGCTAAGAGAAGGTGAATACATGGCTGGATCGTATTTGTCTAATGATAGTTGTAGTGTTATGAGTGAGTTTGCTTGGGGGCAAGCAAATGATAAGTGTGGGGATGTGATGCGTTCATGTTTTGTATGTGTTTTAAGTCTTTAAATGTATGCTTTTAATATGATTTTCCTATCGAGCATAATCACTTTGTGTTATGTTTGAATTGTAGGTTTGGGAAGCTTAAATGATGTATTCAAGGGTTGCACGAAGATTGGGTGATATATGGATGAAAAGAGATGAAGAAAATGAAGAAATTGGTGAAAAATGAGCATACGACGTAACTTACGTCCTAAAGGAAGTAAGCTACGTTCTTTCTAAAAATGACATTTTTTTGGACGTAAGACAGAGGCTAACCACGTATATCATGGGGGAGGACGTAATTTACGTCCCTAAGGACGTAACTTACGTCGTATGGTCATATTTGACGTAATTTTCTGGGTTTTGACCATATTTAAAGGGGATTAATAATTCTTAAAACCCTAATTCGCATTGGGAGCAAAAAAGGGACGAACTTGGACGATTCTTGAGGTTGATTCTACTTCTCCAACTCATTCCAATCCATCAAATCATGTTCCAATCCGATCTTGTTGCCGAATTCATGAAGATGCAAGGCTAAACGTTTCGTGATCTACCTCGGGTGATAGGTTTCGTGTTTTTAGGTTTTCGATTATGTTCAAATTGTGTTAGGATTAAATTTTAGAACCCGTTAAGTTCTTTATTGAGTTTAACTTGTGTCTTGATTGTTTAAACAATTGTTTTAGTAATTTTTGATTTCAATTTCATATAACTAAGCGCGAGTTGTATGATTGCAAGGTTTTGGTTATTAATTCAATTGACATGGTGTACTAAGACCCGTTAAGTCTTGGTTATCTCTGTCACTTAATCATTACACGTATAGAATCCCCGTTAAGGATTTTCCACCAAGTTGAACTAGGCGAATACCAAGAACCGAACCTGAATCCCGAGGTGGATTACCCTTTTTCATAATCGTCTTCTAATCAATTTTCATTAATTGCAATTTGTTTTCTTAATTAAGTTGTTAATCATTCTAAGATTTACTTTTCACAGCCAAGAGGCAATAGTTTAATAATTCATTAGTTTAATCTATTTTCTTACAAATCAAAGTACAACACACCGACCACTAATTCCACGAGGTTCGACAACCCTACTTACCCTAACTAGTTAAGGTGAATAGAAACACATATTTTACATCTTATTTGATTGATACTTCGACATCGATCATTAAACTCAAGAATTGATTCTCCATGCTCTGACCAACAATGGTATCCATGCATAAACCCGTGTCGTAACAAATGATACTCTATGATATCAATATCCTCAAAATATTGAAAGGTTTTACAAACGGAACAAGGACAACAAATTTTTCGGTTTCCTGTTGTCAAACGATTTTCTTCAGCTGCCTTTTTAAAACTTTGAACACCCTTCGCATAAATTTCTGATGAACGCAAACTTTTATACATCCAAAAATCACGATCCATCTGAAAAGTAAAAGACAAACAAATGATGTAGTTGTACGTAACCGGTAATCGAAGGCAGTGGATCCTAACCCACTTTTTGAATATTCTATCTCATATGTATAAATTTAACGTGTTGACTATTTAAGAAAAAAACGGCAGCATTTCCCCTTAACTCCCCAAGTATGCGTATAAAACACAAACCCGAAGGAGTATAGGAGAAAACTACCATTTTTTTCTTAAATAGTCAAACATGTTAAATTGTATACACGTTCTAATGAGATAGAATATTCAAAAAGCAGTCCCAACGGGGACAATCCAAAAATTATCTCTATTAGATAAATTTTGGACGGGTATACTCTAAAGTTTTATGCCTAAATTTATTTACAAATATTATCTAAACACATATACATATACACATAAACATATATTACAAACATTATGTGTTTCTTATTTAACTATTCAAAGTATGACAAGTTTGCATATTTTACTTTGTACATACTAATCTACAATTTGTAAGCTTGCATCTATAACTCAATCCAACATATAGACACATATTTATATATTAAACACGCATTCATGTACATACACATATATATACACATCAATTACCATAAAAAACAAAATAACGAAAGTTACCTATAAATAACGAAAGTTAAGAATAAAATACATTATCATGTAGAATAAAACTAGAAATAACGTCAATGGAGAGATTTGTACCTTAAATGGAGAGATTTTGTAAGAAAACCCGATTTGATTTTGGAGGAAATGCTTCAATGAGTAAGATGACCTATAAATAACGAAAGTTAACAATAAAATACATCATTATGTACAATAAAACTAAAAATAACATCAATAGAGAAATTTATACCTTTAATGGAGAGATTTTGAAAGAAAACCCGATTTGATTTTGGAAGAAATGCTTCAATGAGTAAGATGACCTATAAATAACGAAAGTTAACAATAAAATACATCATTATGTACAATAAAACTAAAAATAACATCATAGAGAAATTTATACCTTTAATGGAGAGATTTTGAAAGAAAACCTTATTTGAAATTCAAAATTAAGAGAACTTTGATTTGCAGGCAATGCTTCAATGAAGAAGATGACTGTTTTTTGTTTAATATATATAGTATTAAGGGGCGGTCTTGATACCCGCCCCTAAAAGTATATATTAAAACATTAAGGACATAAGGGGCGGTTATAAAGGAAGCATAAGGGGCGGTTAAAATACCCGCCCCTAAAAATATATATTAAATATTCGGTTCACATAAGGGGTGGTTTAAAACTGCCCCTAAAGGAAGCATAAGGGGCGTAATACCCGCCCCTAAAGGTGTTTATATTTTTTTAATAGGACATAAGGGGCGGTTTAGAACCGCCCCCTAAAGGTGGTTTAAAGGGCGGCTTAATACCCGCCCCTGAATCTAACTTAAGGGGCGGTTTCACCCTATTTGTTCTCATTTAAATTTTTGAAAGGCTTTAAGGGGCGGTTTATTTGAACACCCGCCCCTTAAAAAAATTAGACCCGCCCCATTTGTCTCTTTTTGTACTAGTGTATGAATCTCAATATTCATGACAGAATCCCAAATTGGTTTTCGTCATTGGAATCCATATTATAGATCAAACAAAAGTATTATAAGTTTAGAAAACTAATATATTGTTCAAAATCAACTACCATTTAGTTCAGAAAACTAATATATTGTTCAAAATCAACAACCATTTAGTTCTTACTGGTTAACATATTATAAGAATGTCGATCAGCTAGCTAGAATTTGAAAAACAAAGCATCAGTCCTGCAAACGGGACACGTATGGTTCGTCATCATCCAGTTCTTGATGCATTCCTCATGATAACTGTGGTTGCATCTTAGTGTCCCCATAATATCCTCCTCATGATATTCTTCATGACAAATTACACATTGATCTTCTAACTTCTCTTTAACCAATTTACTTATCTTCACTGACTCTTCTACAACCTTTGGTTCGTCAACACGAATACGCTCACACCACATTACAAACCTTGCCATCTTCATAGCTAATCGGTGAGCGCTTTCTTTCACCACATAATCCTTCAAGCGACCACTTTTATCGAAATACAAGTATGTGGCCGAGACAAGTGACCCGCTGTTATTCACTGTGAATATTATCCGCTTAGTCTTATACGGCTCATCATCAAACAACACAGTTTCATGTTCAATGCCTTCATAGTAATCAATGATCTTTATCGCTGCAGTAGTTTGACAGCGCGGCTTGATGTCAACTAATACATCCACACGATCCCCAGGTCCTCCGTTTACGATTATGAAGAGCCTCAACAATCGGTTTACAATAGCGTACGAATAAGACATTGTTAATTTGATGGATGTTCGTACCTACGAGAAATCGATAAGGCTATAGATCGGTCAGTTGAACTGTTGATCGAAGCAGGCAACAACCTGAATATTCGGGCGATATTTTTTGATGAAAACCCAAATCACGACGTACTATTTCTACTGTTTATTAATATTATTAATAAACCTCTAAGCAAACAATCAATCAAAAACGAAACCCTAGCTAGGCAGTTATATACTAAACAAACTTGCATGGGAAGTAACCTAATTCTACTCAAAGTCTAAAACTCAAATTGTATAGAAAAGAGGATATGTAAAACAATCTTTTATTATATCCTCAACCCAATATTCTTTAACTAATTGGGTCAACTTTAATTGGGTTGGAATAGCGTACGTTTAAACAAATTATAAATTAATAATAGCATACGTTTAATCAAAATGAATATAAATGTATTCCTTACAAAGAAAATTTACATATTTTATATAATAATGAAAACTAATATACTGTTATTAATCATAAATCTTAAAAATATATGTTTTTATACAACTTGTGATGTTATACTAGAAAATATACCAATTGTATTACAAGTGCGAGTCTATCTTATCTTGTAACTTTTGATCTCACCATATGAGCGAGAATTTCTCACAAAATTTCGCCATGTTTAAAATAATACAAAATTTAACAGGTCTCGCCAACAAAGCGGGATTTTATCCTAAAATTTTGTCATATTTTAAATTAAAAAAATTAGCCAATATGCCACCTAAGTGAGATTTTTGGAAACAATCACACTTTTAAAAAAAATTCCTTCTATAAATCCATTTAAAAAATATCATATCTCAACTTCTTTTTATAAAATAAAATAAAATAGCAAATTCTTTTGAAAATATAAAAGATACAATTGATCTTAAACAATTATGTATAATTTTTAAAATTTTGTTTATTAGCTTTGAATTGTTAAAAAAGATCTTACCACTTTTTATATATAAAACAGTTGAAACTTTTGAAATACAAATCTCTCATTTCTTAAAAAAGATTATACCTTAATATATCATAGACTTTAAAAAAACAAGAGGGAATTGTTGTTTGGTTGAGTTAATTGTAAAAAGGATGAAAAACTAAAATATATGAAAATAATTATTATCTATTAGATCTTAGATTCAAGGGGTAAGAAAATCCGATGGCATAATGGTAAATAATTAAAACCTTAAATAATAGGCCATGGATATTTTAGTCTTAACCACATTTTCAAGTTGCATCTTTTTTAAACGCTTGTAACTTTTACATACAACATGAATTTTTTAAAAAAATTACAGTATAATAACAAGCGTTTTTTAATCTTTAAAACACTTATAATTTTGATAAATAAAAAACAAAGTTTTTTTCACTTATTTCAACTTATTGTGTAATATTTATCAGCTCGTTGTGTAATATTAGGTTACTAGCTTTAGTAAACTCGTGTATTACACGAGTTGAATAAATGAAATATTAATATAATAAAATTTATTAATTATAAAATATTTTCTAAAATATGATATGACTGAAATAACGTATGATAAATAACTATAATTAATAAAATAATGATATCAAGTTTTTAGAATTTTGTTTTTTGATTTTTTTTCCAAAAAAAATAAATATTTTGTTCTAAAATACAGCGTATAAAATAATTTTAAAAATTTTCTTATTATAACTCCCAAATTTAATTATTTTTTGTTTTAAAAATTTGAATTTTTAATAATGCCAATTTTTAAATATTTCGTATTTTTATAAAAGTTGTATGCTTTAGAAAAATTTATTATTTTATATAAATAAATTATTATAACACCCCATTATTTATCTATTTATTTATTTTGAAGCCAATGAAAGAAGAAAAAGAAATAAAGTCCAAAGTCGAGGGACCAAACTCGCCAACGAGAGAAAGTTGGGTGCGTGGAGGTATTTGAAGGGAGAGGGCAGTCCTTACCGTCTCCCCACACCCACATTTTCAGCCAAGAAAGAGAGGAGAAGAAGAAGAGAGAAAAAGAGAGAAAAAAGTTGGTTCGTATATATTCTAGTGTGCAAAATCGTCGTGTAGCGAGTCCAATCGAAGCTCTTCTCGTTGTGGTCGTTTGTGTGAGTTCTAGGACCCCTCTTTTACATGTTTTCAAACGATTTTGGGGCTGGAACACATAGAAAACCCGTTTTTGTATGTGTGTGTGTTTGACCCATTTGTATGTGTTTGCGTGTGATGCGTTTGGAGTTTGTTTCCGGGCTTGTGTGTGCTTGTATGGTGTTGTGGTATGCGTTTCTAAGGTTTAGGATAGTTGATTTAGGCTTAGAATGGGTTTGGATGAGCTTGGAGGTCGAAAATGGCAGATGGGGTTCGGGATTAACTCCATTCTGCATCAGCTAGGGCTAGGCGACCGAATGGAGGCCATACGGCCGACTGAGGTGCGATTGAGGTTCATTCGCACGATTGAGGGTTCATTCGCACGATTGAGGGTTCATTCGCACGATTGAGGATTTATTCGTACGATTGGGGGCCAGTCGCATGGGGAGTCATGCGGCTGAGGGCCCAGTCACATAGGTGCTCATTCGCATTAGTTCCATCCGCATGAGGTTAGTCGCATAGGTTCTCATTCGCATTAGTTCCATCCGCATGAAGGCAGCCAAAGATAGACAGAAGTCGTATGCTGATAAACGACGCAGACGATTGAATTTTAGGTGGGTAACCGGGTTATGTTGAAGGTCTCACCTTGGAAGGGTATCATTCGTTTTCGAAAGCTGGGCAAGTTGAGCCCGAGGTACATAGGCCCTTTCCGAATCATTGCTCGAGTAGGAGAGGTGGCCTATAGACTGAAGTTACCAGATGAGTTAAGTGGAATTCACCCGACATTCCATGTATCTCATCTAAGGAAGTGCTTGGCAGATGAAGATATGATTGTTCTGCTGGAGGATATCGAAGTAGACGAACGGCTCAATTATGTGGAGCAACCACTGGCAATCATCGATCGAAAAGAAAAGAGGTTGAGGAATAAAACGGTTCCTCTTGTGTGTGTACAGTGGAAGCAAAGGAAAGGATCCGAGTCAACGTGGGAGACTGAAGAAGAGATGAGGAAGCATTACCCACGTTTGTTCGAGGAATAACAGGTTTCGGGGACGAAACCTATTTAAGGGGGGTGGACTTGTAACACCCGGTTATTTATTTATTTATTTATTTTGAAGCCGACGAAAGAAGAAAAAGAAATAAAGTCCAAAGTCGAGGAACCAAACTCGCCAACGAGAGAAAGTTGGGTGCGTGGAGGTATTTAAAGGGAGAGGGCAACCCTTACCCTCTCCCCACACCTACATTTTCAGCCAAGAAAGAGAGGAGAAGAAGAAGAGAGAAAAAGGTTGGTTCGAGTGGATTCTAGTGTGCAAAATCGTCGTGTAGCGAGTCCAATCGAAGCTCTTCTCGTTGTGGTCGTTTGTATGAGTTCTAGGACCCCTCTTTTACATGTTTTCAAACGATTTTGGGGCTGGAACACATAGAAAACCCGTTTTTGTATGTGTGTGTGTTTGACCCATTTGTATGTGTTTGCGTGTGATGCGTTTGGAGTTTGTTTCCGGGCTTGTGTGTGCTTGTATGGTGTTGTGGTATGCATTCCTAAGGTTTAGGATGGTTTATTTAGGCTTAGAATGGTTTTGGATGAGTTTGGAGGTCGAAAATGGCAGATGGGGTTCGGGATGAACTCCATTCTGCATCAGCTAGGGCTAGGCGACCGAATGGAGGCCATATGGCCGACTGAGGTGCGATTGAGGTTCATTCGCACGATTGAGGGTTCATTCGCACGATTGAGGGTTCATTCGCACGATTGAGGGTTCATTCGCACGATTGAGGATTTATTCGTACGATTGGGGGCCAGACGCATGGGAAGTCATGCGGCTGAGGGCCCAGTCGCATAGGTGCTCATTCGCATTAGTTCCATCCACATGAGGTCAGTCGCATAGGTGCTCATTCGCATTGGTTCCATCCGCATGACTGGGTGTCCATCTGCATAAACGTTCGCATGATGTTTAGTCGCCTGGAGGCCATGCGACTGAAGGGTGTCTATACGCCCAAGTAGGGCTGTTGTACCCGGGGAAATGTGTAGTTTAATTACTGACTTTCGAGGGAAAGTGCAGATGTAAGTTTTGACATGGAAATTCCCGTAAGTTCATGTAAGATGACTGTTGAGACCTTAGAGGGTATGTTGGGCATGATGATGATGATGTTGCATATTTATGCATGATGTATGTTACGTATGTATGATGTTTCCCTGTATGATGTTGATGACTATGTTTGTTGATGTTCCTAATTATGATGAATGTTTATCTTTTCTGTGGCTTTACGTGTTACGTTAATGAATGAATTGAAAGTATTATGTAACGTAAAGTGAAAGATGATGAAAAGAGGAACATGAATTGAATGCATGCATAAATGAACGAAAGTAATGAAAGTCTTGCAAGCATTGGATATCGGGACACGCCAATTATAAGGTGTTAGCCCAACGGTGTGCGGGTTCGCTACCCCGGGAGGATGCACATTGGGGTCCGTCTTTGTGACCAACTATTTATATAGAACCTCTACTGCTTACCCCGGTACTGCGGCACCATGTTTAGCTGTCTATCTATAGACTTCGGCCCAGTCGCCATATAGTTTGGGGTGTAGCACATGGTATTGGTACGGATGATATCAAATGCGAAAGAAAAGATGTAATGATAAATGAATGATTGAAGAAGATAATAATGATATTATCTACGAGTACGTATGATGTGTGATCATGCAAAAGTAACGAACGGTTTTAATGAAAGTAAAGTATGTTTTATTATAAAACTAGAACTCACTCAGCAACGCTGACTTTTTATGTGTTTCCAGTTGGCAAGTAATGTTGCTGAGGATGGCGCTGCGAGGCTACTCAGCTCTTTTGGATGGCATCCATTTATATGAGGCTTTTGTGATGTAATGCAACAATATGTTTTGTAATTGGTTAACGATGTATTATTTGGCAAAAGCTTTTATAATGAAATTAGAGGTCATTTCTAAATGTTTCCGCTGCGATGCTTTATGAAATACAAATGTAATTATATGTTTTATGTGCGATGAGAATCCAACTCTAAGCGTCCCGGGAACGGGGCCTTACAATTATTTAGAAATAAAATTAATAGATACATCTCTTTTTTTAATTTAATAAATGTAAAAGAATTTTAAATAATATTATAAGTAATTAAGGTAATTATTTAAGAGGAGAGAGAGACGTGAAAAATTTAGTGAGGATGATTGTGATGCTGACAAGTGACATCTAAAGTTACTCTTTTATTAGAGTAAGAAGATTATGTAATATTTATTAGACCATTCTGGCTAGTGTTGGTCATTTTGTTATGTATTGTGTTTTTAAAACATGATGATTTTCAAGTAACATATTGCTTAAAATATAATTTTTTTACCTTTTTTCAGTTTATTGTGTAATCTTGATCAGCTTATTATGTAATCCTCATAAATCAGCTCATTATGTATATTGCTAATCATCAAATCTAGTGCTAGTTATTGTATTACCCATTATGTCTAATGCTAACCATTATGTTTATTAAAATGGTGAGTTCAAATAACACAATGCTGAAAATGTATTTTTTACGGTTTTCCCAGTTCTTTGAATAAATCCTGGTTAGATAATTGTGTAATCTTTATCAAGCAACTCATTGTGTATATTATATCGAGTTAAGTGATGGTTATATGTTACCCATTGTGTCTAATTTTGATTATTGTGTTATGTATTGTATTTAAATGATGATTTTCAAATAACACAATGCTAAAAATATATTTTTTTATGTTTTTAGTTCATTATATAATCGTGATCATGTCATTATGTAATCCTCATCAAACAACTCATTGTGTCTATTGCTAATAATCAAGTCTAGTGCTGGTCATTATATTACCCATTGTGTCTAATGTTGATCATTGTGTTGTGCATTGTTATTTTTAAAATGATGATTTTCGGATAACACAATAATAAGAATGTAAACTTTTTATATTTTAAGTTTATTGTGTATTACTCATCAGATAATTGTATAATCATCATCAATTCAGAAGATTACACAATGACATAACGAAATTACACAACGAGTTAAAAAAACTTTGTTTTTTATATCAACACTATACTAGTTTTAAAGAATAAAAAATGTTTTTTATTATTGTGTAATTTTTATTAAGAAATAATTTCGTATGTAAAATTTATGAATGTTTAAAAAAAGGCGGAACTTGAGAAGGGAAACATTACAAAATTTGCTCGCAACCTAATTTTGATCAAAATGACACGTGTTAACATGTTAATCATTCTTATAATTTTTGGTTTTAGAAGAATTTGTATCCGAACATTTCCCATTATTGTTTTCCTTCCTATGGTTTAGTCACATTTCACATTTAATCTAAAAAGGATTTTTTTAATCTGACTCCCTAAGGTTTTGAAAAATTATCATTTTCATCCAAAAAAATTTAATTTCGTTAACTAAAAGTGTTGAACCATTTATCAACCAAAGGGTTAATCATGTAACTTTGCGTATAAAAACAAAATATTAATTTATGTTAACATATTGGTGTTAAACTTCATTCACATGTTATTGTTCCATTCATGAAACTTAAATCGAACATTTTATTTTAAACCTTTCATCATAACTGAATCTATTGTTGGCTTCATCGACAGGGGAGGAGAATGGACCTCGGTTTAGGTGGTGCTCAGGAGCTCATTGCTGTCACATCTCGGCGGAAGCGTGAAATGTTTGTGTGTGACTCGTCGGTTCAAAACACATTAATCATCATATCATGCAATCACAGAAATAAACTAAACATCATTTTCATTAACTTATAATTTTAGGATTACATTAATACAAAATTCAGTCTAATATTGTAGACTTATACATTTGTAATCCTATTCTAAATACATGTCTTTAACATTTTATTTATTCTTTAGCTAGTAGTGGACGTGAACATCCACAAAGAGGCTGAAGTCAGACAGATCGATAGTCAACCAAATGCACAGCTTTCCTAAATAGTCGTGTCAATCACTAAACATGTTGAATGTATACATGAGGTTATAATACATTCATGACTTGAAAAAGCATAATCAAAATAGTCAACATAAATTTGGTGAGAACATAGGTTTAATCGATAAGATAAATAGTTTTAAATTGATGCAACACAATCAAACTCATAATCAAACCTACTCACATGTCAAGTGATTCATAACTGTCACATACAAATCACAGAACCTAATAATATAACATCACTGCCCTCATCCGGCAGATGCAGGTTGACATATTCCTAAGTAGCGCTACCTATATTATTTGACGGTTCTTCATCCGAATTAATGGTTGTGCCAATATGACAGTAACATATCAAAATTCTCAAATTTGCATAAATTCAAGCACAAACAGTATGCTTTTTCCCCAAAAATTTGTAACTAAAAAATGGGTCATGTTACTCACCTTAATTCCAGCCATAAGTCAAATAATTTCTATAAAATAATTATTTGTTAGAAATAAATCTTATTTCTTTATAATTTTCAGCATTTAAATCACTAATTATGTCAAAATTCGTAATCAGTAGCTACGGTTATCCAAAAATCACCAAATTTTACCAGCAGAAACATTCTGAAATCTAAATCATCTCATAAATTTATAATCAGTAACTCATTACAGACAATTTACTAGAATTTTCATAAGTTTCATAATAATTGGCAGAAATAACTATATATCTTTAAAAATTCTGACATTTATACACATTCTCCCTTTCATGATTTATCCTACTGTTTTACTATTACTTTTAATTTTCTTCTTATCAACTATTCTAAAATTATGAAACTTTGTCATACTTTTAAATTAATTTATGAAATTTATTCTGAAATTCCAATAAAATATAAGGGTTATTATATAAATTTTCCAAAATTTTATCGAGTCCATATCTTCTGTTTGATAATTTTTTTTATTTCCTTGAATTAATTATATAAATTAATATATTCAATATAATTATCCCATAATTTACAGATTATTATTTCCAATATTTTCTAACAAATTCTTAAATTTTATTCCCACAATCATAGTCATTTAAGTATTTAAACTAATTTATTATGAATATCACATGTTTTCAACCCTTTAAATCTTTTATTTTTGTTCAAATCCTTGGTTTTAGAAAACTTTTCAAATTTTCTATTTTTGAACTTCTTTTCATTACTGATTTTTGATAGAAACCAAGAGTTCATGAGGTTTTTGTGAATAATTTTGATGATTTAACTCAAAGGGTTGATAATATATGTTAGTTGAACACATATACAACTTTTAAACTTATTAGTTTATAGATTTGAGAATCAAACCTTGTTTAATGATAAAGAAAACTAAGAAAATTACTAGTTTGATCCTTGAAATTCCACTTGATGATATAGTTCTTGAATCTTGGAAGTTTGATCACAATCTAGTTGAAGACAACTTGTTCCATGATGTTCTTGAGGGTGAGAATCGGTGGTGAGCAAAGGATGACGTGGTTGGTTAGATGATGTGAGAACCGAGAGCTAGAGGGTGGTGGATGGTTGTGAATGGAGTATAAATAAAAGTTATTGTTTATCTACATATTTTGAGAATCAGTATTCAACTCCTATAAATTGTTTAATATTTTTGAAATTGTAAGTGAAGTAGATAGAAAAGCTAATGATAAAAATAGTAAAAGATATTATTTAGTTGAGAAGAAAAGAAACAAAAAATTAGTGATTTCTAGTGTGATTATAACAATAATGATAGGAAACCTGGTATGAATGCTCTTATAAGTACTCATCCAGAGTTTTGAACGTGCTCATTTATACCTAATCATCCTCAATGTAGAATATAATCTGCTTTCAATTTTTGTAATATATTAGTACTAGCTTATATACATGTGTACACACGAATTAAACAAATTATAATGTATTAAATTAATAATAGCATATGTTTAATAAAAATGAATATACATGTATTCCTTACAAATAAATGTACATATTACATGTAATAATGAAAACTAATTTATAGTTTTTAATCATAAATCTTAAAAATATTCTTTTTGTATATAACATGTGATGTTATATGGGAAAATATACCAATTGTATTACAAATGTCAGTCTGTCTTATCTTGTAACTTTTAATCTCGTCATATGAGCGAGAATTTCTCACAAAATTTCACCATATTAAAAATAATATAAAATTTAACAGGTTCGCCAACTAAGCGAGATTTTATCCTAAAATTTCGTCATCTTTTTTAAATTAAGAAAAAAATTAGCCAATATGCCACCTAAGTGAGATTTTTGGAAATAATCTCACTTTTAAAAAAATTTCCTTCCATAAATCCATTTAAAAATATCATATCTCAACTTCTGTTTATAAAATAAAATTAAATAGCATTCTTTTTAAAATATAAAGATGCTATTGATCTTAAACAATTATATATAATTTTTACTATTTTGTTTATCAGCATTGATTTGTTAAAAAAATCTCACCACTTTTTCTATAAAATACAGTTGAAAATTTTGAAATACAAATATCTCATTTTTTAAAATATTATACTTTAAAATATCAAAGACTTTTAAAAATAAGACAGAATTGTTGTTTGGGTGAGGTTATTGTAAAAACTGAGGAAAAACTAAAAAAGGTGAAAATGATTATTATCCATTAGATCTTTAGATACAAATGCTAAGAAAATCAGATGGTATAATGATAGATAGTTGAAACCTTAAATGATAGGCCAAAGATATTTAATTTTAATCACATTTTCAAGTTCCATCCTTCTTGAAACGCTTGTAACTTTTACATACAACATGATTTTTTTAATTACACCATAAAACAAGCATTTTTTAATCTTTAAAACGCCAATAATTTTAATAAATAAAAAAAAAAGTTTTTTTCACGTTATTTTAACTCATTGTGTAATATTCATCGGCTCGTTGTGTAATAGGAGGTCATTGTGTTATATTCATAAGATCATTGTGGCTAGTGTTGACTATTTTGCTATGCATTGTGTTTTAAAACATGATTATTTTTAAATAACACAATGTAAAAATGTATTTTTTTTTGTTTTTCAGTTCGTTGTGTGATACTAATAAGAACATTGTGTAATCCTTATAATGCAGCTCAGTGTGTATATTGTTAATAGTCGAATCTAGTGGTAGTTATTATGTTATCCATTATGTCTAATGTTAACCATTATGTCTAAAATATTTATTTTTAAATAACACAATGCTGAAAATGTATTTATTTTATATTTTTTCCAGTTTGTTGTGTAAATCCTGATTAGATCATTATGTAGTCCTCGTCAATCAGCTCATTATGTCTATTGCTAATATCGAGTCAAGTGTTGGTCAATATGTTACACACTGTGTCTATTGTTAACTATTGTGTTATGCATTGTGTTTTCTAAAATGATTAATTTCAAATAAAACAATGCTAAAAATGTATTTTTTTTATGTTTTTCAGTTCATTATGTAACCATGATCATATCATTGTGTAATACTCGTCATACAGCTCATTGTGTCTATTGCTAATTATCGAGTCTAGTGTTGGTCATTATTGTGACAACCCTAGATTTAGAAATTTTATACACTAAGTTCATTCAAATATTCTAAGCTACACCTAGGTTAATATATATATATTTTATACATACATATACGTATGCATGCTTTCATTTTGCTTACACAAGTATGTTGTTCACTTATATATATGTGTATACGTATGCATGGCCGAATGCATACACACCCTTTTACGTGTGCATGTACCATCTTTTGCTAAGAAACATATGCACATCACATGAATATAAGTATTGTTCATTGCATGCTTGCATGCAAATACAAGAGGTTACATATGCATGAATTCATAAACATGATTCCTTGATACAAAACTACGTATGATCAAAATACATCAATAAACAAAACCAAAACACAACTCAACCAAACATCACAAACACAAGTTAACATCAAGTGAAACTTAACATCAACACAAACCTAAGCATTATGAAAACTCAAATCTCGGATCATTAAGTGATTAAGCAACCCGATTAAACACACTAAGCATTGGTTAAACTTTGTCATAATGACAAGATGACTCATCTAGTTCTTGGAATGCCACCTAGCCCCACCTTGACACCAACCCACCCCCTTACACCGCCACCTAATCGGACCATCTCTCAACTCGCCACCTTACCACCTATGAAGACCAACTAATGCAAGCTAGGTTGCCAAATCACTACTCTAAAACATAGAGTTCATCATGACCACCTCCACTACAAACCTCTCGGCCGAAGGGTTGTTTCATCACCACCACCACATCCAAAATCTTCACACTAACACAACTTTCGGACAACCTATACCCGAGAATCGTTATCACCATTAAACCACCATCGATCACCACCATCCCTACTATCTCAAACTCTCGGCTAACACCACCACCCTCCATCTTGTCTCTCGGTTACCACCTTCAAACATCACCACCATAAGCCACAAGTCATCATCACAATCCTCTCGGTCACCACCTCTCCAATCAAATACCATCATCAACTTCACTCGGTCACACACTCTCGGACACAAGGCAGCAACATCCAAGCCTCGTGGAAGCATCACCTCCCGAAAGATTATCAAGAACACCAAAACCAAGCAAGCTTAGACCATCCTCACCTTCTTCTCACACTCTGCTTCTGTCAAAATCAAGGTTCTAACTCCTAAAACCTTGCTTGATTAAGATTATGGAAACTAAACATGTGTTAAATAAAGCACATGTGATTAACCCTTTTGGTTAAAACAAAGTTCTTATAGAAACATATACAAATTTAACCTATTTTTCAGAACAAAAAGAAAGGTTTTAAGAATCTGGAAAAATAAAACAAATCTTAAAAATCAAAGTTTTAGCAAGAAATTATCAACAAAAGGGTTAAAAATCTAGTTATAGTTTGTTAAATCAATTCTGCATATTAAATAACTGTGATTGTGGGAACAAATATTAAAAATATATTTAGAATATTAGGAAATAGAACTCTGCAAAATTTGGTACCATTCCTATAAGTAAGTTAATTTATATGCAATATTTAAGAATATAAAGAGAAAAATTATATCAGAAGAACCGACCCTAGTAAATGTATGGAAAAATTATATACTGACTATTACAAATTATAAAATCCACTGGAAAAATCTCGTGACCTAACTCAAAATATTATCTGAAATATTAATTTTTAACTATTCTGTCAACTAAAAATCGGGAAAAATAATTAAATTATGAAATAAATTATGGGAAATTTATAGAAAATATAAGAATAGAAATAGAACAGTCTGTGTAAAAATTAGAATTTTTGAGCATGTTCTGTTATTTTTAGCAAATAAGAGTAAAATAGAAAAAAATATAAAAAAATGACTCTACTATGATTTAAAACATGAGAAAATTTTGAGAAACTATAAGAATTATAATTATTAATCTGACAAAATTTGACTAATTTTAGAGGCCCAAAGATATTTTTAAAGAATTATTTGAATAATGTAAAAATAATAAGAATTAGCCTGAAAATAATTTAAATATGAAATTTTAGTATATTTTATCTAACACTAAGATACATAATTTATACAAAAACCTAACTTATGAAATAAATTCTTCAATCTGAGGTACTAAAAATGTTAAAGAAAAATACATTTTCTAAACTATAAATATTTTTTTGTTTATAGGTTACCGTTTGGAGTAAAGGTGAGTTTCATGGCCCATTTTGTTTTATAAAGTTTTGAGGAAAAAGCATACTAATTGATGCATTATTTTCTGAAATTTATGTTACAACCATTAATTCGGATGTGGAACCGTTAGATAATATTGGTAGCGCTACTTAGGAAAATATTTCCTGCACCAATGGGATGAGTGTTGTGATGCTATATTATCTGATTTATGAAATGTGTTATGACAGATATGAATGATCTGATTGCTATGTAAGGTTTGGTTGTATATAATGCATCAATATTACATGTTTAATAAACCTGTGAAGCTCACCAACTTTATGTTGACTGTTTTGGGTATGCTTTTTCAGGAATTCACCATGACTAACAGCTTAATGTTCTCCTTTGATGTTTATAATGGCTGGGGAGAGGTTGTGAGGAAAGTTTGTGTTAACCTGACAGTGAACTTATATGATTTTAGTGTTTCGGTGGATGCACACTTCCATCGTCTCTGAAGATGTTGCTGTTAGGATGTTAATGTAATAGGGTTATGTTAGTTCAAATTTTGACTATCATGAATTGATGTAATCCTAACTTCTATATTATTAAACTTGTTATGTTATGTGTTATTATATATTTATTGTGCCTTATTATGAAATATGATATGTTTATGTGATACTTGGTAAAAATTGTATATCAATGAGTTCTGAGCAAACAGGTCACACCCTAAGCATTTCACGCTTCCGCCGGGATGTGACAATTATGTTACCCATTGTGTCTAATATTGATCATTGTGTTATGCATTGTGTTTTTTAAAATAATGATTTTTGAATAACATAATAATAATAAATGTAAACTTTTTATGTTTCAAGTTCATCGTATATTCCTCATTAGATAATTATGTAATAATTATCAATTCAGAAGATTACATAATGACCTAAAAAAATTACAAAGTGAGTTAAAAAATTGTTTTTATCAACACTATACGCGTTTTAAAGAATAAAAAATACTTTGTTTTATGGTGTAATTTATTTTAAATAAATAATATTGTATGTAAAATTTATAAATGTTTAAAAAAGGCGAAACTTGAGAAGGGGGAACAATACCAATTTTGTCCCAAACCTAATTTTAATCAAAATGACACATGTCAACATCTTAATTATTCTTACACTTTTTAGTGTTAGAAGACTTTGTATTTGAACCTTTCCCATTATTATTTTCCTTCCTATGGTTTAGTCATATTTTTTTATTAGAAATGTCAGTCATTTATCATTAAAAGGGTTAATTATGTAACTTTGCATATAAAAACAAAATATTAACTTATGTTTACATATTAGTGTTAAACTTCATTCACATGTTATTGTTCCATTCATAAAACCTAAATTAAACATTTCATCTTAAAACTTTCATCATAACTGAATCACGAGATTGTTAGCTTCATCAACGTGTGGGGGGGGGGGGATGGAACTCGGTTTAGGTGGTGCTCGAGAACCCATGGCGAAAGGGTTATATGATAGAGAGTAGTCGTCATCTCTCATATATCGTGATTTAGTTCCACTTGTTTATGGTTATGTTATTGATGGATTTGTTTTGTAGTTTAAAGGATAATTTTATCAATTTACATATTTAACAATTTAAATTAATTAATTTACATTTTTTTTGATAAAAATGATAAATATTTAAAACAATGGGGTGCTAAATGCAGAAAAAATTTATTTTTTGTTAAAACTGATAAATATGACCAAACTATAGAAAAGAAAACAACAATTCACTTTAAAAATAAATATTAGAAATTTTAAGATTCTTTCTAAAAAACTAGCAATTAAAATTTATAAATTAAAATACAAATATTATTTATTGTGTATATCTCTTTTTTAATCTCACCACATTTAAAAATCACAATTTTCTTTCTTTAAACAAATCTCACCACTTTCAAAAATATTTTAGTTTAAGATTAAATGTACTTTAAAAAATATTTGCAAATATTATTATTTTTATTTCAAACTAATACGTATATTAAAATCGAAAACTTATTTACTGTATATTTGTTTACTCTTTTAATAAAATCTTACCATTTCTTTAGTTAAAATAATTATTAGAAATAGCTCATCCCTTTTAAAAACATTTGAGTCTATAATATAATAAACTTTTTTACACAAGAATGTTAAAAATATCTAATAAACAATCATAAATAGCAAACAATATAAATTTTAATCAAATTAAAATATTGCTGTAATAAATTTAAAAAATCTTTGCGATAATAAATACTAACAAAATTCAAAAATCATAATAAGTAACAAAAAATTATAAACTGAAATTCTCTATAATTTAAAAAGTTTGAAAAACCAGACAATAGTTCAAAATATGTTTTTTTATTTTATAAATATTTTCCTTATTTTAAAATGACTTATTTTATTTTTTTTAATTTTTTTGAAATACATTGTTTCTAATAAAAAGCAAAAATGTGGCGATATATCTGAAAGTAGGTAGCGAGACACAAAATTATCATTTAGTGGGCCTTCTTTTTGGTCAATGAAAATAAGTAAAGAAAAATCAAAGTTTGTTTTATGTACTAATTTAAATTATCAAAATTATCATTTATGTGATTTGTTAAAAAGATTTGGGACGGGAAAATAGAGAGACGAGACACCAAAAAATGCCAAAGTGTACAAAACTATACCAGTTGTCTCAAAATTAAATATTTCCATTTACCTCTTAGAACTAGCTTATTTTTTAATGGTAATGACAATTCGGGCTTAGTAGCATGCCTTTCATTAGGGGTGTTCATTTTCGGATATCCGAAATTCGGATATCCGAATTTCGGATATCCGAAAATTTCGGATAGTGAATTTAACTATCCGAATCCGAATCCGAAATTTCGGATATCCGAAATTCGGATATCCGAAATTTCGGATTCGGATTCGGATATCCATTCGGATATCCGAATTTTAAAAAAAAGTTTTATTATTTACTAAATTTTATAAAAAAATAATAAATTTTATTAAAATTTATTTCATATATCCAAAGTTTTTATTAAAATATCCGAAATATCTAAAATATCCGAAATATTTAATTAATATTTAATATTTTTAAATTTTTATAAAAATATTTTGGATATTTCGGATATTTCGGATATCCGAAATATCCGAAAATTCTCAAAATCATTATCCGAATCCGAATCCGAAATTTCGGATATCCGAAGTTCGGATATCCGAATTTTCGGATATCCGAAATTTCGGATATCCGAATTTCGGATTTTCGGATATTTCGGATTCGGTTTCGGATTCGGATATTTTTGAACACCCCTACTTTTCATAGCCCAAGTGTGTCCACACCTCAGACGAGGTTTCAACCATTAATCATTAGTTTGATGCTCGATGATGGTGCCAACAGGAGAAAACCGAATAGCTCGTAAAACCCTTTGACTTGCATATGCCCGTAGAGCACATTGGCAACCCCTATTAATGGTTGTAAGATTTTTGCGTTGACATGAGATTTGAAACTGCGACCTTGAGGTTATAGAATTGTTATCCACACTAGCTGATACCAGTGAACCAAATGGTAACCAACACCTCGTAGAACTAGCTATATATGATTTAGAAGTTTACAACTATATGCATTAAAAAAGTGTAAGGATTCCTATAAGTCTGATGCAGCCAAAACATTCAAAGTCTCTCTGCATGCATGCACTGAAGAACATTAGTAGAAATGCTTCGAAAGTTTTACACCTTGCACTAGAAAATATTCTAAGTGTAAAATCTTCTGAAGCCAAGACCAACATCTTCCGAAGCCAAAAGTGAAGTCTTCCGAAGCTTCAAAGACAAAGTCTTCCGAAGCTTCAAAGACAAAGTCTTCCGAAGCTTCAAAGACAGTCTTCCGAAGCCAAAGAGTGAAGACAGATTTCTTCTGAAGACTTTTATGTACATGCTTTTATCTGATGTACTTTACCCTAAAGCTGGACCACCTTTCCGCTACAACTCTGTTCAGTCACCAACTTACATGAGTTGGTGAAAAGGTCCATACTTTTGGTAACTGTATATTGAGGTCTTGAGTCTGAGCTTTCAACTTTATGTACTTTTACCCTTTTTGTAATATATTAGGATGTGAGCTATGACATGTCATAGTCACTAGTCAAAAGGCAATCTGCCTTTTGACTCTACATTTGATTTTGTTGTCTAGTCTTATGTATCCAGCTAGCCTTCAAAGTATGGCCGGCTGTAGGATGTAGTATAAAGTATCTCAAGTACTTGTAACTTTAGATCTATTGTTTGTAACATTTATAAAAGAACTTGAGAAGCAATATACAACATTTTTGAAAACCATATACTTATGTTGTTAGCTATCTTGTTCTGTCTCACATTTACTTGTGTTCTTAGCATCTTTCATACATAGTTAACCAGTTCCCTATTTGATCTGTTAAGTGTTCTAAAAAACTCTCCTTATTGTGTTGTTGTGTTGTAAGTGCATACCTTCAACGGTCCTGCATTTGGTATCAGAGCATTCTAGGCTCTTGATATAAGATCTCACCATCTTAAGATCCCTTACACACAAAAAATACTTTACTCAAATGGCAGCTATTACTAAAGCTGATATGAAAACTGGGACTATGACAAAGTCTTCACTGATCACTCTTGAAGACTTTGATACTTTGTGTCAAAGAGTGGAAGGCTTCATCAAGTCTCAAGCCTCCAGGATGTGGGACTCTGTTGTCCAAGGACCTTACATACCAAGTACCACTTCTACTACTGGTGGTGGTATGATTCCAAAGGCTGTGGCTGATTATTCTGAAGAAGACAGGAAAAGAATAGAGATTGATCAGAAAGTCATGACAGCCCTTCAAACTGCTCTACCAAACTCCATCTATAGAGGCTTCAAGAAGTGCAAAACTGCCAAGCAACTATAGGAAGCAATGAAGCTGATGTATGAAGGGTCTAATGATGCAAAGGAGAACAAGAAGGATCTCCTAAAGCATAAGTTTGAAAACTTCACCTTTAAGGTAGGTAAAACCATAACTCAGCAATACTTCAGGTATGTTAAGATTGTTGATACTCTAATGGATGTTGGAGTAACTCTTGAGAACAGGGACATTGTAAGGAAGTTTATGTCCTCTCTTCTTAAACAATAGACACATTATTGTGTTGTTATCAAGAGGACTGAGAACCTTAAGACTCTTACTCTCATAGAGTTGTATGGTATTCTTAGTGGCTACCAGATGGAGATGAATATGCAAAACTCATCTGGTAACTCCAGCAATCAACTGAGTTCAGCCCTCCATGTGGTTGAAAGGGAAAGCATTGAACCACAACATCATCTTATATGCTACCCTGACAACTCATAAAAGGGTCCTTTCATCACCTTCCCAGAGACTCCAAGGGAAAGCTACACTCAAGGAAGTCCTTTCCAAGAGACAAGTTCTTCTCATGCTTTTGTCTCTGCTGATGAATCCACAGGCAACTTTCTCTTCACCCTTGAAGACTTGGACTGTATCCATCCAGATGATCTGGAGTACATGGAGATAGTTCAGCAGATGGCTCTTCTCACTCACAGAGTCAAGAAGTTCTACAAGAGGACAGGGAGGAAGTTTCCAAGCAATGGAGCCAGTGGAAAGTTTAGGCTGGATAAAAGCAAAGTAAAGTGTTACAACTGTAACCAGATGGGACACTTTGCAAGGGAGTGTAAGGCACCAAGGACAAATGGTGGCAAAACACAAGCCAGACCAAACTACACTGAGAGAGCTCCCCATAATGAGAAGCCAAAGCAGCAAGCTGCAGTTGCTGTTGAAGAAAGAGGCTTTGACTGGAGCTTTCAGGTGGAAGATGCATCTCCAAACCAAGCACTCATGGCAGACCACGATGAAGCCAAGGTATTGGAACATCTTTGTACTCCTGAATGTATTGCTAAAGTTAATAGATACAGGTCCTATAACTTAGAGATGAGATCTGATCTTGAGTCCTTAAATATCTTAAAAGCTGATTTTAAAGAGCAGAAAATATTATAAGCTAAAGATAGAGGACTTAGAGAAAACCATTTCAACTCTTAAACATGAGCACACAAACTACAGGACTCAGATCAAAGGTCTCATAACTAAGTTAACTGAATGCCAGGATGAACTTGTGATCAGCAAAGCCAAGGCAGAAAAATGTGTTCTTGAAGCAGAGACCTTCAAGAACATAATATTCTCATCCTTGCATGCAAAAGTTTGTTATCAGAATAAGTAGGGACTGGGATCTAGTGAGATAGCTCCTCCCAAAACAATCTTATCTGTAAGATCTTCTAGGTGTGGAACTTGTGAAGATGAGCTTCCCCTCATAGACCCCTTGACTGAAGAGGATGAAGAGGAGATGGTGAAGAATGGCTCTGAGAAGAGTGAAGAAGAGCATTCTAAGTAGGGTCACCATCCCTCTAAGGAGAGTAAAGCTATTGGGTTGACCAAGTCCAAGAGAAAGAACTTGATCAGGAAGGTCAAAAGAAAGTCCAAGAAGGCTCAAGAGATCAAGGCCACCTTCAAATCTACACAGAAACAAGTCTTCATTTCTATAGGATTTGAAGTGGTTAAGGCTGAAGACATAAACTTGAACTACAACAACAAGAGTTCTAGTTCATGTCCAAATCATCCTATCATCAAGAAGGCTGATCAGTTGTGCACCACTGCTGTACAACCTAAACCATTCAGCTCCAAAGGTAGTTCTATCCCTACAAGAATTGCCACAGCATCTACAAAGATGAAGATGGAGAAGGAAAGTGATCAAGTTCAGCCTTGTTCACAGAAAAAGACTCCTAGAAGGAAGAAAGTGATCTTGCTAACGATTGTGTTTACAATCCAAAGAGTACTCTTCACATGACCAAGAAAGAAACTTCTAAGAGTTTGGAGAAGAAGAAGCAAGCTTCGGAAGGAAAATCTTTTTCCTTCGGAAGCTCCAAAATGAAGAAGAAGACAAGTGGAAACTTGCCTTCGGAAGAATATTTGGTCACGGAAGAAAGGAATACTTTTGAAGCACTGAAGCCTGCTGCAGTGAGAGGAAGTTCTTCTGAAGGTCCAGTCATCAAAACTTACAAAGTTAACAAAACTTCTGGAAGTATTGAAGGTCAAGTCTAAGCTTCCAAAGGTGGTGTGGAAGACAAAGAAAGACCAAGTGGTTGAGAGTTTGCAGGACCGTTTAAGGGCTTTAACACAATTACAACACAACAACACAATGAGGAGATTAACTAAACTTTAATCAAACAGTGAACTGGATTAGCCAAGGTGATACAAAGAACACAAGTAAAGCAAAGAGACAGAATAAGAGAGTATGGGTTTCAAGGAGGCAGTATATTTTTTTCTCAAGTTCTTTTACAAGTGTTACAAAGCATAAAGAAAGATACAAAAACTTGAAATACTTATACTACAACCTACAGTCGGCTATACTTTGAAAGCCAGCTGGATACAATTGACTAGACACTAACAAAATCAATTGTAGGATCAAAAGGCATATCTGCCTTTTGACCTTGTGACTATGACATGCCATAGCTCACATCCTTATACATTATAAAAAGGATAAAGTACATAAAGTGGAAAGTTACAGACTCAAGACCTCAATGTACAGTAACCAAAAGCATGGACCTTTTCACCAACTCATGTAAGTTGGTGACTTTACAGAGATGCAGCGGAAAAGGTGCTTTATGGAACAGTACATCAGATAAAGCATGTGTACTAAAAGTCTTCGGAAGAAATCTGTCTTCATAGGTTGAAGCTTCGGAAGACTTTGTCTCTCAAGCTTCGGAAGACTTCATGTTTGGCTTCGGAAGATATTGGTCTTGGCTTCGGAAGATTTTACACTTAGAGTATTTTCTAATGCATTGTGTAAACTTCCGAAGCATTCTTCACTTCAGTACTTAGTGCATGTTGCAGAGACACTTTGGATGTTTTGGGTTGCATCAGACTTAAGGAATCCTTACAAACTCCCCCTAGGCTGATTCTACCAAAACACTTAGAAGATCTTCAGATGTTGGTAGTCTTCAGTACAATCAAGACCATTCCTTTCTTCATTAGATGGTCAGGATCATCAAGACTCTCATAGTATCTTCTCATCTTAAAGAGATCATGCAGAGGTAATTGATTATGTCTTGATAGGAGTAGACATTCTCAACACCTTGATCTCTGATAACATGCCATCTTTCTGGATTGGTAGAATAAGTCCAGGACAAGATGGGTGTCTCAGTTGTTAAAGGAGCCACTTGCATAGGAGTTGATTGGGCTGCCTCATCATGCACTTCCTCAGGTTGATCTGATTCAGCCTGAGGTGTAGAGGTAGATGACTTAGGCTTCTTCTTCTTTGTCTTTGGTTTAGAAACCATTCTCTTCTCTTCCTCTTAGATGACTTTAACTGAGAAGACTGGTCTGCAGCACCATGTTGATCATCAGTGTCTTTCTCAGTTGGGTTTCCTTCCTCCCTCACAGGTTCTGAAGGAGAGGGAGTTTGACCCTGCCTTGGATCAGAATAAGCTTACTGAGGCTCAGCTGGAGGTTCTGGTTGAGGTGTCTCTGGTTGTTCAAACTTGACCTCTACTTCAGGTGGGACTTGACTTGGAAAAGAGTGCAAGTCAATCAGTTCTCCACTTTTAATCTTCTGCTTGATCACCCTTATAATGCTCATCCATTGTGGATAGAGACATGGGGCCAAGTTCTCCTTCTGGAGAACCATATATATGCTTCAAGAAGCTCATCATTCTTTGTCTGTTAGCAGACTTCTTTGCATTCTTTGAATGATAGCTCTTGACTTTGCATCTTCTTCCCTTAGCTTCCTTTTGGTTGTCTTTCTTTCTTTGACTAGCTCAAGCTCAAGTTGCTTTAGGTACTCAAACTCAATGAAGTCATAGACAGGGGAAGAAGTGCATCTGGCTGATAGAAGCTTGTGGCATTCAGGTAGTTGATCATCTTGATCCTATCTTCTTCTCTTTATCTACCTGAGTTCTTTTGTGGAGCCTGCATCTTCCTGTGTCAGGACTTTCTTGAACTGGAGAGAGAGTGAGG
>CM046030.1:57429001-57593573 GCA_025215565.1 Flaveria ramosissima
CAAGCCCCCTACTTTTGACGGTAATGGCAATGCTGCCGCTGCTCACCGATGGGTGAGAGAAATGGAGGCTGTTCTCGACATCAGCGAGTGCCGAGAAGATCAGAAAGTCAAGTTTGCCACCCACTCCTTCGTGGACTCGGCACTATGCTGGTGGGACAACATTGTCCAAGCAGAGGGTAATCGGGCGATCGGGAGAATGAGGTGGCCCGAACTGAAGAAGATGGTGATCGATGAGTTTTGTCCCCATCGGGAAATGGATAAGGTTGAAAGGGAGTTTCTGCAACTGGAGGCGAGAACCATGACACACCAACAATACACCACGAAGTTCAACGAGATGGCACGTCTGGTGCCGGATCAAGTGACGCCTCTGTCCCGAAAGATCAAGAGGTATATACAGGGTTTGCAGGCGGATATTCGCAGGCACATGATCGCTGCCCGGCCGAGCACGTTTAGGTCGGCGGTAGATTTGGCGGGAAGATTTTATGATGAAAGAACGGTGGTGGTGACTGATGGTGGCAGAAAGAGCGGTGGTGAACGAGGCTGGCAGGGGAAGAGATTTGGTCGGGGCAATGCCTCGATGGGTAATAAGAAGGCACGGGTGGATGATCGCCGTGTGGTTATGTCAGGTGCGGGATCGAGAAGGTGTGGTAAATGTGGACGGGAGCATAGCGGGGAGTGCAGGTATGGGTCGAACTTGTGCTTCAGGTGTGGAAAGGCGGGGCACATGGCAAAGGACTGTCGTGCGGTCCGATGCTTTAACTGTGGTGAAGAGGGTCACGTGCTCAAAGATTGTAAGAAGCCGAGGGCTGAGAGTTCAGGGGCAAAGAGGACGGGAGGTGATGGACCGAGGGCGAGCGCCAGGGCATTCACCATGACACAGGAGGAAGCTAGAACGGACCCTGATGTCGTGTCCGGTACGTTTCTGGTGAACCAAACTTTAGCTTCTGTGTTATTTGATTCGGGTGCTAGTAAGAGTTTTATTTCTGCTGCTTTCTGTGCTAAGCTGCCTGTTAGTAGTAGATGTGTTGATGCGCCCTTCGATGTAGAAACTGCCATAGGTAAGTCTACCAGGATTTCTGAGATGATAGAGAACTGTGATGTGGAACTCGAGGGTCATAAGTTTCCTTTAGACCGTTTGTGATGACTGTAGGTGGTTTTGACTTGGTTCTTGGGATGGATTGGTTAGCGGACTTCGAGGTGAACATCGTGTGTCGTAAGAAGATGATTCGGTTGTTGGCGCCTGACGGTAGTTCAGTAACGGTGTATGGTGATCGGGTTACTACGATTCCAAAGGTGATCTCGATGGCGGTGGCGGGAAAGTGTATGAGGCGTGGATGTAGTGCCTACTTGGCCTATGTAAAGGATGTGGATACGCCAACACCACAACTAGCTGATGTACCGGTTGTGTGTGACTTTCCAGATGTGTTCCCAGAAGACCTATCAGGAGTGCCACCGGACAGAGAGATTGAGTTTCAGATTGATCTGATTCCGGGTGCCCAACCTGTTGCCAAGGCACCGTATCGGTTGGCTCCGACCGAGATGAAAGAGTTGATGGAGCAGTTGCAAGAGTTGCTTGATAAGGGGTTCATTAGACCGAGTATCTCTCCTTAGGGTGCTCCGGTCCTGTTTGTAAAGAAGAAGGACGGTAGTATGAGGATGTGCATCGACTACCGCGAGCTGAACAAATTGACAGTGAAGAATCGATACCCCTTACCGAGGATAGATGATTTGTTCGATCAGCTTCAGGGTGCCAGTTGGTTTTCGAGAATAGATCTTCGATCTGGTTACCATCAGTTGAAGGTGAAGGAGCAAGATATTCCTAAAACAGCTTTCCGTACGCGCTATGGTCACTACGAGTTTCTTGTCATGTCCTTTGGCTTGACCAACGCGCCAGCTGCTTTTATGGATTTGATGAACCGTGTGTGTCGGCCTATGTTGGATAAATCAGTGATTGTGTTTATTGATGATATCCTGATTTACTCGAGGAACGAAGCAGAGCATGCCGGTCACATTCGGGAGGTTCTAGAAACGTTGAGAAGGGAGAAGTTGTATGCAAAATTCTCCAAGTGCGCGTTCTGGTTGCGCGAAGTTCAGTTCTTGGGTCACGTGGTGAATCCCGACGGGATAATGGTGGACCGGCGAAAGTGGAGGCGGTTATGCAATGGAAGTCACCAAAGACGCCATCCGAGATTCGTAGCTTCTTGGGTTTGGCGGGCTACTATAGAAGATTCATCCAAGACTTCTCTAAGATTGCTTCTCCACTGACTAAGTTGACCCGAAAAGATGTGAAGTTCGTATGGGGTCAAGCTCAAGAGAAGGCGTTTGAAGAACTGAAGGCGAGATTGACTCAAGCTCCTGTTCTGTCATTACCCGATGGAAGTGAAGATCTGGTGGTTTATTCCGATGCTTCTTACTCGGGGTTGGGGTGTGTGTTAATGCAGAGAGGAAAGGTTATAGCCTATGCATCCCGACAGTTGAAGGTTCATGAGGTCAATTATCCTACCATGACTTGGAGCTGGCAGCCGTGGTCTTCGCTTTAAAGATTTGGAGGCACTACCTCTACGGGACGAAGTGCACCATATTCACTGACCACAAGAGTCTGAAGTACTTCTTCGAGCAGAAGGATTTGAACATGAGGCAGAGACGGTGGTTGGAACTTATAAAGGATTATGATTGTGAGATCCACTACCATCCGGGCAAGGCCAACGTGGTGGCTGATGCCCTTAGCCGGAAAGAGAGGCCCGAGCCGATTCGGGTGAAAGCGTATCAGCTGATCATGACCTCCGATGTGATGAAGCAGGTTAAAGAGTTTCAAGATGAGGCATTGAAAGAAGATCATCTTAACTCTGAAAGAATGAGAGGTCTGGTTGGGGAATTGGGTGAAAACACACTCGGTGTTAGAACTCGATTCGATCGTGTGTGGATTCCTCGTTTTGGGGATCTACGGGTGAAGATAATGGATGAAGCTCACAAGACTCGGTACTCCATTCATCCTGGTGCCACGAAGATGTACCATGATATGAAGAAAGATTATTGGTGGCCGGGTATGAAGCGCGATGTGGTGGAGTACGTGAGTAAGTGCCTTACTTGCTTACAGGTGAAGGCCGAGCACCAAAAGCCATATGGGAAGATACAACCTTTGGATATACCGGAATGGAAGTGGGAGCACATCACCATGGATTTCATTACAAAGCTGCCGCGTACCCCGAAAGGATACGATGCCATATGGGTGATAGTTGAACGCTTGACGAAGAGTGCTCACTTCCTACCGATTCGCGAGACATATTCATCAGAGAGGTTGGCTGATCTGTTCATCAAGGAGATTGTAACTCGTCATGGTGTGCCTCTATCGTGTCGGATCGCGACACCCGGTTTACATCCAAATTTTGGATGAAGTTCCACGACGCTATGGGGACGAGGTTACATATTAGCACGGCTTATCATCCCCAGACTGATGGTCAGTCAGAAAGGACCATTCAGACGCTGGAAGACATGCTTCGGGCATGTGTGATTGATTTTGGTGGAAGTTGGGATGACCACCTACCGTTAGCCGAATTCTCATACAACAACAGTTATCATACCAGCATTGGTATGCCCCCATATGAGATGCTATACGGTAGGAGATGCAGAACGCCTGTTTGTTGGGGTGATTGGTCAGAAGGAATTGGGAAGCGTCGAGGTAATCGAGGCTACGACTGAGAAGCTTGAGAAGATCGAAGCCTTCATGAAGGCAGCCAAAGACAGACAGAAGTCGTATGCTGATAAAAGGCGCAGGCCGATTGAGTTCCAAGTGGGTGACCGGGTTATGTTGAAGGTCTCACCTTGGAAGGGTATCATTCGCTTCCGAAAGCGGGGCAAGTTGAGCCCAAGGTATATAGGCCCTTTCCGAATCATTGCTCGAGTAGGAGAGGTGGCCTATAGACTGGAGTTACCAGATGAGCTAAGTGGAATTCACCCGACATTCCATGTATCTCATCTAAGGAAGTGCTTAGCAGATGAAGATATGATTGTCCCATTGGAAGATATCGAAGTAGATGAACGGCTCAATTATGTGGAGCAACCAGTGGCAATCATCGACCGAAAGGAGAAAAGGCTAAGGAATAAAGTGGTTCCTCTTGTGCGTGTACAGTGGAAGCACAGGAAGGGATCCGAGTCAACGTGGGAGACTGAGGAAGAAATGAGACAGCATTATCCACGTTTGTTCGAGGATAACAGGTTTCGGGGACGAAACCTATTTAAGGGGGGTGGACTTGTAACACCCGGAAATTTATTATTTTGAAGCCGGCGAAGAAAGAAAAGAAATAAAGTCCAAAGTCGAGGGACCAAACTCGCCAACGAAGAAAAGTTGGGAGATGTGGTGGTATGTGTAGGGAGAGGGCAGCCCACTCTCCCCACACACTCCAAAATTTCAGCTCACAAAGAGGAGAAGAGAGAAAAAGAGGAGAAAAAGGAGAAAAAGTGGTGTTTCGGGTGATTCGGGTGTCCAAATCCGTCGAGTAGCAAGCCAAATCGAAGCTCTTGTCTTTGTGCTCGATTGTGTGAGTTCTAGGACCCCACTTTTACTTGTTTTCAACTGATTTTGGGACTGGAAGATGTTCAAAACCCGTTTTTATGTGTGTGTGTGTGTTTGACCCATTTGGGTGTGATGTGTATGATGTGTTTAGAGTATGATTTCGGGCTTGTGTGTGCTTGTATGGTGTTATGGTATGCATTCCTAAGGTCCAGGAGGGTTGATTTAGGCTTAGAATGGGTTTGAATGAGCTTGGAGGCCGAAAATGGCAGATTGGGTTCGGGATGAACTCCATTCTGCATCAGCTAGGGCTAGGCGACCGAATGAAGGCCATACGGTCGAATGAGGGCGATTGAAGGTCATTCGCACGATTGGGATTCAGTCGCACGACTGGGAGTCCAGTCGCATGAGGGTTGTACGACTGAGGGTTCAGTCGCATAGATGCTTAGTCGCATGAGTCCATTCGCATGAGGTCAGTCGCATAGGTGCCCATTCGCAGTAATCCCATTCGCACAAGGTTCATACGCACGATTGAATGTTCATTCGCATAGATGACCATCCGCATGAGCCCAGTCGCATGATGTTCAGTCGCATGGAGGCCATGCGACTGAAGAGTGTCCATACGCCCGAACAGGGCTGTTGCACTCGAAGGAATGTGTAGTTTGACTTCTGGCCTTCGGGGAAAGGTGCAGATGTAAGTGTTGACGTAAGGTAACTCGTAAGAGCATGTAAGAGGATGGTTATGGCCTTAGAGAGCATGTAGGGCATGATGATGAGGATGTTGCATGTTTATGCATATTATGAATGTATGATGTTTCCCTGTATGATGATGATGAATGTGTATGATATGTTCCTTATTATGATGTATGTTTATCTTTCTTGTGGCTTTACATGTCATGCTAATGAATTAATGAATGAAGTATTATGTAATGTAAAGCGAAAGATAATGAAAGAGGAACATGAAGTAAGAATGCATGCATTAATGAATGATGAATGAATGAAAGAAAGGCTTGCAAGCATATTTATTGGGGTGAGCGACTTTGTGTTGCAAAAGACTCGGATGAAGTGCAATCATTTAGATTGCCTATGAGGTGAGCAACCTTGTCGTTGCAAAAGACTCGAGTAAGTTCTATCGTGATGTTGCCTTGGGGTGAGCAACCTTGTTGTTGCAAAAGACTCGGATAGCTTGCTATCGTGATGGGCAATTGGGGTGAGCAGCCTTAGGGGTGCAAAAGACTCGGATAGCGTGCAATCATTGAGATTGCCATTGAGGTGAGCGACCATGTTGTCGCAAAAGACTCGGAAGACAGAATGAACGATAAGAACGGAAGATAATGAATGATGATGAAAGATAATAATGATATTATCTGTGTATACGTATGTTGAATGATCGCATGATAAAAGGAATAGTTTTAATGAAAGTAAAGTATGTTTTATTATTAAAACTAGAACTCACTCAGCAACGCTGACTTTTATTACATTTTCCAGTTGGCAGGTAAATGATTGCTGAGGATGGCACGACAGGGCTACTCGGCTCTTTTGGGATGGTATCAATTATAAGCTTTTGTGATGTAATGCAAACATGAATTTTGTAACTGGATGATGATGTATTATTTGGCAAAAGTAATTATTATGAAACGTGATGTCATTTTTGAATGTTTCCGCTGCAATGTTTTCTTAATGAAATGTAATTATATGTTTTATGTGCGATGAATGACCAACTGTAAGCGTCCCGGGAACGGGGCCTTACAATAGCGGATAGTGGAGCCACACACACTATACTTAGATCTAAAAGTTATTTTATGAACTTAAACGAACAAAAGGAATCGTTAACACAATATCAGGCCCTACAGACCTGATAGAAGGAATGGGAAAAGCTAATTTAGCATTACCAAATGGTACAAAACTAATAATAGAAAATGCTTTATTTTCCCCAAATCAACAAGAAATCTGTTGCGTTTCAAAAACATATATCATAACGGATATGATACTCAGTTAAGGACTATTGATAATGAAAAATATTTGCATATCATAAGCAAAGATCAGATATTAGAAAAATTGCCAATGCTTCGGTCTGGTTTACATTATACACACATTAATGCGCGTCAGGCATATATGGCAGTTAAAGAAAAATTTTGTGATCCTGAAACACTTAACTTATGGCATGACAGATTAGGTCATCCAGGATCTACAATGATGAGAAAAATAATTGAAAACACTCATGGGCATCCATTGAAATATCAAAAGATCCCACAATCGAATAATTCCTTTGTCTACATCTTGTTCTCTTGGGAAATTAATCACAAGGCCTTCACCTGTGAAAATTGAAAAGGAATCACCTTTGTTTCTTGAAAGAATTCAAGGAGATATATGATGGCCAGTTCATCCACCATGTAGACCATTTAGATACTTTATGGTTTTGATAGACGCATCAAGTAGATGGTTTCATGTCTCTTTGTTATCAACTCGTAATGTAGCATTTGCAAAATTTCTTGCACAAATTATCAAATTACAAGCACATTTCCCTGATTATACTATTAAAAGGGTGAGACTTGATAATGTTGGTGAATTCACATCACATGCTTTTAATGATTATTGCATGTCTGTGGGAATTATTGTTGAACACCCTGTTGCTCATGTACACACACAAATGGCTTAGCTGAGTCGTTAATCAAACGTCTACAACTAATAGCTAGACCATTAATAATGACGACAAAACTCCCTGTGTCTATTTGGGGTCATGCAATTCTTCATGTTGGATCACTAATTCGTATGAGACCAAGTGCAAATCTTAAATAATATCCGTTACAAGTTGTTACTGGAAATGAGCCAAACATTTCCCACCTTAGAATTTTTAGGTGTGTTGTGTATGTCCCTATTGCACCATCACAACGCACAAAAATGGGTCCTCAAAAAGGTTGGGAATATATGTTGGATATGAATCAGCTTCCATCATAAGATATCTTGAACCTTTAACGGGTGATGTATTTACACCACGTTTTGCTGATTGTCACTTTAACGAGTCAGTTTTCCTGGCATTAGGGGGAGAAAAGAAAAAAACAAAAAAATGATGTCTCATGGTATGTTCCTTCATTATTGCATCTTGATCCAGTAACTAAACAACGTGAGACAGAAGTTCAAAAGATAATACACCTGCAAGAAATTGCAAATCAATTACCTGATTCATTTACTGATACAACCAGAGTTACTAAATCTCATATTCCAGCTGCTAATGCTCCAGCTCGAGTTGAGATTCCAAATGAGCAAATTGATAACACAATGGCTCATGAATCTCAAAAACGTTTGAAACGAGGAAGAACAATCGGTTCTAAGGATAAAAATCCTCAAAAAAGAAAGACTCATGAAAGGAAGTAGACCATAAAGTGAATGATCTTGATAAAACACTACATACCAAAACCTTTCATGAGGAGGATTTGGATGAAAATAACAAAGAAATGTTAATTAACTATGGTCACACAGATATCTTATGGAATCAAGATGAAATGGAAAGTATTGATGAAATATTTTCTTATTCCGTAGCAAGTGACATCATGAGTAGAGATGATGATCCTGAACCGCAGTCAGTTAGTGACTGTAAAAATAGACATGATTGGGATAAATGGAAAGGAGCTATGCAAGCTGAATAGATTCACTTAACAAACGAAAGGTCTTTGGGACCTATTGTTATTACTCCGATGGCCGTAAAGCCTGTAGGGATAAATGGGTTTTTTGTACGAAAACGAAATGAGAAAAAATGAAGTTACAAGGTATAAATCTAGACTTGTAGCTCAGGGTTTTTCACAAAGGCCAGGGATTGATTATAAGGAAACATACTCCCCTGTTATGGATGCAATAACCTTTAGACACTTAATCAGTTTAGCAGTCTCTAGAAATTTAAAGATGTGTCTTATGGATGTTTGCAGGACCGTTTAAGGGCTTTAACACAATTACAACACAACAACACAATGAGGAGATTAACTAAACTCTAATCAAACAGTGAACTGGATTAACCAAGATGATACAAAGAACACAAGTAAACAAAGAGACAGAACAAGAGAGTATGGGTTTCAAGGAGGCAGTATATTGCTTTCTCAAGTTCTTTTACAAGTGTTACAAAGCATAAAGAAAGATACAAGAACTTGAAATACTTATACTACAACCTACAGCCGGCTATACTTTGAAAGCCAACTGGATACAATTGACTAGACACTAACAAAATCAATTGTAGGATCAAAAGGCATATCTGCCTTTTGACCTTGTGACTATGACATGCCATAGCTCACATCCTTATACATTACAAAAAGGATAAAGTACATAAAGTGAAAGTTACAGACTCAAGACCTCAATGTACAGTTACCAAAAGCATGGACCTTTTCACCAACTCATGTAAGTTGGTGACTTTACAGAGATGCAGCGGAAAAGGTGCTTTATGGAACAGTACATCAGATAAAGCATGTGTACTAAAAGTCTTCGGAAGAAATCTGTCTTCATAGGTTGAAGCTTCGGAAGACTTTGTCTCTGAGGCTTCGGAAGACTTCATGTTTGGCTTCGGAAGATATTGGTCTTGGCTTCGGAAGATTTTACACTTAGAGTATTTTCTAATGCATTGTGTAAAACTTCCGAAGCATTCTTCACTTCAGTACTTAGTGCATGTTGCAGAGACACTTTGGATGTTTTGGGTTGCATCAGACTTAAGGAATCCTTACAAACTCCCCCTAGGCTGATGCTACCAAAACACTTAGAAGATCTTCAGATGTTGGTAGTCTTCAGTACAATCAAGACCATTCCTTTCTTCATTAGATGGTCAGGATCATCAAGACTCTCATAGTATCTTCTCATCTCAAAGAGATCATGCAGAGGTAAGTTGATTATGTCTTGCCAGGAGTAGACATTCTCAACACCTTGATCTCTGATAACATGCCATCTTTCTGGATTGGTAGAGTAAGTCCAGGACAAGATGGGTGTCTCAGTTGTTAGAGGAGCCACTTGAATAGGAGTTGATTGGGCTGCCTCATCATGCACTTCCTCAGGTTGATCTGATTCAGCCTGAGGTGTAGAGGTAGATGACTTTGGCTTCTTCTTCTTAGTCTTTGGTTTAGAAGCCATTCTCTTCTTCCTCTTAGATGACTTTAACTGAGAAGACTGGTCTGCAGCACCATGTTGATCATCATTGTCTTTCTCAGTTGGGTGTTCCTCCCTCACAGTTCAGAAGGAGAGGGAGTTTGACCCTGCCTTGGATCAGAAGATGAAGCTTGCTGAGGCTCAGCTGGAGGTTCTGGTTGAGGTGTCTCTGGTTGTTCAAACTTGACCTCCACTTCAGGTGGGACTTGACTTGGAAGAGAGTGCAAGTCAATCAGTTCTCCACTCTTAATCTTCTGCTTGATCACCCTTATATGCTCATCCATTGTGGATAGAGACATGGGGCCAAGTCTCCTTCCGGAGAATCCATATAGCTTCAAGAAGCTCATCATTCTTTGTCTGTCAGCAGACTTCTTTGCATTCTTTTGAATGATGGCTCTTGACTTTGCAGCTTCTTCCCTTAGCTTCCTTTTGGTTGTCTTTCTTTCTTTGACTAGCTCAAGCTCAAGTTGCTTTAGGTACTCAACTCAATGAAGTCATAGGACAGGGGAAGAAGTGCATCTGCCTGATAGAAGCCTGTGGCACTCAGGTAGTTGATCATCTTGATCCTATCTTCTTCTTTATCTACCTGAGGTTCTTGTGGAGCCACATCTTCCTGTGCAGGACTTTCTTGAACTGGAGAGAGAGTGGGAGCATGCTTGTAGAGTCTTTTCTGTCTCTTCTCCTCTTTGAATTGGAGAAGTAACCTTGCATCCTCTTTCTCCTTCATCTCTCTTGACACTTCCATGTCAGCCAGTTCATTTAACTCTTCTAAGGGGAGGGAGATGATTTCATCAATGTCATAGTTCCTGGTCTGTAAGTAGGTAATCCTGACTGCCCTTAACTCATCATCTTGAGTATTTGGTCTGGGGGCAGCCCTGATTGCAGCTTGCATGAAGCTAGATGACCCAGTAGAACTTTCTCCCCTTAGCCTCCTTTTCCTCTCTCTCTCTCTCTTCCTCCTCAATTTCCTCAGGAGTCATTATCCTTTTCCCTTTGTCACCAACAGACCTTTGTGACTCAGGGTGGATTGAGGCTTGGCCTTCATTGCTTGGTGTAGCTTCCATGCTCTGGCCAGAGAGAGGCTGAGAAACACCTTCACCAGCAGGTGTCTCAGATGGAGTTTGGACCTCTGCAGCAGTTGTTGATGATGAGACAGGGGTCTCAGGTTCTGCCACTGGGCCTTCAGTCAAGGTTTCCCCTATGAAACTAATCTTAGGGTCCACCTCAACATCCAGTTGACCGATGACATTGCCTGATTGCCTAAGTCTCCTTCTTAGAGAGAACTCTGCAAGGATCCTGTCTTGGATTCTTTGAGCCAGCCTGTCAGCTTGTCTTGAATTGCTTGGATTGACAAGTGGCATGTTGACTAAATCCAGTCTTTCATAGAAGTTCAGGCTTTGGAAATGAAAACTTCTTGTTGGCCTTGAACTCTGTGAAGTATAAGGGCTCTTCTGTCATCATCATACCTCCACCTTATGATGTAGTTGCCAGTTCCTTGTGGTGGAGATGAGACAGCCCTTGGTATACCTTCCTCAAAGAGACTCCTGATGATTGAGTCTATAGAGTCCACATTAATGTGAACTTGAGGAAGTTGCTGAGAATGCACAACAGCAAGTGAGGATGGTGAGTCCTCTATGTCCATTCTCTGTGAAGAACTCCCAGGTTCTGTGGTTGTAATAACTTTCTCCCCCTTTTTGGTAGCATCACCCACTTGCATAGGTGAGCTGGAGGATAAGTCAATCACTTCCACAGGTTCTTGTGTTCCTGGTTGAGCTCTCCTTAAAGGTCTCCCAGCTAGTTTTTTCCTTTAGATATGAAATCTGAAGTTGCTGATCATTGACCCTGTTTGTAAGGTAGTCACCTGAGATTCCAAGTGACTAACCTTAGAGACTAAATAGGTGCATGTTTTTGACAATTTCTGCACCTTTAGTCTCAAATTCCCCTCATCTTCATCAGAAGAATCATTGGGGGATGAGATGATTGGACCAAAGTCCTCTCTCTCACCACCAGCTTGAGTTCTTGGCTGCTGGTTTTCCTCTGCTCACTGGCAGCCTCAGTTGAGATGCCAGTGGGCTGAGTTGCCATGGTTGAGGTCTTAATGATGTAATCACTTTCAAAAGTGAGAGCCTCTTCCATATGGACATCCTGAACAGGTTCAGAAGTGTCCACCTCATAATAGGTGACTGATGTGGGATAGACTGAGGAGAGTCAGAGGTACTCATCTCTCTTTGAGTAGGGGAGGAGAAGAGAGACTCATGGTACTCACTGAATCCTAAGTCTTCATCAGTATAGAAGGATAGGTTGGGAATTGGTTGGTTGAGATCTAAAGGCTGGGGATGGTAGCTGTCCCCTGAAGGTTGTTCACTTGAGTGTTGAGACTCAGAGTGAAGGCTTAAGGCTGTTGGGCTAGTGAGCTCATCAGGGTGAGCATGAGGAACCTCAGCCCTGATAGGTGAAGAAATGGGAGTGGTTTGCTCCTCAGGAGAAGTGGGAGCTCTAGTGTCCACTTCTTCCTGTAAGGTTGAGTATATGGGGGCCTGCACAGACTCAATAGCCTGAGCAGGGGTTCGTTTGGATTTTCTTTGGTAGGTGAGGGTGATTTCTGGTCTTTTTAGAGGTAAGGATAAAAGAGGTGTGGGTTCAACACTAGCTTGTGTTGCTAGGTTGTCACCTTGAGCAATGAGCTCTAACATTTTTGGGACTAGGGCTGTTTCTACCCCTGAGAAGCCTACAGTTGGCTTCTTCATTATTTTAAAGATGCCGGGCTTCATCTGTCCCAATTTAAGAATATTACTTGTTTCCCTCAACTGTGAGCCCAGTTCACAGTTGAGAATGTGTTGAACATATCTAGGAAACATGTAATACTCTAAGGAGTCTAAGTTTGCAAGTAAATTAGTATAAACATTGTGAATACCTGAACTTGACCCCCTGAACCATTCCATGAACTATAAAGGAGAGATCCTCAGGAATCTGGTCCCATCCACCATGCTTGTTTGATAAGCTGTGGATAACCACATGGAGCAGGTATTTCCACTGGGATGAGACCTTCCCTTTCCTGAAGGTCTTTACAGAGAAATCTCCCTCATAGCCCATCTGCTCAAAGGAATGATTACAGCTTCTTTTGGGAAGGACACCTCACCTTCTTCATCATCCAGCTGCAATGTTGTTAATGATGGCCGGAGTGATGAAGATTGTCCTCCCTTGCACTGTGGCAGACAGTGCCTTCTCCCCATCCATAATGACCTCTTGGCAGGTCTTCCAGAATTCAAGCAAGTGATCCTCATATAGAGTAGGATCAATGGTCAGGGAGGTGAAATAGTTTGACAGAGTCAAGAATTGGCAAATCTCTGAGAAACTTGCATCTTTCTCAGAGCTTAACAGAGCAACTTGATTATGTTGCCTGTGAAGTTGCATGGAGAAATCTGGGTGTTTCTTTCTGCGGTTAAGGTTGGCCATTTCAGAAGCTTAAGGGTGAAGAAAGGTAGAAAGCAAAGGCGGTTTAGAGAATTAGGTTAGAGGAATAGTAGAATTGAGGAAGATAGTGGGAAAGAGGGGGAACCGTTGGGTATTTATGTGAAAAGGGATTTGAACCAAAGTTAATGAAAGAGGATAAACTTTGAAATCCGGAAGTCGGTCCCACCTCTGAAAGGTAGTTTACTTTTGCTCAAAAAGTAGTTTTCTTGGAATTCGAAAAGCTTCCGAAGGTAATTTGTCTTCGGAAGTTTTGATTGAAAAAGCTTCCGAAGCTAAAATGGCTTCGGAAGATTTTCCTGAGAGTCTTGAAAATTATGCTTCGGAAGAGAAATAAACCCTTGGATGCTTTGTATAAGAATAAACAAAGCTTCCGAAGGTTAATTTTGCTTCGGAAGGAAAAAGTCCTTAAAAATGAAAGTGTCTGAGATAAGAATTTTAAGCTTCGGAAGATGAATTTTGACTTCTTCCGAAGGTAAAATCTCTTAGACAGTTATTTATTTTGAAGACATGTTTTTCTTCCGAAGATAAAATTTTATCTTCCGAAGTATCAGAAATTTTCAAGAATCTAAGGAAAGTCTTCAAAAAGAATTTTACATCCAAAGAAAACATGAGCTTATGAAAGTGATGAACTAGACAACTTAGGACACACATATTTTAAGAAGAAATAATTAGAATTAGTTTTAAGAAAAAGTCTACTCAAAGTTAATCATCCCAATAGCTGATATCAGATACTTAAATCTCTGTTCATCAAAAGCTTTTGTGAACAGATCAGCATATTGTTCATCTGTATGAACTTTGACTAGTTTAATTAATCCCTTTTCATAGTTATCTCTTATTAAATGATACCTGATGTTGATGTGTTTGGTCCTTGAGTGCTGCACAGGGTTCTCAGTGATAGAGATAGCACTATTGTTGTCTATGTGGATAGGAGTCTCTTTGAAGTTAAATCCATAGTCCAGCATCTGATTTTGAATCCAAAGCACTTGAGCACAGCAGCTTGCAGCAGCAATGTATTCAGCCTCAGCAGTTGATGCAGACACACAGGATTGTTTCTTGCATTGCCATGAGACAACCCTTCCACCAAGGAATTGACATCCCCCAGATGTAGACTTTGCAGTCATGTTGCAACCACCATAATCACTATCTGTATAGGCATACAGATTGAAATTAGGATTCTTTGGATACCATAGACCAAGTGTTGAAGCACCTTTGAGGTATCTTAAAATCCTTTCACAGTGATTAAGTGAGACATCTTAGGGTTGGCTTGATATCTTGCACAAATACATGTAGCAAACATGATATCAGGCCTGCTAGCTGTAAGATACATAAGAGACCCAATCATAGCCCTGTATAAGTGTTCATCTACACACTCCCCCTCAAGATCTGGACCAAGGGAGTGGTTTCTGGCTATGGGTGTCTTAGCAATCTTACAATCAGTCATGTTGAACCTCTTGAGTATGTCTTGAACATACTTTGACTGACTTATGAAGATGCCATCTTCAACCTGCTTCACTTGAATTCCCAGAAAGAAATTGAGTTCTCCCATTGAACTCATTTCAAATCTGTCTTTCATCAGCTTCTCAAAGTCTTTGCAGAGCTTTGGATTAGTTGAACCAAAGATGATGTCATCTACATATACTTGAACCAGCAATAAGTCATTTCCCTGTCCTTTGATGAAGAGAGTTCCATCTATAGTACCTCTCCTGTATCCATGTTTACAAAGATACTCAGATAGTGTCTCATACCACTTCCTGGGTGCCTGATGCAGCCCATAAAGAGCTTTGTCAAGCTTGCAGACATAATCAGGATGATCAGGGTCTACAAAACCAGGTGGCTGTTTGACATAAACCTCTTCATCAATCACTCCATATAAGAAAGCACACTTTACATCAAGTTGAAAGACCTTGAAGTTCTTGGATGCAGCAAATGCCAGGAATATCCTAACAGCTTCTAGTCTTGCTACAGGAGCAAAGACATCAGTGTAGTCAATCCCTTCTTCTTGTGTGTATCCTTGAACAACTAGTCTTGCCTTGTTCTTGATGATGATTCCTCTCATCCTTCTTATTCCTAAAAACCCATTTGGTTCCAATGGTAGTCTTCCCATGAGGAAGAGGACAAAGGTTCCAAACTTTCTGCCTTTTGAATTGAAGCAGCTCTTGTTGCATAGCTTCAACCCAACTTCCATCCTTTAGAGCTTCATCAACTTTCTTTGGCTCTATCTGAGATAAGAAACAAGAGTGAAGACAAACATTTGCTTCATGGGTTTGTCCTCTTGTTCTTACCCCTGTGACAACATCTCCAATGATGTTTGTGGTGGGGTGAGACTTGTGGATCCTTAGCTGAGGGATCACAGCAAGTTGCTGAGAAAGATCCAAATTTGAGAAATTTAGATCTGGTCTGGAAGATTCACCCTCCACATTATCACACTTATCAAGATTAACTTGATCCAATGAGTGTGTGACATCATTGATGTTGTCATCTATGGTGTGGTTATTAGCATCAAGGAATTCCTGATCACTATCACCATCACCATTGTTGTCTTCTACAATTGAGGTGTCTTTATCTGGTTGAGAGCCTCTGAGCTGGAATTTGAAGGCATACCAGATGTATCAGCTGAATTTGTCATTGTTGTGCTGATAGAACCTCATTTGCTGAAGTAGTTCCAACTGGAGCTGAAGATGTATGAGTTGAGGGTCTTCCTAGCTCAAATCTTGGATCAGGATCACCTGTATTTAAATTTTCTGCAGATCCTGAAACATGCTCACAAGATTTGTTAAAACAGTTGGTAACTAAATCAAGATCAAACAATCCGCCAATCACCAGAACCAGCCACACAGGGTGTGTGCTCATTGAAAGTCACATTGGCTGACTCCTCAACAATTCTAGTTCTGAGATTGTATACTCTATAAGCTTAGCTTGGAAGAGTATCCAATGAAGTGTCCATCATCTGATTTCTCAGCAAACTTGGCAATTTGATCTTTGGTATTCAAGATGGTGCAGGGACATCCAAATGACCTGAGAAAACCAATGAAAGGTTTCCTCTTGTGCCAAAGTTCATAAGGAGTCTTACCATGTGTCTTAACTACTAAAACTCTGTTTTGCACATAGCAAGCAGTATTAACTGCCTCTGCCCAGAAGGTGATAGGCAGTTTAGAGTCAGACAACATAGTTCTTGCAGCTTCAATAAGTGTCCTGTTTCTCCTCTCAGCAACTCCGTTTTGCTGAGGAGTCCTGGGAGCACTATATTGTCTTGTAATACCTTTTTCATCACAAAATGTATCAAGGATTTGGTTCTTGAATTCAGTTCCTTGATCACATCTTATGGTTTTGACCTTGTGATCACATTGATTCTCAACTTTTTAAGATGAAATTCTTCAGAATCTCAGGGGTTTCATCCTTAGTTCTAAGGAAGAAGACCCAAGTGAATCTTGTAAAATCATCTGTGATCACCAAACAGTAAGAGGTCCTTCCTAGACTCATTACACTGGTGGGGCCAAAGAGATCCATATGTAACAAGTGTAGGGGAGTAGTGATGGAGTTCTTTTCCTTAGGCTTGTGAGATACCTTGTTTGCTTCCCTTTCAGGCATGCAACACAATGATCATCACTTGTAAACTCTTTCTTTGGCATTCCAGTTACCAGATCATGTTTAATTAATTTATTCATGTTCTTAAAGTTTACATGGCACATTCTTTTATGCCATAGGAAAGACTCATCACTATTTGCTTTAGATAGAAAGCATGAAACTTCTCCAGAGGGAGATGTTTCTTGCAAATCCATCTTGTACATGTTCCCTTTCCTGGGGGCTCTGAGCAGGATATGCTCATGAGGAATGACCACTCCAGGCTTGAGAACAATGCACTCATGCTCAGTAAAGAGCATGTTATGACTCTGATCACAAAATTGGGATACACTCAGAAGATTGTACCCAAGCTCCTTAACAAAGTTTACCTTCTCAATGCTGAGCTTACCATTTGTGACCTTGCCCCTTCCAGAAATGTAACCACCTTCATCTCCTCCAAAAGCAACTGGTCCTCCATCAATTCTCTCAAAATTATGGAGTAGAGACCTATTGCCTGTCATGTGCCTGGAACAGCCACTGTCAATTATCCAGACATTCCTGTTTGTCTTGAGCTGTTCCTGCACAAAAGAAATGATTAGTTACATTTGGAAACCCAAGCCTTACTTGTCTTGGGCTCACTAAGTGTAATAGAAGGTAATGCAACAGTAATAGATCCTATGGTTGTACTATGGGGATCTTCAGCTGTTGTTGATGGAGAAACTTCAGTCATTTGGTCTTTCTTAGACTTCCACACCACCTTTGGAGTCTTGGACTTGACCTTCAAAACCTTAGAAGCTTTTGGGACTTCACAAGTTTTGATGACTGAACCTTCGGAAGATCTACAGTCACTGCAGCAGACTTCAGTGCTTCGGAAGAACTCCTTTCTTCCGAGACCAATTTTGCTTCCGAAGGTAATTTTCCATTTACCTTCTTCTTTGATTTGGAGCTTCCGAAGGAAACAGACTTTCCTTCCGAAGCTTGAGACTTCTTGAGACTCTTTGAAGTCTTTGTATTGGTCATGTGGACAGTACTTTTAGGATTGTATGGGCAATCCTTAGCAATGTGAGAAGTACTTTCACACATGACACATAACATTTCTTCTTCAAAGAAGTCTCCTTTTGAGAGCAAGACTGGCTTTGGTCACATCCCTTCTCCACCTTCATCTTGGTAGATGCTGAGACAGTTCTTTTGGGCTGTGAACTGTTCTTGGAGTTTGATGGTCCAGGCTGTGCAGCAGTGGTACACAGCAGCTCAGTCTTCTTCTTTGCACTGAGATGATTTGAACAAGAACCAGGACTCTTAGCTGAGGAGTCTTGGTTGATGTCTTCAGTCCTTACTACTTTGAAACCTGCAGAGATAAAAACTTGTTTCTGCTTAGCATCAAAAGTAGCCTTGATTTCTTGAGCCTTCTTTGCTTTCCTTTTGCTCTTCCTGATCAAGTTCTTTCTCTTGGACTTGGTCATCACAGTTGATTTCTTCTCCTCAGAAGGATAGTGGCCCTTGGAAGAATCCTCTTCTTCACTCTTCTCAGAGGAATTCTTCACTATCACTTCTTCATCATCCTCACTTATAGGATCTATGAGAGGAAGCTCATCTTCACAAGTTCCACACCTAGGAGATCTTACAGACAAGATTGTGTGGAGGAGTGGAGGAGCTATCTCATTTGATCCCAGTCCCTGTCTATTTTGATAGCACCTTTGTTGTGCAGGGATGAGGATATCATGTTCTTGAAGGTCTCTTCTTCAAGAACACTCTTCTCTGCCTTGGCTTTGCTGATCACAAGCTCAGCCTGGCACTCAGTCAACTTAGTTATGAGATCTTGGATCTGAGTTCTAAAATCTGTATGTTCATGTTTTAGTACTGAAATGGTTTTCTCCAAGTCCTCTATCTTTAACTTGTAATCATTTTCAGACTTTCTAAAATCAGATTTTAATATGTTTAATGACTCAAGATCAGATCTCATCTCTAAGTTGTAGGACCTGTATCTATTTACTTTAGCAATGCATTCAGGAGTACAGAGATGTTCCAATACCTTGGCTTCATCATGGTCAGCCATCAGTGCTTGGTTTGGAGAAGCATCTTCCACCTGAAAGCTCCAGTCAAAGCCTCCCTCTTCAACAGCAACAGCAGCATGTTGCTTTGGCTTCTCAGTCTGAGGGGCTTTGTCAGTGTAGTTTGGTCTGGGTTGTGTTTGGCCCCCATTTGCTTTAGGTGCCTTACACTCCCTAGCAAAGTGACCCATAAGGTTACAGTTGTAACACTTAACTTTGCTTTTATCCAGCCCAAACTTACCACTGGTAGCATTGCTTGGAAATCTTCTTCCTGTTCTCTTGTAGAACTTCTTGGCTCTGTGAGTGAGGAGAGCCATCTGCTGAACTATCTCCATGTATTCCAGGTCATCTGGATGGATACAGTCCAGGTCTTCAAGAGTGAAGAGATAATTCCCACAGCTTTCATCAGTAGACACAAAGGCTTGAGAAGAACTTGTCTCTTGGAATGGGCTTCCTTGAGTAAAGTTCTCCCTTGGTGTCTCCGGGAAGGTGATGAAAGGACCCTTTTGTGAGTTGTCAGGGTAGCATAGAGATGATGTTGGGGTTCTATGCTGTCCCTTTCAACCACATGAAGGGCTGAACCCATTTGATTGTTGGAGTTGCCAGATGAACCTTGCATGTTCATCTCCATCTGGTATCCACTGAGAATCCCATACAACTCTGTCAGAGTAAGAGTTTTAAGGTTCTCAGTCCTCTTGATCACCACACAATAGTGTGTCCATTGCCTAGGAAGTGAGGACATGAACTTCCTTACAATGTCCCTGTTCTCAAGAGGAACTCCTCCATCCACTAGGGTATCCACATCTCAACATACCTGAAGTATTGTTGGGTCATGGTTTCACCTGCTTTGAAGGTGAAATTTTCAAACTGCTGCTTCAGAAGATCTTTCTTGTTCTCCTTGGCTTCAGAGGAGCCTTCATACATCAGCTTCAGTGCATCCCACAGCTGTTTAGCTGTTTTGCACTTCTTAAACCTCTGTATACAGAGTTTGGGAGAGCAGTCTGAAGAGCAGTCATGGCCTTCCTATCAATCTCTACTCTTTTTCTATCTTCATCTGAGTAGTTGGCCACATCTTTGGAATCATACAGCACCAGTAGCAGAGGGGTGCTGGGTATGAAAGGTCCATTCTCAACAGATTCCCACATTCTTGAATCAAGAGACCTGATGAAGCCTTCCATCCTCATGCACCAGGTGTCAAAATCATCAAGAGTGATCAGTGGGGATTTGTTCATGGTTCCAGTCTCCATATCAGTCTTTGAGATGGAGCCATTTGAAAAGTTTAGTTTTGTGTGTGTGAGGGATCTTAAGATGGTTAGATCTTATTCAAGAGCCTGGAAAGCTCTGATCCATTGCAGGACCGTTTAAGGGCTTTAACACAATTACAACACAACAACACAATGAGGAGATTAACTAAACTTTAATCAAACAGTGAACTGGATTAACCAAGGTGATACAAAGAACACAAGTAAAGCAAAGAGACAGAACAAGAGAGTATGGGTTTCAAGGAGGCAGTATATTGCTTTCTCAAGTTCTTTTACAAGTGTTACAAAGCATAAAGAAAGATACAAGAACTTGAAATACTTATACTACAACCTACAGCCGGCTATACTTTGAAAGCCAGCTGGATACAATTGACTAGACACTAACAAAATCAATTGTAGGATCAAAAGGCATATCTGCCTTTTGACCTTGTGACTATGACATGCCATAGCTCACATCCTTATACATTACAAAAAGGATAAAGTACATAAAGTGGAAAGTTACAGACTCAAGACCTCAATGTACAGTTACCAAAAGCATGGACCTTTTCACCAACTCATGTAAGTTGGTGACTTTACAGAGATGCAGCGGAAAGGTGCTTTATGGAACAGTACATCAGATAAAGCATGTGTACTAAAAGTCTTCGGAAGAAATCTGTCTTCATAGGTTGAAGCTTCGGAAGACTTTGTCTCTGAAGCTTCGGAAGACTTCATGTTTGGCTTCGGAAGATATTGGTCTTGGCTTCGGAAGATTTTACACTTAGAGTATTTTCTAATGCATTGTGTAAAACTTCCGAAGCATTCTTCACTTCAGTACTTAGTGCATGTTGCAGAGACACTTTGGATGTTTTGGGTTGCATCAGACTTAAGGAATCCTTACAGAGTTCTTCATCAACATCAGCAAATGATCCTGCTAGGATGACTATAGGATCAATTATTGTTGCATTGTCTTTAACTTCTTTTGATGAGCCCAAGACCAATAAGGCTTGGGTTTCCAAATGTAACTAACCATCTCTTTTGTGCAAGAACAACTCAAGACATACATAAATGTATGGATCATTAACAGTGGCTGTTCCAGGCACATGACAGGCAATAGGCCACTACTCCAAAAGTTTGAAAAAATTGATAGAGGACCAGTTGCTTTTGGAGGAGATGTAGGGGGTTACATTACAAGAAGGGGCAATGTCACAAATGGTAAGATCAGCATTGAAAAGGTAAACTTTGTCAAGAAACTTGGGTACAATCTTCTAAGTGTATCCCAATTTTGTGATTAGAATCATAACATGCTCTTTACTAAGCATGAGTGCATTGTTTTCAGGGCCGGGGTGGTCATTCCTCATGAGCACATCCTGCTCAAAGCCCCCAGGAAAGGGAACATGTACAAGATGGATTTGCAAGAAACATCTCCTTCAGGAGAAGTTTCATGCTTTCTATCTAAGGCAAATAGATATGAGTCTTTCCTCTGGCATAAAAGAATGTGACATGTAAACTTTAAAAATATGAATAAATTAATTAAGAAAGTGTTGGATCTAGAAAGGCTGGTGTAACCAAAACCAAATCACTTAGACTATTTTGGTGCAACTAATAAAGGACTTCTGAAGCTAAGTGTGGAACTTCCGAAGGAAAAAGGAGCTCTTCCGAAGACAAAGTGTAAAACCAACTTCCGAAGAAAAACTCCAACTTCCGAAGATCAAGACTTAGAGTGAAAGATCAGAAGTCAACTTCCGAAGTATGAAAGAAGTCCTTAATCCTCGGAAGTACAGAAGCCTCTTCCAAAGTATAACTTTGGAAGAACTTGTTCTTCCGAAGCCAACTTACCTTCGGAAGACCCTACTATTATCCAGTGGACATAAGTATGGTCTCCCTAACACTCCGCTGCAGACCTCTGAGATACTGCATGACGTTTTCTCAAAAGCCATGTAGTTTACAATACTTTATTCCACTGTTTACCTTTATAAGTTAGTACAGTTGCCAACTTTAGTTGGTGACAAAAGGTAAGTCATGGACATGTCATGACTACCATATCTTAGATAATACTTTATCTAAGATACCTTAAGTTTAGCATTGTAGTATATGCTTTAGTCTTAGGTTTCCAGCCGGTATCAAAGTATATCCGGCTGTAGGATCTAGTATATATAGCTTCTCATTGTAACTCATGTTTTAAACTTGTAAGAGTCTTGTAATACTTTGAGTTGAGAAGTAATATATACAAGTGCTTTGAAACTTATTTCTTTGTGTTCTTTGCTACTTATTATATTATTATCAACTCTTAGAAGAGATTCTACATCATCTGATTTGAGTGTAATATAAGTGAGTTTAAGAGAAATCCAAGTGTTACGTGACAAACCCGATCCTGCAATTGGTATCAGAGCTTTTTAGGCTCTTGATTATGAGATCTTACCATCCTAATCAACCTGTTTTTCACTCCTCCTTACACCACACTCAAAATGACCCTCAACAAGTCTGAAGTAGAGATGGGGACGATGACTAAAGCACCCATTATCACCCCTGAAAACTTCAGGTCATGGGGCAGACGAATAGAAGGCTTCATCAGGTATCAAGACAACAAGATGTGGCAATCTATTATCAATGGCCCGTATAAGCCAAAGGTAGTTGGTGGAAACGGTGCCATGATAGAGAAAACTGTTGAAGATTACTCTGATGAGGACGGGAAGAAGCTGGACATTGATAGCAATGCTATGACTGTTCTAATGACTGCAATTCCCAACTCCATCATGGTGGGGTTTGAGCATTGCAAGTCATCCAAAGAACTGTTTGATGCACTTGCTCACATGTACTCAAGCTCAAATGACTCCAAGAAGGACTCACTGAAGCAGCAGTTCGAGAACTTCACCTACATTGCTGGAGAGACCCTCAGCCAGCAATACTTTAGGTACATGGATCTTATTTCTTCCCTTCAGTCTGTGGGAATTGCTCTTGAACTTAGAGACCTCACAAGAAAGTTCATGAGTGCACTTCCCAATGAGTGGACATTCTACTGTGTCTCTATCAAGAGAACAAAAAACCTGAACACACTCACCATGACCGAACTCTATGGCATCCTTGATGGATACCGTTTGGAAATGGAGAATAAGAGAGGTCATCAGACAAGCAGACCCTTGAGTCTTCCTGCTAGCAACACTTTAATGGTTGCTGAAGGCTCAAGACCCTCCCAACCTCAATAGTACCTGACTTACACCCAACAGCCATCCTGTTCTTCTGGGCCATATATCACATTTCTTGAGACTTTAAGGTCTCAACAAGCTCAGCAAAGCTCCTTTTAGGACAACTATGCTTTTGTCTCAGTAAGTGGACACTCTAGTGATTATCAGTATTGCTTTGATGATCTAGAGTGCTTCAGCCCAGATGACGTGGAATACGTGGACATAGTCCAACAAATGGCTCTCTTAACCTACAGAGCAAAGAAGTTCTTCAAGAGAACTGGAAGGCAATTTCCCTAGAACCCAATCAACAGCAAATTTGGGTTTGACAAAACCAAGGCCAAATGTTATAACTGTAACCAACTTGGTCATTTTGCAAGGGAATGCAAGGCTCCCAAGTCGAATCCGGGAACCCCACAGGCCTCCACACATCCCTCTACACCAAAGCCCACTGGAAAGCCAACAGAGACAATTGCAATGGCTCAAGAAGTTGACTGGAGCTTCATGGTACATGATGTGACTCTTGCTCAAGCACTCATGGCCGGAACAGATGACAATAAGGTATATGAACATCTCTGTACTCCTGCTTGTATTGCTAAGGTTAAATTGTATCAGGACTACAATATGGAGATTAAATCCGATATTGAGTCTTTAGATGTTTTAAAATCTGATTTTATAAGGGTTGAATTTGACTATCAAAGAAAAATTAAGGAGTTAGAGAAAACTGTGTCCCTATTAAAACATGAACACACAAACTATAAGACACAAATAAAGGATTTAATACCAAATTGTCTGAGGCTCAAGCCCAGCTTGTCACAGCTGAGGCTCAAGCCAAGAAGTATGCTATTTCTGAGCAAAACTTCCAAGCCATTCTTGCATCATTCTCTCACTCAAAACTTTTTACCAAAATAAAGGTGGGTTTGGAACCAATGAAATTGCTCCACCACACCCTTATGAGTCTATAAGACAACCAAGGTGTGGTACTGAAGAGCAAGAGGTTCCATCTTCTGACCCACCTTCTCATGAGTCAAAGAGTGATGCAACTATGGAGACCATCACAGCGAAGAACCAGGTAATTTTACCCACTCCTACCGGTGATGATCAACCCCTGACCACCAAAGCCAGAAGAAGCAGAGCTAAGGCAGCCAGAAAAACTGCCAAGAAAGTGGCTGAGTCTAAGTTGAAGATAGACCCAAAGCAAAAGGGTATATTCATTTCAGCTAGATTCCTGGTGGTAGGAAACTCTGATTCAGGAAAGGAGTGTAGTACCAGCACTCCTGTCCTACCAAAGGATCAGAAGTTAAAGGGAAAGGTTGCTGATGAAGAGAAAAAGAACAAGAAACAACAATCCTCAAATTCCCAAAAGATTAACATTGCATGCATAATGTGTGGTCTGTAAAACCACATGGCCAAAGATTGTTACTACAATCCTGCTAGCACACATTATGCAAATAATGTTAAAAAGGAAGGAGTCAGGGAAGGTTTCTCATTTGGACCATATCAAATGGTTCAAGTGATGAAAAAAGGAAATCTTGTTTCCGAAGCAAGGTTGCTTTCGGAAGAAGGTCCTTCTTCCGAAGGGAAAAAGGCTTCGGAAGCTAAAGTTGTCAAGACTCAAAAGAATAAAAGAGTCCCCTTGAGACCATCCCAGAAGAAGACTGCTTCGGCAGAAAATGTGGTGAAGGCTTCTTCCGAAAAGAAAGAAGCTTCGGAAGAATGCCAAGCTGCAAAAGCTTTAACAAGCTCATCCCCCATGACAAACCAAGGGATGGAATGGAAGATCAAGAAAGATGCTGCAGCCCAAACCTCTTCTTCAAAGACATTCATTGAACCCCCATGCATACATTTTGGTTCAATTATGTCACTATCATTGGAAGAACCCAAGACCAACAAGGCTTGGGTTTCCAATCAAAACTAATAATCTCATCTTATGTGCAGGAACATCCATATGACAAGAATAACAATGTTTGGATTATGGATAGTGGATGCTCCAGGCACATGACAGGGAACAGATCTCTCCTTCAATAATTTCAACATTATGATGGAGGTCCTATCCAGTTTGGAGGTGAGGCTAGAGGATATATTTCTGGCAGAGGAAGTATATCTAACGGAAAATTAAAGGTTGACAAAGTTAACTTTGTCAAACAATTTGAACACAACCTGTTAAGTGTTTCTCAGTTCTGTGATCAAAAGCATCAAATGTTCTTCACAGAACATGAGTGCATAATCCTCAAACCCAGGATGATAATTCCTCAGGAATTGGTGCTTCTTAGACTCCCAGGAAAGGGGATATGTACAAGCTGGATATGAACAATGCTTCCCTAATAGGAGAAGTATCATGCTTTCTTTCCAAAGCTGATGGTGATGAGTCAACACTATGACATAAATGAATGTGTCATGTAAATTTTAAGACAATGAATAAATTGGCTAAAAATAACTTGGTACATGGTTTGCCTAAAAAGGAATTTTTCCGCAAAGATAACTGTGTTGCATGCCTGAAAGGGAAGCAAAACAGGGCATCTCATAAATCCAAAGTTGTTAACTTCATCACCACTCCATTACACTTATTGCACATGGATCTATTTGGTCCCACAAGTATAATAAGCATTAGAAGGAAATCATATTGCCTTGTGATTGTTGATGATTTTACTAGATTTACATGGGTATTCTTTTTAAGAACCAAAGATGAAAGTGCTGAAACTTTAAAATCTTTTATTCTTAAACTAGAAAATCAAATTATTCACAAGGTTAAAATAATTAGAAGTGATCAAGGGACTAAGTTTAAAAACCACGGTCTTGACTCATTCTATAACTCAAAAGGGATTGCCAGACAATATAGTGCCCCTAGAACTCCTCAACAAAATGGTGTTGCTGAGAGGAGGAACAGGACACTTATTGAGGCAGCTCGGACAATGTTAGATGATTCAAAGCTGCCTCTAACATTCTGGGCAGAGGCAGTCAGCACTGCATGGTATGTGCAGAACAGGGTCCTTTTAGTTAAGCCACATGGAAAAATACCTTATGAGCTATGGAACAAGAGGCCACCGTTCATTGGCTTTCTAAGGTCCTTTGGCAGTAGGTGTACCAGACTTAACACAAAAGACAATTTGGCAAAATTTGCTGAAAGGTCGGATGATGCCATCTTTGTTGGATATTCCTTTAACTCTAAAGCTTATAGAGTTTATAACATTAAAAATCAACAATTTGAGGAATCTTTCAACATTGTAGTTAATGAGCACACTCTTTGTGTTAGGGGGAATGGCCCTGATCATATCTTTGATTTAGAATTGTTTCCAAACTATTCTAAACTATCTTGTGAGAATGTTTCAGCTTGAACAGGTGCTCAAAGTGATTTTGATGATGACCAACTGTTTGAGCTTCCCAGACCTATCCAAGTTCTCCAAGAGCTGCAACAAATCAAGTTCCCACTATTGGCAGATCCGACAGTATAACTATCTCAAGGAATAGTGGAGCTTCAACCAGCGGTTCACCTGTTGACTCTCAAACTTCATCAGGTGACACTGCACAACACCAAGCTGATGGAAGCAACATCTTGAAGGAACATGCAACTGTTAATGCTGCTTCATAGCAAACAAATGATGATGTTTCTCATTCATTCAATTAGTCCTCATTGAATGAGTTTGAAACAGCAGCTGGACCAAGTGTTCAAGCTCCTGAGCAAAATATGTCCAATTTGGATCTATCTTTGCAACTGGAGGTAATTCCTAGACTTAGGATTCACAACACTCATCCAGCTGAGAACATCATAGGGGAAGTCTCTGAAGGCGTGAGAACAAGAGGACAAACTCTCAATGGGAATGTCTGCTTGTACTCATGCTTTTTATCTTAAATGGAACCCAAGAAGGTGGAAGATGCCTTGAAAGATAGTAGCTGGGTTGAATCAATGCAAGAGGAGCTGCTTCAATTCAAAAGACCAAAGGTCTGGAATCTATGTCCGTTATTATCTGGTCAAGTACTTATAAGCACTAAATGGGTTTTCAGAAACAAGAGAGATGATAAAGGCTTGATTATCAAGAACAAAGCAAGACTGGTGGTTCAAGGATACACTCAAGAGGATGGAATTGATTATATTGATGTCTTTGCACCTGTTGCAAGACTTGAGGCAGTTAGGATCTTCCTTGCTTATGCTGCATCCAAGAAACACTGTCTACCAGCTTGACGTCAAGTGTGCCTTTCTATATGGGGATATAGATAGGAAGTCTATGTATGCCAATCTCCAGGATTTGAAGACCCACAACACTCCAACTATGTGTGCAAATTGGATAAAGCTTTATATGGGCTGCACCAAGCACCTAGGCTGTGGTATGAGACATTGTCTCAGATTCTCCTAAAGAATGGTTACACTAGAGGTACCATTGATAAGACTCTTTTCATAAGGAAGTCTGGGAAAGACATGTTGCTCGTTCAAGTCTATGTTGATGACATCATATTTGGTTCCTCAAATGACCAAATGTGTAAAGACTTTGAGAGCATCATGAAGAAGAAGTTTGAGATGAGTTCAATGGGAAAAATGGTCTTTTTCCTTGGAATTCAGGTGAAGCAAACGAAGGAAGGGTTTTTCATCAGTCAATCTAAGTATGTCAATGACATCTTAGAAAGATTTAATATGAAATATTATAAGGAAGCAAAAACACCTATACCCAGAAACCGCAATCTCTGCCCTGACTCTAAGGGGGAGGATACTGATCAACATCAGTATAGAGAAATTATTGGTTCTCTGATGTATCTCACAACAAGTAGACCTGATATCATGTTTGCAACTTGTATTTGTGCAAGATATCAGGCTGCTCCAAAGGTGTCTCACCTAGTTGCTGCCAAGAGAATCCTCAGATACCTTAAAGGAGCACCTAAACTAGGTCTCTGGTATCCAAGAAATAGTGATTTCAATCTCTATGGTTACTCTAACAGTGATTATGGTGGCTGCAATATCAACAAGAAATCAACATCCGGTGGATGTCAATTTCTTGGTGGAAGGATCATCTCATGGCAATGCAAGAAGCAATCCTGTGTCTCTACATCAACTGCTGAAGCTGAATACATTGTTGCTGCTAGTTGTTGTGCTCATCTGCTGTGGATTCAGAACCAGATGATAAACTATGGATTCAACTTTATGAGCACTCCTATCCACATTGACAACAACAGTGCTATCTCCATTAGTAAAGCAGCAGTTTGAAAACTTCACCTTTAAGGTAGGTGAAACCATGACTCAACAATACTTCAGGTATGTTGAGATTGTGGATACTCTAATGGATGTTGGAGTAACTCTTGAGAACAGGGACATTGTAAGGAAGTTTATGTCCTACTTCCTAAATAGTGGACACATTATTGTGTTGTTATCAAGAGGACTGAGAACCTTAAGACTCTTACTCTCACAGAGTTGTATGGTATTCTTAGTGGCTACCAGATGGAGATGAATATGCAAAACTAATCTGGTAACTCCAGCAATCAACTGTGTTCAGCCCTCCATATGGTTGAAAGGGAAAGCATTGAACCACAACATCATCTTATATGCTACCCTGATAACTCATAAAGGGTCCTTTCATCACCTTCCCAGAGACTCCAAGGGAAAGCTACACTCAAGGAAGTCCTTTCCAAGAGACAAGTTCTTCTCATGCTTTTGTCTCTGCTGATGAATCCACAGGCAACTTTCTCTTCACCCTTGAAGACTTGGACTGTATCCATCTAGATGATCTGGAGTACATGGAGATAGTTCAGCAGATGGCTCTTCTCACTCATAGAGTCAAGAAGTTCTACAAGAGGACATGGAGGAAGTTTTCAAGCAATAGAGCCAGTGGAAAGTTTAGACTGGATAAAAGCAAAGTAAAGTGTTACAACTGTAACCGGATGGGACACTTTGAAAGGGAGTGTAAGGCACCAAGGACAAATGGTGGCCAAACACAAGCCAGACCAAACTACAATGAGAGAGCTCCCCAGAATGAGAAGCCAATGCAGCAAGCTGCAGTTGCTGTTGAAGAAGGAGGCTTTGACTAGAGCTTTCAGGTGGAAGATACATCTCCAAACCAAGCACTCATGGCAGACCATGATGAAGCCAAGGTATTGGAACATCTTTGTACTCCTGAATGTATTGCTAAAGTTAATAGATACAGGTCCTATAACTTAGAGATGAGATCTGATATTGAGTCCTTAAATATCTTAAAAGCTTATTTTAAAAGAGCTGAAAATTATTATAAACTAGAGATAGAGGACTTAGAGAAAACCATTTCAACTCTTAAACATAAGCACACAAACTACAGGACTCAGATCAAAGATTTCATAACTAAGTTAACTGAATGCCAGGATGAACTTGTGATCAGCAAAGCAAAGGCAGAAAAATGTGTTCTTGAAGAAGAGACCTTCAAGAACATAATATCCTCATCCTTGCATGCAAAAGTTTGTTATCAGAATAAGTAGGGACTGGGATCTAGTGAGATAGCTCCTCCACACACAATCTTGTCTGTAAGATCTTCTAGGTGTGGAACTTGTGAAGATGAGCTTCCCCTCATAGACCCCTTGACTGAAGAGGACGAAGAGGAGATGGTGAAGAATAGCTCTGAGAAGAGTGAAGAAGAGCATTCTAAGTAGGGTCACCATCCCTCTAAGGAGAGTAAAGCTATTAGGATGACCAAGTCCAAGAGAAAGACCTTGATCAGGAAGGTCAAAAGAAAGTTCAAGAAGGCTCAAGAGATCAAGGCCACCTTCAACTCTGCATAGAAACAAGTCTTCATTTCTGCAGGATTTGAAGTGGTTAAGGCTGAAGACATAAACTTAAACTACAACAACAAGAGTTCTAGTTCATGTCCAAATCATCCTATCATCAAGAAGGCTGATCAGTTGTGCACCACTGCTGTACAACCTGAACCATTCAGCTCCAAAGGTAGTTCTATCCCCACAAGAATTGCCACAACATCTGCAAAGATGAAGATGGAGAAGGAAAGTGATCAAGTTCAGCCTTGTTCACAGAAAAAGACTCCTAGAAGGAAGAAAATGGATTGTGTTATGTGTGGGAGTACCTCTGATCTTGCTAAGGATTGTGTTTACAATCCAAAGAGTACTCTTCACATGACCAAGAAAGAAACTTCTAAGAGTTTGGAGAAGATGAAGCAAGCTTCGGAAGGAAAATCTTTCTCCTTTGGAAGCTCCAAAATGAAGAAGAAGACAAGTGGAAACTTGCCTTCGGAAGAATATTTGGTCTCGGAAGAAAGGAATACTTCTGAAGCACTGAAGTCTGCTGCAGTGAGAGCAAGATCTTCTGAAGGTCCAGTCATCAAAACTTCCAAAGTTAACAAAACTTCTGAAGTATTGAAGGTCAAGTCTAAGCTTCCAAAGGTGGTGTGGAAGACAAAGAAAGACCAAGTGGTTGAGAGTTCTTCATCAACATCAGCAAATGATCCTGCTAGCATGACTATAGGATCAATTACTGTTGCATTGTCTTTAACTTCTTTTGATGAGCCCAAGACCAATGAGGCTTGGGTTTCCGAATGTAACTAACCATCTCTTTTGTGCAAGAACAGCTCAAGACATACAGAAATGTATGGATCATTGACTGTGGTTGTTCCAGGCACATGACAGGCAATAGGTCACTACTCCAAAAGTTTGAAAGAATTGATGGAGGACCAGTTGCTTTTGGAGATGTAGGGGGTTACATTACAAGAAGGGGCAATGTCACAAATGGTAAGCTCAGCATTGAAAAGGTAAACTTTGTCAAGACGTTTGGGTACAATCTTCTAAGTGTATCCCAATTTTGTGATCAGAGTCATAACATGCTCTTTACTAAGCATGAGTGCATTGTTCTCAGGGCCGGGGTGGTCATTCCTCATGAGCACATCCTGCTCAGAGCCCCCAGGAAAGGGAACATGTACAAGATGGATTTGCAAGAAACATCTCCCTCAAGAGAAGTTTCATGCTTGGCATATAATGATGAGTCTTTCCTCTGGCATAAAAGAATGTGACATGTAAACTTTAAAAATATGAATAAATTAATTAAGAAAGATTTGGTAACTAGAATACCAAATAAAGAGTTTACAAGTGATAATCACTATGTTACATGCCTGAAGGGGAAGCAACACAAGGTATCTCACAAGCCAAAGGAAAGAAATTCCATCACTACTCCCCTAAACTTTATTACATATGGATCTCTTTGGCCCCACCAGTGTAATGAGTCTAGAAAGGACCTCTTATTTTTTAGTGATCACAGATGACTTTACAAGATTCACTTGGGTCTTCTTTCTTAGAACTAAGGATGAGACCCCTGAGATTCTAAAGAATTTCATCTTAAAGATTGAGAATCAATGTGATCACAAGGTCAAAACCATAAGATATGATCAAGGAATTGAATTCAAGAACTAAATCCTTGATACATTTTGTGATGAAAGGAGTATTACAAGACAATATACTGCTCCCAGGACTCCTCAACAAAATGGTGTTGCTAAGAGGAGAAACAAGACACTAAATGAAGCTGCAAGAACTATGTTGTCTGACTTTAAACTGCCCATCACCTTCTGGGCAGAGGCAGTGAACATTGCTTGCTATGTGCAAAACAGAGTTTTAGTAGTTAAGACACATGGTAAGAAGCTTTATGAACTATGGCACAAGAGGAAACCTTTCATTGGTTTTCTCAGGTCATTTGGATGTCGTTGCACCATCTTGAATACCAAAGATCAAATTGCCAAGTTTGTTGAGAAATCAGATGATGGACACTTTATTGGATACTCTTCTCAAGCTAAGGCTTATAGAGTATACAATCTCAAAACTAGAGTAGTTGAGGAGTCAGCCAATGTGACTTTCAATGAGCACACTCCCAGTGTGAAAAGTTTTGGTCCGGATTGGCTATTTGATCTTAATTTAGTTATCAACTGTTTTAACACAACTTGTGAGGATGTTTCAGGGTCCATCGATATACTACCTACAGGTGATCCTGAACTAAGATTTGAGCTAAGAAGACCTTCAAGCTATACATCTTCAGCTCCAGTGGTAACTAATCCTACAAATAAAGTTTCTACCAGCACATCAATGACAAATCCTGTTGATACTTCTGGGGTGCCTTCAAATTCCAGCTTAGAGGCACAAAACTCAGATGAAGGAGCTTCAAATGTTGGAGAAAATGGTGGTGGTGAAAGTGATCAGGAAGTTCTTGATGCTGATAACCACTCCATTGAAGAAAACATCAATGATATCACACACTCATTGAATCAAGTCAATCTTGATAAGTGTGCTGATATGGAGGGTGAATCCTCATTGCCAGATCAGAATTTCTCTAGTTTAGATCTGTCTAAGCAACTTGTTGTGATCCCTTAGCTAAGGATCCACAAGTCTCATCCTACCAAAAACATCATTGGAGATGTTGATTCAAGGGTAAGAACAAGAGGACAAACCCATGATGCAAATGTTTGTCTTTACTCTTGTTTCTTGTCCTAGATAGAGCCAAAGAAGATTGATGAGGCTCTAAAGGATGGAAGTTGGGTTGAAGCTATGCAAGAGGAGCTGTTTCAATTCAAAAGGCAAAAGGTTTGGAACCTATGTCCTCTTCCTCAAGGGAAGACCACCATAGGAACCAAATGGGTGTTCAGGAATAAGAAGGATGATAGAGGACTTGTCATCAAGAACAAGGCAAGACTAGTTGTTCAAGGGTATACTCAAGAAGAAGGAATTAACTACACAGATGTTTTTACTCCTGTAGCAAGATTTGAAGCTGTCAATATATTCCTAGCTTTTACTGCATCCAAGAACTTCAACGTCTACATACTTGATGTCAAGTGTGCTTTTCTTTATGGGGTGATTGATGAAGAAGTGTATGTCAAACAACCACCTGGGTTTGCAGATCCTGATAATCCTGATTATGTCTGCAGGCTTGATAAAGCTCTTTATGGGCTGCACCAAGCACCAAGGAAGTGGTAGTCTCTATCTCATTATCTCTGTCAGCATGGCTACAAAAGGGGTACTATTAATGGAACTCTCTTCATCAAAGGAACAGGAAATGACATAATGCTAGTTCAAGTATATGTAGATGATATTATCTTTGGGTCAACTAATCCAAGGCTCTGCAAAGACTTTGAGAAGCTAATGAAGGACCGGTTTGAAATGAGTGCCAATTTCTTTCTAGGAATTCAAGTGAAGCAAGTTGACAATGGCATCTTCATAAGTCAGTCAAAGTATGTACAGGACATACTTAAAAGATTCAACATGACTGATTGTAAGGTTGCTAAGACACCCATAGCCAGAAATCATTCCCTTGGACCTGATCTTGATAGTGTGTTGATGAACATCTCTATAGGGCAATGATTGGGTCTCTTATGTACCTCACAGCTAGCAGGCCTGATATCATGTTTGCTACATGTATTTGTGCAAGATGTCACACCTAATCTGTTAAGAGAATTTTAATATATCTCAAAGGTGCTCCATCACTTGGCCTTTGGTATTCAAAGAACTCTGACTTTAATATGTATGCTTATACAAATAGTGATTATGGTGATTGCAACATGACTGCAAAGTCTAAATCTGGGGGATGTCAATTTCTTGGTGGAAAGATAGTCTCTTGGCAAAGCAAGAAACAATCCTATGTGTCTGTATCAACTGTCGAGGCTGAATACATTACTGCTGCAAGTTGCTGTGCTCAAGTGCTTTGGATTCAAAATCAGATGCTGGACTATGGATTCAACTTCAAGGAGACTCCCATACACATAGACAACAATAGTGCTATCTCAATCACAGAGAATCTTGTGCAGCACTTAAGGACAAAGCACATCAATATCAGGTATCATTTGATTAGAGATAACTTTGAAAAGGGATTAATCAAACTAGTCAAAGTTAACACAAATGAACAATATCCTGATCTGTTCACCAAAGCTTTTGATGAACAGAGATTTAATTATCTTGTATCAGCTATTGGGATGATTAACTTTGAATAGCTTTTCTTAAAAAACTTAATCATATTATTTCTAAAACCTGTGTGTCCTAAGTTGTCTATTTTATCACCTTCATAAGCCCTTGTTCTCTTTAAAAGAAAAAACTTTTTGAAAGACATTTTTTAGACTTTTGAAAATTTTGATCTGTTTATCTTTTGAAAGATTTATAATTACCGTCGGAAGAAACTTATGTCTTAGAAAAACAAATAACTACTTTAGTAAATTTACCTTCAGAAGAAATTTCTGAAATATCTTCCGAAGCTTAAACTTAACTTAAGTACTTATATGTTTTCAAAGAACAATTTTCTTCCGAAAGCAATTTACCTTCGGAAGTTATTATTCTTCCTAGAATAAAAACTTTGAGTAATAAATCTCTTCCGAAGCAAAATTCTCAAAAACCTTTGGAATATCTTCCGGAGCCAATTTGTCTTCGAAAGCTTTTTCTTTGGAACTTCCGAAGCAAATTAACCTTCGGAATATTTCTCGACTTCCAAGAAAACTACTTTTTGGGCAAAAGTAAACTACTTTTTTAGAGGTGGGACCGACATCGTGATTTCAAAGTTTATCCTCTTTCATTAACTTTGTTTCAAATCTTTTTCACATAAATACCCAACGGTTCCCCCCTCTTTCACTATCTTCTTCACTTTCACTATTCCTTAAACCTAAATTCTCCAAAACCGCCTTTGTTCTTCACCTTCTTTCACCCTTAAGCTTCTCAAAATGGCCAACCTAAACCGCAAAAACAACCCTGATTTCTCCATGCAACTTCACAGGAAACACAACCAGATTGCTCTGTTGAACTCTGAGAAAGATGCTAGTTTCTCAGAGGTTTGCCGTCTTTTAGCTTTATCCAACTACTTCACCTCCCTAACCATTGATCCTACTCTCTATGAGGGTCATTTGCTTGAATTTTGGAAGACCTGCCAAGAGGTCATCGTGGATGGGGAGAATGCACTGTCTGCCACAATGCAGGGGAGGACAATCTTCATCACTCCGACCATCATCAACACTCATCTTCAGCTGGATGATGAAGAAGGTGAGTTGTCTTTCCCAAAGGAAGCTGTTAATCATTCCTTTGTATAAATGGGCTATGAGGGAGATTTCTCTGTAAGGACCTTCATGAAAAGGAATGTCTCATCCCAGTGGAAATACCCGCTCCATGTGGTTATCCATATCTTGTCAAACAAGCATGGAGGGTGGGACTAGATTTCTGAGCATATCTCCTTCATAGTGCATGGAATGGTTCAAGGGGTCAAGTTTAGGTACTCTCAGTTTGTTTATACAAATTTGCTTGCTAACTTGGACTCCTTAGAGTATTACATGTTTCTTTGATATGTTCAATACATTCTCAACTATGAACTGGGCTCACAGTTGAGGAAAACAGGTAATATTCTTCAATTGGGACAGATGAAGCCTGACATCTTTAAAATTATGAAGAAGCCAACTATAGGCTTCTCAGGGGTAAAAACAGCCATTATCCCCAAAATTTTAGAGCTCATTGCTTAAGGTGACAACCTAGTGACACAAGCTAGTGTTGAACCCACACCTTTTACCTCCCAACCACCAAAAAGACCACAAATCACCATCACCTACCAAAGAAAATCCAAACGAACCCCTGCTCAAGCTATTGAGCTTGTGCAGGCCCCCATACACTCACCCATATAGGAGGAAGTGGATACTAGAGCTCCCACTTCCCCTGAGGAGCAAACCACTCCCATCTCTTCAAGAATCAGTGCTGAGGTTCCCCATGCTTAGCCTGATGAGCTCACAAGCCCAACTGCCTTAAGCCTTCACTCTGAGTCTCAAAACTCAAGTGAACAACCTTCAGGGGACAGTTACCATCCCTAGCCTTTAGACTTAAATCAACCCATTCCTAACCTTGAATTCTATACTGATGAAGACTTAGGTTTCATTGAGTACCATGAGTCTCTCTACTCTTCCCCTACTCAATGAGAGATGAGTGCTCCTGAGTCTCCTATGTCTAGCCCACATCAGTCATTCATTACTGAGGTGGATCTTTCTGAACCTGTTCAGGAGGTCCATATGGAAGAGGCTCTCACTTCTGCAAGTGATTACATCATTAAGACCTCAACCATGGCAACTCAGCCCATTGACACTTCAACTGAGGCTGTTAGTGAGCAGAGGAAATCCAGAAGCCAATAACTTGAAGCTGGTGGTGAGAGTGAGGAACTTGGTCCAATTCTCTCATCCCCTAGTGATTCTTCTGATGAAGACGAGGGAACTTGAGACTAATGGTGCAAAAACTGACAAAAACGTGCACCTATTTAGACTCTAAGGTTAGTCACCTTGAATCTCGGGTGACTACCCTGCAAAACAGGGAAAATGATCAGCAACTTGAGATATCTTATTTCAGGGAAAAACTAGCTGAGAGACCTTTAAGGAGAGCTCAACCAGGAACACAAGAACCTATGGATGTGATTGACCTAACTCCTAGCTCACCTATGCAAGAGGGTGATGCTACCAAAAAGGGAGAGAAAGTCATTACAATCACAGAACCTGGGAGTTCTTCAGGGAGTATGGACATTGAGGACTCACCATCCTCACTTGCAATTGTGCATACTCAGCAACTTCCACAAGTTCACATTGATGTGGACTCTATAGACTCTTTCATTCAGAGTCTCTTTAAGGAAGGCATTCCAAGGGTATGTCATCTCCACCCCCAAGGAACTTCAAACTACATCATTGGGTGGAGGTATGATGATGATAGAAGAGCCCTCATTCTTCAAAGAGTTCAAGGGCAACAAGAAGTATTTAATTTTCAGACCTTGAACTACTATGAAGGTCTTGACCTGATCAAGATGCCACTTGTCAATCCAAGTTAATCAAGACAAGCTGGCTGGCAGGCTGGCACAAAGAATTTAAGATAGAATTGCTGAAGAGTTCAGCCTAAGAAGGAGACTAAGGCAATTAGGTAATATCATTAGTCAACTAGATGTTGAGGCAGACCCTAAGACTAGCTTTAAAAGAAAAACTTTGACTGAAGACCCAGTGATAGAGTCTGAGAGCCCTGTCATACCAACAACTACTTCAGTAAGTCATTCCTTCAGTGAAACACCTTCTAGTAAAGGTGTATCACAGCCTCTCTCTGGCCAGAGCTTGGAAGCTACACCAAGCAATGAAGGTCAAAGCTCTCTCCACCCTGTGTCATAAAGGTCTGTGGGTGACAAAGTGAAAAGGATTTTAACTCCTGAGGAGATTGAGGAGGAGAGAGAGAGAAGAAGAGGAAGCTAAGGGGAGAAAGTTCCTCTGGGTCTTTAGGATTCATGCAAGCTGCAATCAGGGCTGCCCCCAGACCAAACACTCAAGATGATGAGTTGAGGGCAGTCAGGATTACTTACCTGCAGACCAGGAACTATGACATTGATGAGATTATATCTCTCCCCTTAGAGGAACTTAATGAACTAGCTAACTTGGAAGTGTCAAGATAGAAGAAGGAAGCAGAAGATGCTAGGCTGCTCCTTCAAATCAAAGGGGAAAAGAGATAGAAAAGATTATACAAACATGTTCCTACTCTCTCCCCAGTTCAAAAAAGCCCTGTGCAAGATACTGTGGCAGCTACACAAGAACCTCAGGTAGATAAAGAAACAGATAGGCAAAATATGATCAACTACCTGAGTGCCACAAGTCTCTACTAGGCATCTACACTTCTTCCCTTGTCTTTTGAGTACATTGAGTTTGAGTATCTCAAACAACTTGAACTTCAAGTACTCAAATAACATAAGGCAACAAGGAGAAAGATGAGGGAAGAAGCTGCAAAGTCAAGAGCCATCATCTAAAAGAGTATGAAGAAGTCTACTGACAGACAAAGGATGATGAGCTTCTTGAAGCTGTATGGATTCCCCAGAAGGAGACTTGGCCCTATGTCTCTATCCACAATGGATGAGCACATCAAGGTAATCAAGCAAAAGATCAAAAGTGGAGAGCTAATTGACTTACACTACCTCTAAGTCAAGCTCCTCCTGAAATGAAGGTTAAGGTTGAACAACCTGAGACAACACAACCTGGACCTCCTGCTGAGCCTCAGCAAGTTTCATCTTCTGATCCACAGCAGGGTCAAACTCCCTCTCCTTCTGAACCTGTGAGGGAGGAACAACCAACTGAGCAAGACAAGTCTGATCAACAAGGTGTTGCAGACTAGTCTTCTCAGTGAAAGTCTTCAAAGAGGAGGAAGAGGATGGCTTCTAACCAAAGTCAAAGAAGAAGAAGAAGTCTGAATTATCCACCTCTTTACCTCAGGGTGAGTCAGATCAACCTGAGGAAGTGCGCAGATCAACCTAAGGAAGTGCATGAAGAGGTAGCCCAATCAAGTCCAATTCAAGTGGCTCCTCTTGCAATTGAGAGACCCATCTTATCCTGGACCTTCACAACTAATCTAGAGAGATGGCATGTTATTAGAGATCAAGGTGGTGAAGATGTCTACACATGGAAAGACTTATTCAACCTACCTCTGCATGATCTCATTGAGATGAGAAGATACTATGAGAGTCTGAGTGATCTTGACCATCTAATGAAGAAGGGCATGGTCATCATCATAATGAGGACTGTCAACAGCTGAAGATCTTCAAATGTTTTGGTAGCATCAACCTAGGGGGAGTTTGTAAGGATTCCTATAAGTCTGATGCAGTCAAAACATCCAAAGTCTCTCTCCATGCATCCACTGAAGAAAAGAAGTAGAAATGCTTCGAAAGTTTTACACCTTGCACTAGAAAATATTCTAAGTGTAAAATCTTCCGAAGCCAAGACCAACATCTTCCGAATCCAAAAGTGAAGTCTTCTGCTTCAAAGACAAAGTCTTTCGAAGCCAAAAAGTGAAGACAGATTTCTTCCGAAGACTTTTATGTACATGCTTTTATCTGATGTACTTTAGCATAAAGCTGGACCACCTTTCCGCTACAACTCTGTTCAGTCACAAACTTACATGAGTTTGTGAAAAGGTCCATGCTTTTGGTAACTGTACAGTGAGGCTTGAATCTAAGCTTTCTACTTTATGTACTTTTATCATTTTTGTAATATACTAGGATGTGAGCTATGGCATGTCATAGTCACTAGTCAAAAGGCAATCTGCCTTTTGACTCTACATTTGATTTTGTTGTCTAGTCTTATGTATCCAGCTGGCTTTCAAAGTATGGCCGGCTGTAGGATGTAGTATAAAGTATCTCAAGTACTTGTGACTTTAGATCTATGGTTTGTAACATTTGTAAAAGAACTTGAGAAGCAATATACAGCATTCTTGAAAGCCATATACTTGTGTTGTTAGCTATCTTGTTCTGTCTCACATTTATTTGTGTTCTTAGCATCTTTCATACATAGTAACTAGTTCCCTATTTGATATGTTAAGTGTTCTAAAGAACTCTCCTTATTGTGTTGTTATGTTGTACGTGCATACCTTTCAACGGTCCTGCAAAAAGTACATCACAGAATTTAAGGACAATATATATTATTTGTGTGTGTGTGTATATATATATATATAAGGAGTTTACCACCGCCTACATATTCCACTCACGCTATCCTCTTTGATCCTATTCCAAGGCGATGGATCCTATTTCACTATCCTTGTCTAGAAGGCGTTTCAGTAGCTAAGGACTAGATAAAAAAACGAATAAAAATTTATAGGTTTTGTCTCAAAATTGATCTGAACCAACTCTTGCATACCCTCAAAATTATCAACATAATGGTTGTTTCCCATCGTATCGCATGGGTTTTAAACTAGTGTACACAAATAACGTTAACTAAATATGAGAATACTTTATATTAAATATGTCTTTGTAATTTTTAGCTCAACCGGAGCACCCCTAGGGTAGTTAATCGGATTTGGAGAGTACACTGCCCCGACTCACGCGGGTAGCTCCATGTGATAAGTTTCCAAGCTCACGAAACTGAGTGTGAACCCTCGTAAACTAGCCTTTCAATGACTCTTTATATCATTCAGGGGATCATTGGGATTTACATACAAATTTAACTATTTTTATATAACACACATTCTCCTATCCTATTTACACCAAAACAATTATAAATCTCTTATACAAATACATACAATGATTACATTATGACTTGTACAAGAACTTATCTTCAATTCACTTTGATCGTGTAGTTGTTAACAAAGTCCTAATGAACGAGTACTTCTTTTAAAGGTCAACATACAATGTTGCAACATTTAGAGAAAAAGGTTCTTATGTGAAACAAACTATTTTTAAAGACAATGAAAAATATAAACGTAAGATTTGAATATATTCAAGACGGTTCGATAGGATGTTTGAAAAAATTTTAACATTGTTAAAGAAATGCAAATCCATAGTTCATCAACTCACAAGCGATAACCGTCCTGATAAATACGATGGTATGTTTATGAATGGTAAAACCTTACGTGACTGTCTTGAATATTTTTGCAATTTGGTTATTATTTATATGACAAATATTTTCTTTATGCATCAAATACCATGATATTGCACTTATGTACGCTTTACATGAATAAGACATGGCCTTTCAATAAGAACTAAGCTAGTATAAAAGTAAATTATACCCTAGGGTTATTAGACATACAAAACAGAAACATGTTGAGAAGATGCAGATTATGAGATTAGGGCAATAGAAACCATTGAGAAGATGAAATCGATGATTAGAATAAGACGAGTACATGTTGAGAAGATAAGAATTTCTCTGCAAATAGACGATAAGATGAGCCCAGAATTCCTGCTTTAGTTGCCCCGAGGTAGGAGAGAACAAAAATTGGTGGTATATATACGACATAAAGGGGTTGATCTCCTACTTAATCTAGGTTAGGTTTCAAGGGTAAAACTGGTAGATGACAAAACTTATAATTGTAATCATTATTTCTCTTCAAATCCACCCGTTATTGAGAGAAAAGGAGTTTTCTTCACTTTCTTCCCTTTTCTTCATTTCCTTCCATTTAATAACCTGAGGAACATAGCTACTTTTTTTTCTCTTTCCATTTCCATCCACTTTCTCTTATTAAAATCCCAAGAACACAAAATTATGATTAAATATGTCATTATTCAAAGTTTAGATAAAAAGATAATTTTATCTAATCCAAGGATCATCGATGATGAAGTGTGATTTTCCCCACGTGTTTTGCATGGAATTTGCATCGAGCTCGTGGTGATATTTTGTGATGCTTGCATGCTGCAGTTTAGTCTTGTTTGTTATTTTTATCCTTAATAATAGGTATAACAACTATGGTTGTTATGCTAAATGAGTTCTAGGTTGTTAAGTTTATTTTGGTTGTTTTAATGTTATTTAAAGTGTGGTTTGTATTCTATACATATCCTTATCAATAAAATGTTACCGAGCTTCCATTTTCATTATAGTTTGCCTGTTTGATTAAGTGTTTGTGTACCCTCTTATTCTAATAGTTTTGGTATAGTGCTTATCTCAATCTTGTACTTCTTTGTACTCTTTCTTTAATCAATGGTTAATAATATTGTGACATCGAACCCTACCATTGCACCACTCATTCATGTGTTCAAAGGCAAAGGCTATGAGCACTGAAGCCTTCACATGAAAGCTATTCTAAGATCTCGTAAACTATGGGATATGGTATTCTTGGGTTATACTGCTATAACTGACGGTACTGGTGATCACTGAGAAACAAGAGAAAGGATGAACTTGCTATGTTATTTATACAAAATGGCATACATGATCAACTCTTCCCACACATAGACGTTGCTGATTATACGAAGCTAATTAAGATATTCTATGTGTGGAATTTCAAGGACATTCTCAAGTGCAATCTATAATGTTATAGGGCCTTAAGAAAAGATTTTAAAATCTTTATAAAATTATGTGGAGCTTGTGGATATTTCTTCTCACATGTCATGGATAATATGGTAAGGAAATGTTCACATGAGGAGGATTTGACAGATTAGAAAGTTGTTGAAAAAAATCCTTAGAAGCTTGTCTCCTAAGTTTGATTATATCATTCCCTTAATTGAAGGAATGTTTGATTTTTATGAATTAACTCCGGTAGAATTGATGGGATTAGTTCACTCATAGGAGGAAAGGATCGATAGCAAAACCCCATTTGATAAACCAAAAACACTCAAGACCGATAAGATGAACAAGTTTTTAAGTTTTTCCAAATCGTCCTTAACCTATTTGTGGTCAACATTATGGTCGCAGAACTCCTAGAGGGAGAGGCTTTGGAAAAGGTAGGGACACCCTAGATCAAAGCAAAGTGCCTCAATGTTATGTTTATAAAAAAGTATGGCCACCTCAAGGAAGACTGTTGGTACAAAGATGAGCCACAGGTGAATGTAGTTGAAAATGAAGACTTGAATGAGTCAACACCTCCTAATGGCCTTTGCATCACACTAGATATGATACTTGATAATGCTTATATGCTTATAACCAACACTGATCAATTAGCTAAGGATGCTCTAATCATATGATAGGTTCTAAAGGAGATTTTAATTCATTTGATGAAACATTTAAACTAAATGTTTAATTGGGTGATAAGAAGAGAATTTGTATTGAAGGAAAAGCCACATTCAACTTGTATACTCCAAGACACACACCGGTGCGACCTCATACAAGCTTCTTGAGGATGTTCTGTATTCTCCAAAATCATAGTACAATCCGTCGAGTTCGATGTTGGAAAGTGTTACATTAAAAACAAAAGTACTAGAAGGAAGGTTATGGAAATTCTAGTCGCTACAAATAATATGTTTGTACTAGATGCCACAAGTCTCATCTGAGAGACCTCTACCAATAAGAATGATACAGAAGCTCAATTGTGGCATTAAATCTATGCACATCTTCATCTTGATGGTTTGAAGCAACTACATGATAAGGAATGGTTGTAGGGTTACCTAAAATCATCACCTTAGTAGTATATGAAACCTACATAGTTGGTAAGCAAACCAGTCTTCCTTTTCAATTATTATCTTGACAACTAAAGACTAAATTAGAACAGGTGCATATCAATTTATATAGGATTATGAAGGTACTATGTTTAGGTAACAACCTATATTATCTTCCTTTTATAAATTATCTGACACTCATGTGTTTGATATACTTTCTAACTAACAAAAGTGATGTTATTGTAAATTTCAAGCATTTTAAATATATGGTTGACAAAGAAAGTAGATCCTCTATCAAGGTGCTTTACTCTGATAGGGGAGGTGAGTTTTATTCACTTGAGTTCAACTTATTCTATGATCAAGCAGGCATTAAGTGAGAACTTACAGTTCCTTATACTCCACAACATAATGGGGATGTAGAGAGAAATAATCAACTAATTATGAGCCTTACTCGAAGTACTCAGAGGGAATGTGACCTTCCTATTTTTCTCTGGGCAGAAGCTTTGGCAACTACTGATTACACCATAACAAATCCCCTATAAAGGCTCTAGTGAATAAAACTCCCTTGTAGGATTGATTAGGCAAAAAACTATCATCAGTAGCTCAAATGAATACATTTAGGTGCATTACATATGGACTTGTCCATTTCAGTTAATAAGGAAGTTTGACAACCGTTCAAAAAAGAGCTATATTCATTGTTTTTTCAAGTCAACATAATGTAGTACACCTATGATGTAGTCATCTAACCCAATCTATACATCTACTTCTACCAACTATCTTTATAACAATAATGCCCGGTCAACTTCACCATTACCTAATCATAATACACCTATTCAATATGATGTAGCTGAACCCTCTAGAAGAACTACTCGACCTCCTACTTGGCTAAGAGACTACTATAGTGGTGAAGGGTTATCAGATAGTGAAGGAGAGCTTGTGAATCCAAGGATCGCAATCAGAAATTATCAGGTTAGATCGATTTCGAATAATGATCGCGGAATTATCACTATTTGTTGTTTAATTGATTGAATACGAAATAACAATTACAATATGAAGTAATAATGAACAATAGAAAAATTAAGTGCAATAAATGAACAAATATGATTTGATTCAAAAGTATTTCATTAAAACAGATTAATGATTACAAAAGAACAAATAATAATTGCTGATGATGATTGTTGCGATGATTCTATTGATGCTTTTGGTGTAAATGATGTTGCGGCTGCTAGGGTTTGATCATAAGTTTAGGATCACTAGCAACTAGGGTTTTGTGATTGATTGATGTATTGATCGACGTATTGATAGGTATTCAGTTGTCTCTCAAAGTGTGAGCGTATGACTTGTATTTATAGGCTCAGGAATTTACTGTTAGGGTAACAGTGAATTTCTTGGAAATAGTAACTTTCTTATCGTGGTAAGAAAGTTACTCAGAGAATGTTATGATGTGACACATTCTCTGTCTGAGTTAAAGTCGTCCATAGGAGTTGACTTTCTGACATCACTCAGTGTTTGACTTGTTGACTTGATGTACTTCTTGAAGTATATGCAAATGTTGGTCTTCTGTAGGTCATTAGTCTTTCCGTAGGAGTTATGCCTTCTATAGGAATCTTCACTTGGTAGACTTCATCTGCAGCAAGTTGTTCTTTCGGAGAAGATCCTCGGATGCATGTTACTTTGTTTCATAAGATTAGCTACGGAAGAACAAAAATGTTCATCTGTAGATGTTTCTTCCACTTAGTCAATTTCATGAAATTGAATAAGTATACTATTTAACCTGCAATCACACATATAAATCAACACAGTTGTGGGTTAACCTATACATATAATGCATACATTAAGATAATGATTTACAAGAGTTTAATACACAAGATTGATTAAAGTTCTAAGCCTATACAATGTATCTAGACCTATCAAGACTAGATCCAACAATACTCCCCTTTAGGCTTAGATACTTGTAATCAGTTCTTCAAAATGGACAGTTCTTTAACTCTTGACACCATCTTCTTGATGAAATAAGAGTCTGCATCCTTCTGATCATCATACTTGTATTTGATCTCCATTCTGCAAATCTTCTTTAATGTTTCAAAATTCAACCCCAGAATATCCTCCTCGGTTGTAAGAGTTGTCAAAACATTATTGTTGTGTACTATTTTAATTCATCTTGTTCAGAGATTCTCAACTCAGACACCTCTTTTATATCTGTTCCTAACAGTTGCCCAGCTTCAAACTTCCTCCTCTTGTATGTCTTGGCATGAAGTTTAACAATTACTTGAATGATATGCACATACAGGCATAAGTCGTTTTGACCTTTTTCTTCATTGAGCTTTGGGAAGAACTTATCATGAAGATATGAGGTGTAGCTTGGATGCAGTAGTTTGATTTCAATCGGATCAAACAGTCTTATACTCTTTCCTTTCTTCTCATCTTCATTTCTCAGCAGCACCAATTCTTTAGTTCTCAACATATCCCCATTCAGTTATGGAAAATGTGTATTGATTGCCTTCAATAACCTTGATAGCTGCTATTTTTCTATTTGAGTATCCAACCCTCCTCAGGAATTCATCATCAACCAATGTAGCGGAGTTGGTTTTTGGATCTTCTCTGCCCTTGATTTCTTCTGTTATGCTCAGCATCATCTCTCCTTGCTTCTTTAAGCACATCATCTTTGAATTTTGTTTTCAACTTACCTACTGATACAGAGAAATCTCTTCCTCTTGGGTTTATTGGGTAGTTGGAGATGATTAAACTTTAGAGATCATGAATATCAGAATAAGGAAGATTCAATATTGTTTCTACAGAATGGAAGTACTGAATCCTTCCAGAAGTCCTCTTGATTACTGCACAATCCCAGTCTGGATCATATTTCTAGGCCATAATCTTGTTTTCATCAGCAGATCTAAGAGTTGTGAGATGATCAAATAGTTGAATCAACATGGACTTTTCTTTAGTGATTTCTCTTACTGTTACCAAGTGGCCATACTTTGCCGGGTATCACTTCCCTTGGTTCTCTTATGAGCTTTTCTTTCCCTTCATATTAATCTTTGCTTTCCACTGTCACTGGTTCAGTAGGAATTTTTTACTGGTGTTCATATGAAGGATTTGGAGCTTCAGTTCTGAATTTCACCCCAGTCTCCACTTCTACTTTCATAACATGCTCTATCATCCTTTCTAGCTCAGCCACTGATCTCCTTTTCAGCTCATGCATCTTGTAGTTATGACTTTGCAACCAACAAGTCATATTATATTTTCTGAGTTTTGTTGTATAACAGTGACCTAACTCTTTCTCGACTTTCTGAATAGACTGAAATGTTGAGAAGGTTTCATAGTTGCAGTTGGGAATCATGAGACTTGCAACCTCGAACTCTTTAAGCACATTCTTCATTTCAGTCATGTTCATTCTTTCTACCATGTCATACGGAAAGCCATGATTGATCAATGTCATGAACATTGCTGATAGAGGCCTCTCTTCCAATATATCTTTTGTTTTTAGCAAATCATCCATGATTGTTTCTTATTGTTCCTTGGGAGATGCCACCTTTGTCAGTTCTTTAAATTCTTCATCACTTTCAGAATCATCATGTGAAATAGGCTTCAAGGTTTATAAATCTGCTGATGGAGTGTGTTCTCGTGACATAGTTTTTGCTCTCTTTGGGGAATCTTGAACTTCTATCACTTCTTTCTTAAAGTTCCCCATATATTTTCTTTTCCTACTGTATTGCATGATTGACTTTGAAGATTCAGCAGATTGTTTTGTTGTTTTTGGTGAGAGAACATTTGATTCAAGAGCACAAATTTTCATTTTAAGCTCATCAATTTCTTCATCTTTTTTTTCAACAGAGCAGATTGATCAACCACAAAATTGTTTGCTCTTTCAACTTCTAATTGGAGCTTCTCCTTTTCATCCTTCTCATGCTTTGCAGAGTCTTTTAAGTCTCTAACCAGCTCATGAAGGGCATCTATGACTTCATTGTTTTCTTAAACATTTTCTCTTAATCTTTTCAATGATGCTTCTTGTTTGTTCAGCAACTCCTCCTTCTCTCTTATTATCCCCTTCAGCTCTCTTATCCTTTCTAACCTTTTGTTTGACTTAATAGTCAACTTGTTATACTCAACCACCAGGTAACTTTTACTTACATGAATGTCATCATCACTCGGATCATCTTCATTGTAAGCAATAACGTTCTCAAACTTCTCTTCACCCACAGCCTTTTGCTCAACTTCTTGATCTTGATCTTTTTCCTCTTCCAAAAAAACTTCTTTAGTTTTCTCAGTTTGCCCTTCTTCTTCAATGTTTATAACTTGTGTTGGTGCAACACTTGCATTGCTTGAATTAGATTCAACTGCTAGAGATACTAGTTCTTGATGAGGTTGTTGATGAAGTTGATGATTAGTGGTGGGTGAAATGGGCTCTATGTTATTGGAGTTGATTGGTGTTTGAGGTTGAGAAAATGATAATGGTTGGGTGCTGGCTTGAGATATTGGTTTAGTATCCCCAGAATTGACTAAAGCTTGAGAGTGAATAGGAGAAATGGGCAACGTGTGGTCACTTGCAGGTGATTGAATTGGTAGTGATGGAGTGTGCTGATGAATGGGTGACTGTGGGTGTATGGGAGAGATAGGTTGTGTGTTCTCACTGGCAGGTGATTGAACTTGTGGAGATGGATGGTGGTGGTGAATGGGTGATTGTAAAGGAGAGTGGGATGCTTGTTTAGCAGCATCAGGAGAGATGTCTTCTTGATCTTCAAACACAAGTTCTTGTGGGATATCAACAGTTGGGTCAAGCACATGGGCAAACATAGGCATATCTTCACCTTCATACTTGCCACTGATCTTGTTTTACATAGATCTTCCTAAGTGAGCTTGTACAAAAATATCACCTTCTCTTTCCATGCCAGGCAGTTCAGCATTAATGATCAGCTTATGAACCTTGGGAACATGTACATCTTATCTTCCTTTTGGACTTATCTGATCACACATACATCCAAATATGTACTTTGAGTAATTTTAGGTCCTACCCTCAAATATCCCAATGATCCATGAAGAGATGTGCCTAGAAAATCTATCTAAACAAGATTTTCTGTTTGAGACGCACTTTAAGTAAGTATCACACAGAAATATGTAAGGCTTACATAATCTCCCTTTCTTGATTTCTCCCCTTTCATAGTCACCATCATATCCCAGTAAATTAAATATCTTTTCAATGTAGTCATTTTCAAATACATCTGGGTGACCTGCCTCTTGTTCTCCCAGCTCAAGAACTCTCCTAATAATCTACTCATCAATTCTCACTCGTCTATTCTTGATGTCTGCATATATGACTTCATTCTCTCCTTCTTCTTATATCTGAGCAGAATTCCAGAAGTCGACAATGTGCTCTTGATAGATTACTGGCTTCGCCGACAGGGCATATAATAAGAAAGATTAGGTTAAAACATAAATTTAGACATAAGAATGTGAAGAGTCGAGACGAATCAAACAGTGTCATCAGCATTTAGGAATGCACAAACATTGTCGTAGAAGGAGAGAATGAAGTCATATATGCATTCTTAAGTAGCGAATAGTGTCTCGACACCCTTCAGACACAGGGTCATCAGCATTTAGGAATTCACAAACATTGTGTTCTCTAGAAAATCGGTTTGCCATCTGCCGTAGAAGAATGAGAAAGATTAGGTTAAAACATAAATTTAGACATAAGAATGTGAAGAGTCGAGACGAATCAAACAGTTCATTATTGATGATTATGATATGTTTTACCTTGTTAACGATGATCTAGAGTTGAATCAGAGATCAAGTTTAGTGTATGGTTAGATGTTTTGATGAGGGTAATTTGAATGTTAGCGGAAAGAGGGGTTAACTTTTTGTGAACGATTTTCTAGGTCTGAAAAAGTGTTCTGAAAAAGTGAATACAAATGACAAGTCAAAAACATCATTTATACTCCCTCGGACTTATTAATTTCATTTATTAAATGATGTGGGACCAACTTTCCTTATTACCCTTCCGTGGAAATTTATTGTTTTCGTAGATTCTAGTTCTTCCGTTGATCATCTACGGATGCCTAACTTTGAAAGAACTGAATTTTGATGAAGTATAATTTGATTTTCCATAGGTTACCAATCTATGGAAATGTATTATACTTTAAATTATCAACACATCCGTAAGTTACCAATCTACGGATGGTCATATTTTTCTTGTTTTAAGTTTCGCACTGTAGCATCTGCTTATAAGAAAAATGCACTGTAGCTTCTACTGAAATTCAAATTTTGCACTGTAGCTTTTGCTGAATTGTAAAGTTTGAAACTTATTGATTTTTGTGATTCTATCAACATGTTAGAACCATTTGTCGCTTTTGGACCTTGTTGACTTTGTCTACATGGCAAATGTGCAAGAAATGATTTGACTTGAAAAACTTCATTTATCATGTAGCCAAGTTAGTGCTCAAGTCCAATTCCTTCATTTGACTTTTTGAAAATTCAGATTTCATGATTTCATGCATTAACTACTCCCTCTAAATTTGTGATTAATGATGAACTGATGCATTTATCATAAATTTACCTGGAGAGTAGCATGAAAGACACTGGTCTATCCAACAGCACTGAAAATAACTTAACTAAAATTATAAACAAAAATGAATTAAATACATATGTACAAGCATATAGAGACATATAATGGGATCATACTATGACACTAAGCATCTTCCTATATCAATTTATTTGATGATATGAGACATGAATCTAGTGCTGATTGCAAGTATGATGTTCCACATAAATTCAAATAGGAGTATGTGTTCAACTAGGCATGCTGTTTATCATGTTTTGATGTTGATTAAAGATAGCCAATTATGGGCTCCACATTCAATTCACATTAGAGTTTGTCCTTCGTTTGTGAGTCAAGTCATCACTTTTTCACACTTAAAAACTATATGCTTTACATCTTAAGTTCTATCTTGATATTTATTTGAAATCTCATTAATGCATTGATTCAAAAGCTCATAAGATAATATACAATTGATCACAATGGATTCTTTTTAGAGCTTAGATATGATTATCATCAGGTCACCAGGTCTTTACTTTCGTTAAACAGAGGTGCCTTTAACCCCAGGTCTTTGTTTACATAAAATAGAGGGATGATGAGGATCATAGTCTGTTCACCAGTTGGTTACAAATGTATACCAAGGTGTTCATAAACCCAGGTCTTTGTTTACACAAAAAAAGGGAATATGATTTGCAAAGATAGGAATTATAAAATGTTGTTACATAGTATGCTTGGGTGAGTGATTGCTTGATCCTCAAAATGGAATTGCCCACAGACAGTCACCTTTTCATTATGTTATGCATGCGCTTGTGTATTTTTTCACTCAAGCTGAACCTACCCACATATCAAAGCACTTTTGATTAGTCTTAAGTGAAAGTTTAAAACTCAGACAAGTAGCAAAGACATAGTGTACTATCATTTCCCAAATATATGGACTGCTATATACGTAAACAATTAATTAAGACAATCTTTTTGTATTTTTATATTGTTTTATAAATCTTTTTGGATTTATATACAAGGACAGACTCATGCTTTTCTGTTGATAAATGATTAATCTAAGTTAATCATGCCCAAAGATTCAATTAGAAAATTAAATCTAACTGAATCAAAGGCTTTAGTGAATAAATCAGCAAGCTAATTAGTTGTATCCACTTTAACTAACTTGATTGAACCTTTTTCTGATCAGTCTCTCAGAAAATGGTATCTGATTTCAATATGTTTTGTTTTACTATGTTGCACTGGATTATCAGTGATGAACATAGCACCTGAAGTATCAATATGAATCGGAGTGTGAAGGAAATTATAACCATAATCAAGTAATTGGTTTTGTAACAAAAGAACTTGAGGGCAACCAGCTTAAGTAACTATATACTCAGCTCAGCTGTGGATACAGATACATTTGTTTGCTTTTTGCATTGCCAAGAAACAAGTCTAGGTCCTATGAATTAACATCCACCAGTTGTGGATTTTCTGTTGTTGTTGAATTCTTGAAAGTCACTATCAGAGTATGAATAGAGGTTGAAATCTCCATCTTTGGGATACCAAAGTCCAAGAGCTGGCTTCCCTTTAAGATATCTGAAAATCCTCTTGACAGCAATCAGGTGTGACTCCTTTGGATCTGATTGGTACCTAGCACAAACACACACAACAAACATTATGTCAGGTCTACTGGCAGTTAAATACATTAAGGATCCTATCATTGATCTATAAAATCTTTGATCAATTGATTTCCCTGTAGGATCAGGTACAATCTTGTCTATTGTGGATGCTGGTGTTTTGCATGAAGAAGTATCAGTAAGATTGTACTTCTTCAAGATTTGATGAATATACTTCTCTTGATTAATAAAGATGCCATCTAGTTTCTGATGAACTTGTAAACCAAGGAAGAAGGTTAGTTCTCCCATTGAACTCATCTCAAATTCAGATTTCATTAAACCTTCAAAGCTTTTACACAATCTTTTGTTTGTTGAGCCAAAGATAATGTCACCTACATAAATTTGGACAACCAAGAGGTCTTGATGTTCTTGTTTGAGAAAGAGAGTTTGATCTATTGTGCCCCTTCTATATCCATGCTTGATTGAGAATGATGATAATGTTTCATACCACTTTCTTGGAGCCTGATGCAGTCCATACAAAGCTTTGTCAAGCTTGTATACCCTGTGTGGGTAATCAGGATCCTCAAAGCCTGGAGGTTGAGCAACATAGACCTCTTCATCAATTTTCCCATATAAGAAAGCACATTTGACATCCATGTGGTAAACTGTGAACTTCTTATATGAAGCATTGGCTAGGAATACTCTTATGGCTTCAATCCTTGCAACTGATGCAAAAACTTCATCATAATCTATTCCTTCTTTTTGGGTATATCCTTGTGCTATCAGCCTTGCTTTGTTTCTCATAATAATACATCTGTCATCTAGTTTATTCTCGAAAAGGCACCTTGTGTCAATTGGATATTGACCTTCAGGAAGATCAACTAGATTCCAGACTTTCAGCTTTCTGAATTGTTGAAGCTCTTCTTGCATAGCTTCAATCCAGCTGTTATCCTTCAATGCAGCAGTTATGTTGGGAGGAACCACTTGTGAAAGAAAACAAGTGAAGAGACAAATGTTGGCTGCTCCCCCTTGGCTTCTGGTGGTTCTTTCATTAAGATCACCAATAATATTGTCTATTAGATGACTCTTATGAATTCTTGTTGTTGGAATAGATGCAACTGGAATGGATGATTCCAAGTTAGTCATATTCATTGATGGATAGGGATCGAGCTGAGATGGAGAATCAACAAAATAGTCAAGATCTTCATCATTTTGATCCTCTGAAGTTGAATGATATCCCTCCTCATGGGTTTGTGCATCAACAGCATTGTGAACAACTTTCGCAGGAACATCTACGGATGTGTTTTGAGCTTCCGCAGGAGTTACATGAACATCTACGAATGTTGTTTGTTGATTTGCTGACATAGTTTCCTTAGAATGTATTGTAGTATCTCCAGAGAATGGGATCTCTACTGGTGTAGATGGAACATCTGCGGATGTAGTGCTCATTTCTCCGAATGCAGGAAAACATCTGATACCACCTGTGAATCCAAGGAGATACAACTTTCCACTTTACGCTTAGTATAAGTGATCCTGTCACTTACCCTCAAACTGCTAATTTTAAGAAGTGGCTATTGGCTAGGCGACAAGAGCTATAAGCTATTAAAAAAACTACACCTGGTCTTTAGTTGATCCTCCACTAGTAAAAACTATTATTGATGTTAAGTGGTTGTTCAAGACTAAAATTGGCACTAAAGAAATCATAATAAAGCACAAGGCAAGGTTGGTTGCTAAGGATTGTTATTCATAACAAAAGGGAATAGATTTTTAGGAGATATTTGTTGCAGTTGCTTGGTTTAATTTGAACCTATCAAAGTAATCATTATTATGGTTGCTCAAATGGGGTGGTATGTTCAACAGCTAGATGTGAAGTCTTCCTTTTTAAAAGATGGTCTCTTTGAAGAGATATATGTTGAATATCCAAAGGGATATGTAGTGGAAAGGAAGAACCATATGGTATACAAGTTGCATAAGGCTCTAAAATACGTTTTAGAAGCAAGTTGCCAGCGCTTGGTACTCGAAGATTGATATATACTTTAGCAAGCATGGTTACAAAAGGAGCTATAATGAACCAACTCTCTATGTGAAAAAGAACTCACGCAGGTGATGTTATATATGTTTGTCTTTAGGTTAATGATTTATATGCACATCTTTAAATGTTGCCTTGATTATAGAATTTAAGCATAGGATGAAGCAGATTTTTGAGATGACAAAACTGGAATTACTAAAGCACTTATAAGGTCTGGAGATTAATCAAACTAAGAAGGGTATTTTATTACATAAGGTGAAGTATGCTCTAAATCTCTTAAAGCATTTCAGGCTTACTGGAAATAAAACAAAAAGAACTCCCATGAACATAAATGAGAAGCTGTATAGTGATGACAGTCCTAAAGAAGTTAATTAAGAAAATTACAAGAGTTTGGTTGGTGGCCTTATTTATCAAACTCATACAAGGCCTGATATAACATACATATTATGTATGGTTTTTAGAGTTGCCATCAATGACACACCAAGGACCTGCTTTATGAATACTAAAGTATATTGATGGAATTAAATTTTTTTGAATATGGTACATAAGAACTGAGAAGATGATCTGTCTGGGCGAGTAACATTGATGATCGAAAGAGTTTATTAGTCTATGTTTCTTTACTAGGAAATGGTGATGTGTCAGTAAAAAGAAACAACACATAGTTGTTTTATCATTTAAGCATTGAAGTTGAGTATGTTGCTACCACTAGTGCAACATGTCAAGCCATATGGCTTCGAAGGATTCTCGAAGATCCAGGTTGGGAAGAAATTACAACTATCTAATGTGATAATAAGTCTACTGCTCATTCATCTAAGAATTTGGTGCTTCATAGTCATTCAAAACATATTAAGCTACAATATAATTTTATTAGAGAAATAGTGGAACAAGAGTTGGTGACTTTAGAATTTTGTATTACTCATGAACAAGAAGCAAATGTTCTCACTAAATCCCCAAGCAAAGAGAAGTTTGTTTACTTTAGTCATATGCTTGGTGTTGGACGGTTTGAATCAAAGGAGTGCGATGAGGTGTGATTCGAACCACGTGTTTTGTATGGAATCTGCATGGAGCTCATTGAGATATTTTGTGATTCATACATACCGCGTTTAGTCTTGATTGTTAGTTTTATCCTTAATAATAGGTATAACAACTATTTTTGTTATGCTAAATGAGTTCCGGGTTGTTGAGTCTATTTTAGTTATTGGTGTTATTTAAGGTGAGCTTTTGTATTTTGTACATATCCTTATCTTTAAAATTTACTGAGCTTCCAGATTCATTAGTTTTCTTGTTTGATTGAGCGTGTGTAAGAGCAGTCACATTTAGTTTCCCATAACTACACACATCTTTGTATATGAAAGGAATTATAGTAATATGTGTAATTTGATACTAAATCTGATTCCTCATCCCCATCCTCATCCCCTAAATTTTTACTAAAATTATTATGCTCCCCCAAATTTAAGATCAACTACTTACAAAGCCCATAAATTATAAATATGATGAATGAGATGTGAGGGAGTTTTAAAAATAAAAAATAAATTTAAGGATGAAATAAATTATAGGTATGGGAAATGAGATGTAAAAGGTTCTTATAAAATATAAAATAAATTTAGGGATACTGAATTTTAGATAAATAATAGGTATGGGGATAGAAAACTTGCTGTGGATATATAAACTCTTAACACCTACAATCCGTGTAATAAATTCCATTCATATATAGATTTCTCCAACCGCTCAAAATGAAGAAAATAAAAGATTTCTCCAACCTCATTCGAGCAATCACATCAGCCTTCTTATTCCAACATCTATAATTTTATCTAAAAATCACTATCCCCTAAATTTTTTTATAGTTTATAAAAACTCTCACATCTCATTCACCATAATTTATGAGGTGTGTGAGAAGGTGATCCAAAAGTCAAGAGAGCATTATGTTTTTTCTTAAAATTTTAGAAGATGAGGATGGGGTATTTATATAGGATCAATTTACATAAATTTTAATCATTCCTATAAAATTTAAAGAAGGAGATAATTATGTATGTGAATACTTTAGTAAACATGAGGCATTTTCAATGATTTACTTTACAAAAGCAATAACTACTTCTCGAACTAATATTTCTTTTTCCAAGCATCAGATGCCGCCTCATAATAGAAATTTTTTTTTGAAATGGGTAGTTCGTGAGATTTGTTGATGGTTTTTAGATAAATTTTGAAAAGGTTTTGATTCATTGGAGTTCCGTAAATGCGATTTACGAAACCATCCCATGTGGCACACCTCATGCACGCCAATGATTGACTTGTCATGTTATAGTTGATTCCATAAATGACAGTTACAGATCTTGTTTAATATGTAAATCACGTAGATGGACCTCGTTACCTCGTTTCTTAGCGTCGTTATTGTTATTTATTTTTTTTTTAAATCTGCAAACAAAGATTATAAAAGCATCTCCAACCCTAAAAAAAACTCAATTGGCTTTAATATTGGATTATTTTTATAAATTTTATAAATGATGCTAATAAATAAACCAATCAATTTTATTTAATGTTTATAAAATTTATTATTTTACTTTAACATCGAAAAGAATTTTTGAAAGCAATATTAAAGTCGATTGGGTTTTTTTAAGGTTGGAGATGCTTTTATAATCTTCGTTTGCAGATTTAAAAAAATAAAAATAAATAATAATCACGACGATAACTAACAGGGTTATAGGTTTCGTGAATGTAATTTACCAATCAAACGGGATCTGTAATTTCCATTTACGAAATCAACTATAAAATGGCAAGTCAATCATTGGCATGCATGAGGTGGTGTCATGTGGGGATAGTTTCATAAATGAATTTACGGAACCCCATAATCAAAGGCCTTATAAACTTGACCTAAAAACTTGTAACACCCGGTTATTTTCTTTGAAGCCGACAAAAGAAAGAAAAGAAATAAAACCCTAAGTCGAGGGACCAAACTTGCCAAACGGAAAAACCCTTGAATGAGTGGGGGTATATGAGGGGAAAGTGCAGGATCGGGTTTGTCACTTAATCACTTGTATTTCTCTCAAACTCACTTATAATAACACTCAAATCAGATGAAGCAATGTCTTTTGCAAGAGTTGATAATAATATAATAAGTAATCAAAGGAACAAGCAGAGATATATTTTCAAGGTACTTGTATATATTACTTCTCAACTCAAGATTACAAGACACTTACAAGCATGAAACAAGAGTTGCAATGAGAAACTATATATACTAGATCCTACAGCCGGATATACTTGATACCAGCTGGAAACCTAAGACTAAAGCATATACTACAATGCTAAAGTTAAGGTATCTTAGATAAAGTATTATCTAAGATATGGTAGTCATGAAATGTCCATGACTTACCTTTTGTCACCAACTAAAGATGGCAACTGTACTAACATAAAAAGGTAAACAGTGGATTAAAGTATGGTCAACTACATGGCTTTTGAGAAAACGCCATGCAGTATCTCAGAGATTTGCAGCGGAGTGTCAGAGAAGCCATACTTATGTCCCTGGATAATAGGAGTGTCTTCCGAAGGTTAACTGGCTTCGGAAGAACTTGTTCTTCCGAAGCCACTTATACTTCGGAAGATGCTTCTATGCTTCCGAGGCTTTGATTACTTCTTGTACTTCGGAACTTGACTTCAGATTTTTATCTCTAAGTCTTGATCTTCGGAAGTAGGTTCTTTGTCTTTGGAAGTTGGAGTTTTCCTTCGGAAGTGTGTTTTACACTTAGTCTTCGGAAGAGCTCATTCTTCCTTCGGAAGTTCCATACTTAGCTTCGGAAGTCCTTTATATGTTGTACTCAAAATCTTCTAAGTGACTTGGTTTTGGTTGCAACAGCCTTTCTAGATCCAACAAACTCCCCTAGGCTGATGCTACCAAAACTTCACTTATTTCTGCTTCTCAAAGCTTTCATCACCAGGGACAAAAGGTATTTGTCTGTCTCTTTGTTCTTCCCTGAAGTAGTGCTGAGAAGCTTGTACAAGTCATTCGTGGATAGGAGATCCAGTCTATCGCTTTGAATGACATGTACCCTCTGTTGTGTCCCCCTGAAGAAAGTTAGTTGACCGGAGTTATAGTCATACTCCCATCTAACTATGGTCTCAAGTTCAGGACCTTCAACCATTTGAAGAAAGGCTTTGCCTTTGGTTGCTGATCCTTTCCTTTCTTCCTCCTCTCTCAGTTTCAACTCCTCTTCAACCTTGCTTCTAGCAGTAAGCTCGGCCATATGAAGGCTGCCTAGATGATTTCTGATGTGGGCAGCTACATCGGAGTTTGAAGGGTTGGAAAATGGTTTCTCTGCTAACTCAGCAATGTCAAACCTGCTTAAGTGTAGCAGAGATGAGGCACTCAGCCTGTTGAGCTCTCCATTCTCTCTCTCAACAACAAAGTTGTGAGAAGAGTCTTCGAACCTCCACTGGATGATCTTCTTTCTGGGTGCAAGAGGTTGTCTTGGTACCCTGTCTCCTTTCTTTGTATCCAGTAGAGTCACCATCTTTCTCCTCAGCTTCTTTTCTTCCTCATTCAATGTATCTGAATTGAGGCCAAGGAGTTTTGCAGCTTGGTCCAAAGTTCCTTTAGGCAGATCAAGAAATTGATCTCTTGTGAGGGAACTTGAGGATCCATCAACATAAGTCAAGTTGACTAAATCCTCCTCACAGGAGATGTCGCTCATAGTAGTGCAGTTGATGAGCTTAGTCTTGACTGCCTTGAATTCTTCCATGGAGAGATGTTTAGATGGATGAGGGGATGGTTTGATTGGTTGTTGTGTAGGTTGAGGTGTTTGGGTTCTAGCTAAGGTTTTGGGTTGGAGGATAGGTAATTTAGGTGGTTGAGGTGAAGAGGTTGGTAGGTGTGATGGTGTGGGTTCAGGGGTGAATGGTTCAGTAGTTGGTTCGGTTTTGATTGGGAAGGGAAAGGGTATAGGTTCAGGTTGAGGTTGGGTTTGGATTTTGGGTTGAGAGGTTGCTTTGAAGGTCATCCCCTGTCCCCTTCTATACATCTCCTTCCTTTTCCCCGCGCGAATATCAGCCTTGATGTCACTGACATGTCGCTGGAGAGTCTTTTCAGACATGGGACCCATCTGCCTGCCAGAGAAGCCATGAGCTTTGAGATAACTCTTCATCCAGGCTTTCTCACCTATCTTCTTGGCAGCAGTCAGTCCAGCTTCTTCTTCATTCTTCTTCTTTTCCACAAGCTTCTCCCTTGCAGCTCTCTTTCTCTCCTTCTCCATTTGATCTTGCTCTTTGTTGAAGAGCCATAAGATCGTATCACTGTTATGTGGAGACAACTCCTCTTGGAGAAACCTCTGGAGAGTAGGAAGGTGATCCTTTCTCTCCTGAGCTGCAGATCAGCTTCTCTTTCCTTTCTCTCCCTTTCCTCTTCTAAGGCCAACCTTGCAGCTTCTTCTTTTTGCTGTTTTAGCAGTAAGGTTGCCTTTTCTAGCTCTATCAACTCCTCTAATGGTAGCAGGAGTACATCTTCAGTTGCAGCCCCTAGACTAACAAGTCTGTCTATAACCTCTACCCTTCTTCGGTTGTTGACTGCCTCCTGGTTGGCTGCAGCTGCTTTGGTACTTGCAGCTAACAGTTTCCCAGTTGGTAGCCTACCTTTCCTTTTAAGCTTCTCCAACCTTTCTTCCTCTTGAAGCTCTTCCGAAGTCATCTTCCTCTTTCCTTTGATGTCTTCGGAAGTACTAGACTTTGGGGGTTCTTGGATGGAAGATCCAGGTTGGGTAGTAGAGGTGGGAGCTGGAGTTAATGCTGATGTCAGAGCCAATGGTTGGGTGAGAAAATCCTCCCTATTAACCTCAGATGCAAGTTCCAGAATTGCATCTATGACTATTAGATCATCGGATAGAGAAAATAGTCCTTCCGCAGCAGCAATCTCAGCTTCGGAAGTTTGAGCTTGTTCTTCTGAGGCTTTGAATTGTGCTTCGGAAGTCTGTGAAAATACACTTTCTGTCCCAACTGTTTCGGTTGTTGGGCCATCAGTCCTTGTTTCCCCTTCGAAGTTAATCTCAGGTTCCACTTGGACCTTAGGTTGACCAACTTCCTCGACAGTGGTAGAAGGTGCATTCAACCTCTGAAGCTCTTGAGCTCCGAAGTAAATCACAGACATAACAGGGCTGGGCTGTTCTATGAGGGATTCCAAAAGGAACTTGTTGAAGAACCTATTGAGATCCTGGAGCATCCTTTGATCCACTTGAAAAACAACTGAAGGAGGCTCAGGGAAGATAACAGCTTGTTGTTGGATACTTTGAGCTCAAAGAAGTAAGAGCTTGACTTTGGGTTTCCTGTCTTTGACTTTGTCTCTCAACACTCTCCCCCTTTTTGTAGCATCATCCTGAGAGCTTGATGAGCTAGAGGAAGAGGTCAAGGAGACCTGAACTGGTACATGCCTAACAGATCTCTCAATCTGTTTCTCAGCTAGTTTGGCCTTGAGAGTTTCAATCTCAAGTTGCTGAGTGGCAGACCTATCCTCTAAAGTCTTAACCTTTGATTCAAGGTTTGAGACTTTAGAAAGTAGGTCTTGAATGGTGAGTTGCATACTTCCCTCATCTTCTTTTGAAGAATCACGGGGAGATGAGGTAACATACCTGGTATGTTCATCCTCACCACCAGATGTGGTTTCTTGGCGCCCTGGTTTCCCTTGCACAATGATGTCTCTTTCAGAGTCATCAAAGGGCATGGTTGCCGTAGATTCAGTCTCAGTTTCGTTACCACTGTCCTGAGGATCCATTGAGGCTCCTTCAGTAGTGGCAGCTGAATCTACATGAGTCCCCTCCACATCAGTGGGACTCACCTCAGTAAGGCTTTGCTGGTGGGGGCTAGAGATAAGGGGTCTCTCTAGGCTCTGTTGATCCTTGAGAGGGTGTTGTTGGATCAACTTCATTGCCTTTAAGAGACATAATCTCTTCACCAGCTCCGGTCAAAAGGTCAGTAAGATAAGGAGTTAAAACCTAATGACCCGGGACTTTGATCAATGTCAAGAGGCATTGAGCTGTCCCTTTGTGGCTGCTCAGGGGAGTATAGAGACTCTCCCTGAGGGCTATCAGTTGGGTTTCGGGCTCATGGGTCTGAGACTGAGGAGACTCAAGACCCATATTGAGGTCAATTGTGAAGGATGGGTGGACCTCTGGCTGAGTGGGAGCCCTTTGTTCCACTCTAGCCTTTTTGGATTGAAGAGGAGGGGCTTGTTCAATCAGAGTAGATTGAACAAGGGTTCGTTTGGGACGTCTCTGGTATGTAACAGTAATGGGTGGAGAAGGTAGATTTGGTATGGTGAGGGTAGTTGCTGATGTGGGTTCATCACCTGTGGGGTGAACAGGGATGTCACCAGGAGCCATTGGCTCAATCATACCTGGAAGTAGTGCGGTATCTCTTCCAGTGTAGTTGGTAGACACTCTCTTCAAGATCTTGAAGATGGTCGGCCTCATTTGGAGAGCAGTCAGAGCAGCTGCACAGACAAGCTTGCCCTGATCCAGCTCACAGTTGATAATGTGCTGGAGAAACCTGGGATACATGAAGAATGTGTCCCTTTGAAGATTTCCCATAAGGTTAGTCAGCACAAACCTTGAATAGTTGAAGCGGAGGCTTTGTACCAACCCATGAACTAAGCACCCAAGTTCATACGGATTTGATCCCATCCCCCAGATTTATTAGACAGACAGTGAAGAACCACATGCAGCAGGAACTTCCACTTGTAGGAGAAGTTGAATTTGTAGACCGTTGACCTGCTAACATCTCCACCGTATCCCATTTGGAGATAAGAACTGTCCAAATCTGTTTTGGGAATTCCGTTGGAGCGCCCTCATCATGGAGCTCGAGATGCTCCCTGATGATCTGTTCAGAGATGACCAACTCTTGGCCACAAATGCTTGACCTTATAACACGAACCCCATTTAGGGTTTCAATCGACCATTTGCCCAAAATTCAGACATTTGGTTTGAATAGATTGTAGGGTTTACAGTCAAAGCAGTGTAGTATGAGGATTGGGTCAGGAAAGAAATGATATCTGAGAAGTCAGCATCCCTTGAAGAATCAAGGAGTGCGACCTGGTTATGTTGAGGGTTTAGTGCCATTGAAGAAGATGACAGAAAGATAGTTCGGAGTAAGGTAAATTGGAGAAGAAGAAAGCTTTTAGGGCAGTAATTTGGGTAAAAGAGTGTAAGTGATTAACCGGAAGTATTTAAATGGGTGAAATGGCGGTTTAAAGGGTGTTTTGGATAAGATGATGTGAGGGTTCAGTGGATGATGTGACATGGGCGGTAAGGTTAGACCATTTAAATAATCCGACATCATTAACAAAATCTTTACTTTTTACAGTGTGGGGCCCAAAGATTTCCGTTACACAGTAAAATCTTTCTTCCGAGTATAAAGCATTTCCGAAGGTAATGTTCTTCCGAAGGCAAATTTACTTCCGAAGGTAAATTGCTTACTTCCGAGAGTATATGTTGCTTTCAGGTGGAGTGTGTTAAATGCTTCGGAAGTAGATCTGAGATGAACTCAATCGCTTCTTCCGAGACTTAACACTCTTCCGAGAAGAAAATTATCCTGGGAGAAATTTGCTTCGGAAGATATGCAAGATATCTTCCGAGGGTTAATTTCTCTTCGGAAGAATTCATACTTAGATAAAATTTAAGAAAAGATCTTTTGTAACAGGGCTTAGATTGTTTTGACATAAGACTTTACACATTAAAAGGTTTTCAAATGAGATTAACTAATCAATGTTTATCATCCCAATAGCTGTAATGAGATATTTAAATCTTTGTTCATCAAATGCTTTGGTGAACAAATCAGCATATTGTTCATTTGAATCAACTTTGATTAGTTTGATAAGATTTTTCTCATGAATATCTCTAATGAAATGATACCTGATATCAATGTGCTTTGTCTTGGAGTGCTTCACTGGATTTTCAGTAATGGATATAGCACTGTTGTTGTCAATGTGGATAGGAGTGCTCATGAAGTTGAATCCATAGTCTATCATCTGGTTTTGAATCCACAGCAGCTGAGCACAGCAACTAGCAGCAGCAATGTATTCAGCTTCAGCAGTTGATGTAGAGACACAGGATTGCTTTTTGCATTGCCATGAGATGATCCTTCCACCAAGAAATTGACATCCACCTGATGTTGATTTCTTGTTGATGTTGCAGCCACCATAATCGCTGTCAGAGTAACCATAGAGATTAAAATCACTATTTCTTGGATACCAGAGACCTAGTTTAGGTGCTCCTTTGAGGTATCTGAGGATTCTCTTGGCAGCAATTAGGTGAGACACCTTTGGAGCAGCCTGATATCTTGCACAAATGCAAGTTGCAAACATGATATCAGGTCTACTTGCTGTGAGATACATCAGAGAACCAATAATTGCTCTGTACTGATGTTGATCAGTATCCCCCCCCTCAGAATCAGGGCAGAGATTGTGGTTTCTGGGTATAGGTGTCTTTGCTGCTTTACAATCCTTCATATCAAATCGCTCTAAGATATCATTGACATACTTAGATTGATTGATGAAGAACCCTTCCTTCAATTGCTTTACCTGAATTCCAAGGAAAAAGTCCATTTTTCCCATGGAACTCATCTCGAACTTCTTCTTCATAATGCTCTCAAAGTCTTTGCACATTTGGTCATTTGAGGAACCAAATATGATATCATCAACATAGACTTGAACAAGCAAATGTCTTTCCCAGACTTTCTTATGAAAAGAGTCTTATCAATGGTACCTCTAGTGTAACCATTCTTCAGGAGAAATTGAGACAATGTCTCATACCACAGCCTAGGTGCTTGGTGCAGCCCATATAGAGCTTTATCCAACTTGCACACATAGTTTGGATGTTGTGGGTCTTCAAATCCTGGAGGCTGGCATACATAGACTTCCCTATCTATATCCCCATATAGAAAGGCACACTTGACATCAAGCTGGTAGACAGTGAAATTCTTGGATGCAGCATAAGCAAGGAAGATCCTAACTGCCTCAAGTCTTGCAACAGGTGCAAAGACATCAGTATAATCGATTCCCTCCTCTTGAGTGTATCCTTGAACCACCAGTCTTGCCTTGTTCTTGATAATCAAGCCTCTATCATCTCTTTTGTTCTGAATACCCATTTGGTGCCTATAGGTACTTGACCAGATGGTAGCGGACATAGGTTCCAAACCTTTTGTCTTTTGAATTGAAGCAGCTCCTCTTGCATTGATTCAACCCAGCTACTATCTTTCAAGGCATCTTCCACCTTCTTGGGTTCCATTTGGGATAAGAAGCATGAGTACAAGCAGACATTCCCATTATGAGTTTGTCCTCTTGTTCTCACACCCTCAGAGACTTCCCCTATGATGTTTTCAGCTGGATGAGTATTATGAATTCTGAGTCTTGGAATCACCTCCAGTTGCAAAGATAAGTCCAAGTTGGACATATTTTGCTCAGGAGCTTGAATACTTGGTCCAGCTGTTGTTTCAAACTCATTCAATGAGGACTGATTGAATGAAAGAGAAACATCATCATTTCTTTGCTGTGAAGCATCATTAACAGTTGCCTGTTCCTTCAAATGGTGCTTCCATCAGCTTGGTGTTGTGCAGGATCACCTGAAGAGATTTGAAAATCAGCAGGTGAATCCCTTGTTGAAGTACCACTATCTCTTGAAATGGTTATGCTGTCAGATCTTTCAATAGTGGGAACTTGATTTGTTGCAGCTCTTGGAGAACTTGGAATAGGTCTGGGAAGCTCAAACAGTTGATCTTCATCAGAATTACTTTGAACACCTGTTCCAGCTGAAACATTCTCACAAGATGGTTTAGAATAGTTTGGAAACAATTCTAAATCAAAGATATGATCAGGGCCATTCCCCCTAACACAAGGAGTGTGCTCATTAACTACAATGTTGGAAGATTCCTCAAATTGTTGGTTTTTAATATTATAAACTCTGTAAGCTTTAGAGTAGGAGGAATATCCAACAAAGATAGCATCATCTGACTTTTCAGCAAATTTTGCCAAATTGTCTTTTGTGTTAAGTATGGTACACCTGCTGCCAAAGGACCTTAGAAAGCCAATGAACGGTGGCCTCTTGTTCCATAACTCATAAGGGGTTTTTCCATGTGGCTTTACTACAAGAACTCTGTTCTGCACATAGCATGCAGTGCTGACTGCCTCTGCCCAGAATGTTAGAGGCAGCTTTGAATCAGCTAACATAGTCCGAGCAGCCTCAATAAGTGTCCTATTTCTCCTCTCAGCAACACCATTTTGTTGAGGAGTTCTAGGAGCACTATATTGTCTGGCAATCCCTTTTGAGTTACAAAATGAGTCAAGAACTAGGTTCTTAAACTCAGTCCCTTGATCACTTCTAATTATTTTAACCTTGTGATCAACTTGATTTTCTATTTTAAGAATAAAAGATTTTAAAGTTTCAGCAGTTTCATCTTTAGTTCTTAAAAAGAATACCCATGTAAATCTAGTAAAATCATCAACAATCACAAGGCAATATGATTTCCTTCCAATGCTCATTATACTTGTGGGACCAAATAGATCCATGTGCAATAAGTGTAATGGAGTGGTGATAGAGTTAACAACTTTGGATTTATGAGAAGACCTGTGTTGTTTCCCTTTCAGGCAAGCAACACAGTTATCTTTGCAGAAAAATTCCTTTTTAGGCAAACCATGTACCAAGTTATTTTTAGCCAATTTATTCATTGTCTTAAAATTGACATGACACATTCGTTTATGCCATAGTGTTGACTCATCACCATCAGCTTTGGAAAGAAAGCATGATACTTCTCCCATTGGGGAAGCATTGTTCATATCAAGCTTGTACATATCCCCTTTCCTGGGAGATCTAAGAAGCACCAATTCCTGAGGAATTGTCATCCCGGGTTTGAGGATAATGCACTCATGTTCTGTGAAAAGCATTTGATGCTTTTGATCACAGAATTGAGAAACACTTAACAGATTGTGTTCAAGCTGTTTGACAAAATTAACTTTGTCAACTTTTAACTTTCCATTGGATATACTTCCTCTGCCAGAAATATATCCTCCGGCCTCACCTCCAAACTGGACAGGACCTCCATCATAATGTTGAAATTGTTGAAGGAGAGATCTGTTCCCTGTCATGTGCCTGGAGCATCCACTATCTACAATCCAAATGTTGTTATTCTTGTCATATGGATGTCCCTGCACATAAGGTGAGATAATTAGTTTTGATTGGAAACCCAAGCCTTATTGGTCTTGGGTTCTTCCAATGATAGTGACATAATTGAACCAAAATTTATGCATGGGGGTTCAATGGATGTCTTTGAAGAAGAGGTTTGGGCTACAGCATCTTCCTTGATCTTCCATTCCATCCCTTGGTTGATCATAGAGGATGAGCTTGTTGAAGCTTTTGTAGCTTGGCATTCTTCCGAAGCTTCTTTCTTTTCGGAAGAGACCTTCACCACCTTTTCTTCCGAAGCAGTCTTCTTCTGGGATGGTTTCAAGGGGACTCTTTTGGTTTTCTGAGTCTTTGCAGCTTTAACTTCCGAAGCCTTTTTCCTTTCGGAAGAAGAATTTTCTTCCGAGAGAAGCCTTGCTTCGGAAACAAGCTTTCCCTTTTTCATCACTTGAACCATTTGATATGGTCCAAATGAGAAACCTTCCTGACTCCTTCTCTTTTAACATTATTTGCATAATGTGTGCTAGCAGGATTGTAGTAACAATCTTTAGCCATGTGGTTTTGCAGACCACACATTATGCATGCAATGTTAACTTTCTGGGAATGAGAGGATTGCTGTTTCTTGTTCTTTTTCTCCTCATCAGCAACCTTTCCCTTTAATTTCTGATCCTTTGGTAGGATAGGAGTACTGGTACTGTACTCTTTTCCTGAATCAGAAGTTCCAACCACCTGGAATCCAGCTGATATGAATACACCCTTTTGCTTTGGGTCTATCTTTAGCTTGGATTCAGCCACTTTCTTGGCAGTTTTTCTGGCTGCCTTAGCTCTGCTTCTTCTGGCTTTGGTGGTCAGGGTTTGATCATCATTGGCTGGGGAGGGCATAATTACCTGTTCCTTCCCTGTGATGGTCTCCATAGTTGCATCATTCTTTGACTCTTGAGAAGGTGGGTCAACAGATGGAACCTCTTGCTCTTCAGTACCACACCTTGGTTGTCTTATAGACTCATAAGAGTGTGGTGGAGCAATTTCATTGGTTCCCAACCCACCTTTGTTTTGATAACAAAGTTTTGAGTGAGAGGATGATGCAAGAATGGCTTGGAAGTTTTGCTCGGAAATAGCATACTTCCTGGCTTGAGCCTCAGCAGTGACAAGCTGGGCTTGAGCCTCAGTCAATTTGGATATTAAATCCTTGATTTGATGTAGTTTGTATGTTCATGTTTTAAGAGGGACACAGTTTTCTCTAACTCCTCAATTTTTCTTTGATAGTCAGATTCAGCCCTTTTAAAGTCAGATTTTAAAACATTTAAAGACTCAATATCAGATTTAATTTCCATATTGTAGTCCTGATACAGTTTAACCTTAGCAATACAAGCAGGGTACAGAGATGTTCATATACCTTGTTTTCATCTGTTCCTGCCATGAGTGCTTGAGCAGGAGTCACATCCTGAACCATGAAGCTCCAGTCAACTTCTTGAGCCATTGCAGCAGTTTCTGTTGACTTTCCGGTGGGCTTTGGTGTAGAAGGATGTGTGGAGGCCTGTGAGGTTCCCGGGTTGGACTTGGGAGCCTTGCATTCCCTTGCAAAATGACCAAGTTGGTTACAGTTGTAACATTTGGCCTTGCTTTTGTCAAACCCAAATTTGCTGGTGATTGGGTTCTGAGGGAATTACCTTCCAGTTCTTTTAAAGAACTTCTTCGCTCTGTAGGTTAGAAGAGCCATTTGTTGGACTATGTCCACATACTCTATGTCATCCGGGCTAAAACACTCTAGATCATCAAAGCAGTATTGATAGTCATTTGAGTGCCCACTCCCTGAGACAAATGCACAGCCCTCCTGAAAGGAGCTTTGCTGAGCTTGTTGAGACCTTGGAGTCTCAGGAAATGTGATGTAAGGCCCAAGGAACAAGATGGCTGCTGGGTGTAGGTCAGGTATTGCTGAGACTGGGAGATGCCTGAGCATTGCTAGCAGGAAGACTCAAGGTTCTGCTTGTCTGGTGACCCCTCTTGCTTTCCATTTCCAAACGGTATCCATCAAGGATCCCATAGAGTTCGGTCATGGTGAGTGTATTCAGATTCTCTGTTCTCTTGATAGAGACACAGTAGAATGTCCACTCATTGGGTAGAGCACTCATAAACTTTCTAGTAAGGTCTTTGAGTTCATGAGTGATTCCCACAGATTGAAGGGAAGAAATGAGATCCATGTACCTGAAATATTGCTGGCTAAGAGTTTCTCCAGCAACATAGGTGAAGTTCTCAAACTGCTGCTTCAGTGAGTCCTTCTTGAATCATTCGAGCTTGAGTACATTTGAGCAAGAGCATCAAAGAGTTCTTTGGCAGACTTACAATGCTCAAACCCCACCATGATAGAGTTTGGATGGATTTGCAGTCATAAGAACGTCATAGCATCATAGCATTGCATGTAAGCTTCTTCCTGTCTTCATCAGAATAATCTTCAACGGCTTTCTCAATCATGGCACCGTTTCCACCAGCTACTTTTGGCTTATACGGGCCATTGACGATGGATTGCCACATCTTGCTATCTTGGTACCTGATGAAGCCTTCCATTCTTCTGCTCCAAGACCTGAAGTTTTCAGGGGCGATGATGGGAGCTTTGGTCATCGTTCCCATCTCTACTTCAGATTTGTTGAGGGCCATTTTGAGTGAGGTATAAGGAGGAGTGAAAAACTGGTTGATTAGGATGGTAAGATCTCACAATCAAGAGCCTAAAAAGCTCTGATACCAATTGCAGGATCGGGTTTGTCACTTAAACACTTGTATTTCTCTCAAACTCACTTATAATAACACTCAAATCAGATGAAGCAATGTCTTTTGCAAGAGTTGATAATAATATAATAAGTAACAAAGGAACAAGCAGAGATATATTTTCAAGGTACTTGTATATATTACTTCTCAACTCAAGATTACAAGACACTTACAAGCATGAAACAAGAGTTACAATGAGAAACTATATATACTAGATCCTACAGCCGGATATACTTGATACCAGCTGGAAACCTAAGACTAAAGCATATACTACAATGCTAAAGTTAAGGTATCTTAGATAAAGTATTATCTAAGATATGGTAGTCATGACATGTCCATGACTTACCTTTTGTCACCAACTAAAGATGGCAACTGTACTAACATAAAAAGGTAAACAGTGGATTAAAGTATGGTCAACTACATGGCTTTTGAGAAAACGCCATGCAGTATCTCAGAGATTTGCAGCGGAGTGTCAGAGAGGCCATACTTATGTCCACTGGATAATAGGAGTGTCTTCCGAAGGTTAACTGGCTTCGGAAGAACTTGTTCTTCCGAAGCCACTTATACTTCGGAAGATGCTTCTATGCTTCCGAGGCTTTGAGGACTTCTTGTACTTCGGAAGTTGACTTCAGATCTTTATCTCTAAGTCTTGATCTTCGGAAGTAGGTTCTTTGTCTTCGGAAGTTGGAGTTTTCCTTCCTTTCGGAAGTGTGTTTTACACTTAGTCTTCGGAAGAGCTCCTTCTTCCTTTCGGAAGTTCCATACTTAGCTTCGGAAGTCCTTTGTATGTTGTACTCAAAATCTTCTAAGTGACTTGGTTTTGGTTGCAACAGCCTTTCTAGATCCAACAACTCCCCCTAGGCTTGCTACCAAACTTTCATTTATTTCTTTCTGCTTCTCAAGCTTTCTCCATCACAGGGACAAAAGGTATTTGTCTGTCTCTTTGTTCTTCCCTGAAGTAGTGCGAGAAGCTTGTACAAAGTCATTCGTGGATAGGAGATCCATTCCTATCGCTTTGAATGACATGTAACCCTCTGTTGTTTTGTCCCCCCTGAAGAGAGTTAGTTGACGGGAGTTATAGTCATACTCCCATCTAACTATGGTCTCAAGTTCAGGACCTTCAACCATTTGAAGAAAGGCTTTTCCTTTGGTTGCTGATCCTTTCTTTCCTCCTCCTCTCTCAGTTTCAACTCCTCTTCAACCTTGCTTCTAGCAGTAAGCTCGGTCATATGAAGGCTGCCTAGATGATTTCTGATGTGGGCAGCTACATTGGAGTTTGAAGGGTTGGAGAATGGTTTCTCTGCTAACTCAGCAATGTCAAACCTGCTTAAATGTAGCAGAGATGAGGCACTCAGCCTGTTGAGCTCTCCATTCTCTCTCTCAACAACAAAGTTGTGAGAAGAGTCTTCGAACCTCCACTGGATGATCTTCTTTCTGGGTGCAAGAGGTTGTCTCGGTACCCTGTCTCCTTTCTTTGTATCCAGTAGGGTCACCAGCTTTCTCCTCAGCTTCTTTTCTTCCTCATTCAATGTATCTGAATTGAGGCCAAGGAGTTTTGCAGCTTGGTCCAAAGTTCCTCTGGGCAGATCAAGAAATTGATCTCTTGTGAGGGAACTTGAGGATCCATCAACATAAGTCAAGTTGACTGAATCCTCCTCACAGAGATGTCGCTCAGAGTAGTGCAGTTGATGAGCTTAGTCTTGACTGCCTTGAATTCTTCCATGGAGAGATGTTTAGAAGGCTGAGGGGATGGTTTGATTGGTTGTTATGTAGGTTGAGGTGTTTGGGTTCTAGCTAAGGTTTTGGGTTGGAGGATAGGTAATTTAGGTGGTTGAGGTGAAGAGGTTGGTAGGTGTGATGGTGTGGGTTCAGGGGTGAATGGTTCAGTAGTTGGTTCGGTTTTGATTGGGAAGGGAAAGGGTATAGGTTTAGGTTGAGGTTGGGTTTGGATTTTGGGTTGAGAGGTTGCTTTGAAGGTCATCCCCTGTCCCCTTCTATACATCTCCTTCCTTTCCCCCGCGCGAATGTTAGCCTTGATGTCACTGACATGTCGCTGGAGAGTCTTTTCAGACATGGGACCCACCTGCCTGCCAGAGAAGCCATGAGCTTTGAGATAACTCTTCATCCAGGCTTTCTCACCTATCTTCTTGGCAGCAGTCAGTCCAGCTTCTTCTTCTTTCTTCTTCTTTTCCACAAGCTTCTCCCTTGCAGCTGTCTTTCTCTCCTTCTCCATTTGATCTTGCTCTTTGTTGAAGAGCCATAAGATCGTATCACTGTTATGTGGAGACAACTCCTCTTGAGAGAAACCTCTGGAGAGTAGGAAGGTGATCCTTTCTCTCCTGAGCTGCAGATCAGCTTCTCTTTCCTTTCTCTCCCTTTCCTCTTCTAGGCCAACCTTGCAGTTTCTTCTTTTTGCTGTTTTAGCAGCAAGGTTGCCTTTTCTAGCTCTATCAACTCCTCTAATGGTAGCAGGAGTACATCTTCAGTTGCAGCCCCTAGACTAACAAGTCTGTCTATAACCTCTACCCTTCTTCGGTTGTTGACTGCCTCCTGGTTGGCTGCAGCTGCTTTGGTACTTGCAGCTAACAGTTTCCCAGTTGGTAGCCTACCTTTCCTTTTAAGCTTCTCCAACCTTTCTTCCTCCTGAAGCTCTTCCGAAGTCATCTTCCTCTTTCCTTTGATGTCTTTGGAAGTACTAGACTTTGGGGGTTCTTGGATGGAAGATCCAGGTTGGGTAGTAGAGGTGGGAGCTGGAGTTAATGCTGATGTCAGAGCCAATGGTTGGGTGAGAAAATCCTCCCTATTAACCTCAGATGCAAGTTCCAGAATTGCATCTGTGACTGTCACACCCCCGCTAAAAGCGGAAACACGGGGATGTAACGAGACCGGGATCGTCATAACACATGGTAAGCGATAGAGATTGCAATATAATAAATGATGACATGCGTGTCATGACGACACCCGACAACAAGGGACTTGTGTCGTGTTAGTCAATGTTCACGACAACATAGCCATAAGCAACATGATAATGATAACACATAATCACATAAGATGAAATTGTAAATGTTAATTCCCACAACCCGGGAACAAGTTTCATAAGTTGATAATTGTTTACAAGCGTTAACATTGTTCAAAAGATTGTTTATCAAAATATGTTAAGTCCCAAAATGCATCCTAGGGTCTCCACTAAGGCAGCACACCTAGATTCCTAGACTTGCATGATCACCTGAAAAGATATGCTTAAAACGGTCAACATAATTGTTGGTGAGCTCGCAGGTTTATGTAATAAAATTGTAAGTGATGCTGTATAATGTAAGCGTTGCGGAATACCGTGAATACAGTTATATACACAAGTAAATATCACATGACATGAGCTTTGCAACCAAACCTAGCGACGTACACAAAGAAATTGTCGGCATATATTCACCCAAGGGCCCGTTCCTGGCCACTGATGGTACCAACTAGTATACCATCGAATGAGGGTGGGGGTGTCAACCCAGTAGTACTACCAATACCTAACCGTCGGTTCCCACACTGGAATTAAAGTTGCAAAGATAGAACCACACAGCAGACCCAAGCATGTATCAAATAGTACTTGCAACACAGTATCACGTTGATTCCTTGTATGTAAATGTATGTAAGTTGTACAGCATTGAAAATGTATAAGCATACTTTTCTCCCAAGTTGTACATGATTGAAATATTGTCTAAGCCTAAAAAGGGGCCACGAAACTCACTTGTTAGGTGGTAAGTACGTATGAGCAATGTATCCCAATTGTTGAATGCAAATAAACATCAAACACCTATTGGCAGTTATTGTATAGCATTAATGATATATATGATATAAGCGCGCAATAATGATGGGTCGGTTCGGGTCGTATCGGCTGGGTCGCGTATAACACACACAGACTGACACACGTACTAGATCTTATGTAGATCCAAGTACAAGACATTGTCGCCATTAATGATGATGTTTTAATAAAAGTCTCGTTGTTTATTGAAGAAGCATTGAATCGCATGACTCAACCTCCATACGCACGAATCAACCTTCAATCGTGCAATTAGCTACTTTCGTACGATTGAACCTTCATTCGTGCGATTGGACTCCAGTCGTGCGAATCACGCACATTCGCACACATTCAGTCGGTCACCTGACTCAATCACACACAATCACTCAACCGCAGGATTCCATCGCATACATTCATTCGCACGCATGACTCAATCGCATACAGACACTCAGTCGCACAACTCAGTCGCACGACTTGCCTAGTCGCATAACTTAGTCGCGCGATTGACTCAGACGCATGATCCAGTCGCACGACCCACTCAGTCGCACGACTCAATCGCATGGATGACCCAGTCGCCTGATCTGCAGAATCGCGACTGTGGTCGGGATGAGCAGCCCCCGAGCTGCTCTAAACACGGGTTTTACACCACAAGGACTTCCAGAAACACTCAACAAACATACACAAACATGAAACACAAGCAAAGAGACCTCACACGCACCCATACGACCTTGTGTGTTCGGGTTGAACCCGAACACCCGAAACCCTAGTTTTGGACAGCCGTGAAAAGGCTAGAAAACGGACAACCAAAGACAACTACCTGCTAGAGAGGGGTAGTCTAAGCTGTAGACGGTGTCAAGACGAAGAAAACAAGACCTCTCGGGTTGGATTTGATGCAAGAATTGTGATTTTGTGTGTGTAGAGGATGAAGATGAAGAAGATGGTGATAATGAAGATTAGGGCTGGTAAGAGGGTATTTATACCCAGCCCAAGTTTGCAAAATTACAAGTTTAATCCCTGCACTTAACCCCCGAGTTTTCCCAAATTTGGTTCGGTTGAAAAACGACTTTGTTAGATGTTTTATTATAATTGTAAAAGTTCATTTAATGTTGTTATGACTTAAGAAATGGTTATATTAAAAACATTTATATATTTATAAAATGATGTATTTGACATTTTCCAAAATGAAAGTTTTAAAAGTCTTTTTAAGGTTAACATATGGTTATAACGAATGCACACACACAACGATAATAATGCACACATGATATCCATATAAGAGTCAAATAGAGATGAGGAATGACCGATCATAGAATAATAACGGACAAACACGTTAATTGACGGACCTTAAGGTGACGGATGTCACAGTATCCCCCAGTTGAGAGAATTTCGTCCCGAAATTCAGCTGGAGTTAGGTCCAAGAGTGTCATCCTCGAAAAGATGTGGATATTTGAGTTTCATCTGATCTTCACGTTCCCATGTAAACTCTGGCCCTCGTTTTGAATTCCACCTTACGCGAACAATAGGTATCCACTGCGCTTCAGTTGCTTGACCTTTCGATCCAAGATCTCGATGGGTTCTTCAACAAAATGAAGCTTGTCATCAATCTTGATTTCCTCGATTGGCACGTGAAGGGATTCATCGGCCAAACACTTCTTGAGGTTGGACACGTGAAAAGTATCATGCACACCGCTAAGCTCTTGTGGCAACCTTAACCGGTAAGCCACTGGACCGATCCTTTCAGTGATCTCAAATGGTCCAGCGTATCTTGGGGCTAACTTCCCTTTCTTTCCGAATCGAACGACTCCTTTCCAAGGGGAAACTTTGAGTAACACACGATCCCCACATTGAATTCTAGAGGCTTCCGACGATTGTCGGCATAGCTCTTTTGGCGATCTCGTGCGGCTTTTAGTCGATCTTTGATTTGGAAATCTTGTCTGTGTTTTCTTGGATGATCTCTGGGCCTGTTAGTTGACTTTCACCAATTTCGGCCCAACAAACGGGAGATCTGCATTTCCTTCCATACAACGCTTCAAATGGAGCACATCCAATGCTTGTATGGTAGCTGTTGTTGTAGGAGAACTCAATCACCGGTAGATGAGCATCCCAACTACCACCAAAATCGATTACACACGCTCTCAACATGTCTTCTAGCGTCTGTATAGTTCGTTCACTTTGGCCATCTGTCTGAGGGTGATAGGCTGTACTCATGTCTAACCGAGTGCCCATCGCTTTCTGTAGCGTCTGCCATAAACGTGAAGTGAATCGGCTGTCACGGTCGGATATGATTGACACCGGCACCCCGTGCCGTGTCACGACCTCTTTGATGTACAATCTCGCCAACTTATCCATCTTGTAATCTTCTCGGATAAGCAAGAATGTGCTGACTTTGTCATTCGATCAACAATGACCCATATCGAGTCATGACAGCTGCTTGTTATAGGGAGTTTGGTAATGAAATCCATAGCTATGTTCTCCCATTTCCACTCGGGAATTTCAGGTTGCTGTAATAATCCCGATGGCTTCTGATGTTCAGCTTTGACTTTGAACACGTCAAGCATCGCTGACGTATAAGGCAATGTCTTTCTTCATGCCTGGCCACCAGTACAGATCCTTGAGATCATGATACATCTTGTCTGCACCAGGATGAATAGAGTATCGCGTCTTGTGGGCTTCATCCATGACTAAGGTTCGAACACCTCCCCATTTGGGTACCCATATGCGATCCATGAAGTACTGAATACCGTCATCCTTGCGAATCATCTGTTTATCTAACCCCCGGAACTCTTCTCCCGCAAGGTTTTCTCTTTCAATGCCTCACTCTGTGCAATTTGAATCTGAGCTTTCAAGTTGGTTTGGATGGTCAATCCCAACGCTCGTGCACGCAGTGGTTTCACACGTTCTTTACGGCTTAAGGCATCAGCCACCCACGTTAGCTTTCCCCGGATGATACCGGATTTCACAATCGTAGTCACTAAGAAGTTCCACCCAACGTCGTTGGCGCATATTAAGTTCCTCCTGATCCAGAATATGTTGAAGGCTCTTATGATCAGTGAAGATGATGCATTTAGTGCCATACAGGTAATGCCTCTAAATTTTGAGTGCAAATACTACAGCGCCCAACTCAAGATCATGAGTGGTGTAGTTCTTTTCGTGCACTTTAAGCTGTCGCGAAGCGTAGGCAATCACCTTATCCTTCTGCATTAGCACACATCCCAATCCTTGATGTGACGCATCGCAGTAAACCACAAAATCATCTGTTCCGTCTGGGAGAGACAATATTGGCGCGTTGCACAACTTCTCTTTCAACGTTTGGAACGCTTGTTCTTGTGCATATCCCCAGTCAAACTTCTTGTCTTTCTGAGTAAGCAGGGTTAACGGTTGCGCGATCTTTGAGAAATTCGCGATGAAGCGACGATAATAGCCGGCCAATCCTAAGAATTGCCGTATCTCTGATGGTGTCTGGGGCGTATCCCACTTCTTCACCGCTTCGATCTTGCCGGGATCTACATGAATCCCGTCCTCGTTAACCACATGACCCAAAAACTTCACTTCCCGCAACCAAAACTCACACTTCGAGAACTTGGCGAAAAGTTTCTCCTCTCGTAGCAGCTCCAGAATAGCCCGAAGATGTTCTTCATGATCCTCCTTTGATCGGGAGTAGATAAGTATATCGTCTATGAACACGATCACGAACTTATCCAAGTAAGGTTTGCACACCCGATTCATTAGATCCATGAACACAGCTGGTGCGTTAGTAAACCAAACGGCATGACCAAGAACTCATAGTGCCCATAACGAGTCCTGAACGCAGTCTTCGGTATGTCGTCCTCGAAAACCCTTAGCTGATGATAACCAGAACGAAGATCAATCTTTGAAAAATACGAAGCTCCTTGCAGCTGATCAAATAAATCGTCGATCCTGGGGAGAGGATATCGGTTCTTCACCGTCAACTTGTTCAGTTCACGGTAATCGATGCACATGCGGAACGATCCATCCTTCTTCTTGACAAATTGTACCGGCGCTCCCCACGGCGAATGACTCGATCGAATAAAACCCTTCTCCAGTAGTTCCTGTAACTGACTAGACAACTCTTGCATCTCGGATGGCGCTAGTCGATAAGGCGTTTTTGCTACCGGTGTAGCTCCAGGAACCAATCAATACGGAATTCCACCTGTCGTGGAGGAGGCAAACAAGACAAGTCATCTGGAAATACTTCTGGGTAATCCCGTACCACTGGAATATCCACCAGTTTCCTCTCTTCGTCTTTCTTTTCAACCACATGAGCCAGAAAGGCGTAGCACTGCTTTCGTAAACTCTGGCGTGCTTTCATGCAGGAAATAAGCTTTAAGTTTTTACCCGGTCGTTCTCCCTGAACCTTGAGTACTTCCCCGTTTGGCATAGGTATACGTACTACTTTGTCTCGACAACAATCTCTGCTCCATTCTGCGACAACCAATCCATACCCACAATCACATCAAGCTTCCTAACTTGAAAGGTATCAAATCTATATCGAAGGCATGATCCTCCAGCGTCAACGAAAACTTCCTAATAATCTCATCGGCCTGAACAACTCTACCATTGGCCATTTCTACAGAGTAGCTAGTTTTCTAGCCTACTAGGACTCAAATCAAGCAATTGCACAAACTCGGAAGATATAAAACTATTGTCTGCTCCAGTATCAAATAATATAGATGCGAAGTGATGATTGAGTAAGTGCGTACCCGTGACAACATTCGGGTCCTGACGAGCATCATTGGCTCCAATGACGAATGCACGTCCCCGAGCTGCGTTCCCTGAGTAGTCGGGCCTTGATTCCCAGCGATAGCCATCACCTGCTGCTGGTTGTTTCCCTTGCTGACCCGGTGCCCGATTCAGCCTGGGGCACATATTCCTGTAGTGATCGGGGCTCCCACACTCAAAGCAAGCCCATGCATTCCTGGCGGGGTTAACCGCGTTGACGGGTGCTACCAGATTCGGCGCAGTTCTGCAATCTCTTGCCAAATGTCCCGGGCTCCTACAGTTCGCGCACACCCGGCACTGCGTCCCTGGGGGATGATGATAATTGCACCTGTCACATTTGGGGTACGATCCCACATACTCTCTCCTGGCCTGAGACACGGCCACAAAATTCCTGGTCGGTTTAGCCCTCTTCTCAAACTTCTGGTACTCGACCGGCTCGATTCCCCAACATCCTTTCCTCTTCTCTGCTCCTCTGCCCAAAACCCCTGTTCTAACCATCTCATCAGTCAAAGCGCCAGCTTTTAGAATTGCGCTTTGAATAGTAGGAGGAGCGGCTGCTATGACCATCGCTCTAATTTGAGGCGCGAGTCCCCAAATGTACCTTTCAATCCTCTTTCATTCCGGCGTGACCAAGTGCGGAACCAATCTTGCCAGCTCGTGAAAACGATCAGTAAGCTGCATGCCCTGCCCCTACCATGGCATGATTCCAGAACTCATGCTCTAACTTCTGCATCTCGTTGAGAGGGCAGTATTCCTCAGTGATCAAGGCTTTGAACTCATCCCAAGACATCTGCATCGCAGATTCTCTTCCTCGTAGCTTGACCCTGGGTGTTCCACCAGGTTAGGGCCTTACCCTGTAGTGAACAAGTGGCATACTTGATCCTTTGACTGTCGAGGCACTCACTGATGTCGATCACTGCCTCCATCTTTTCCAACCACCTGTTTAGGGCTATCGCCCCACCTTTCCCATCGAATTCCCTTGGCTTACAAGCCACAAACTCCTTGTACGAACATCCCCGACGAGCATTAAACCACCCCAGTTCCACACCGGTTGTACACACCATTCCCGGTCTCCTGGTTGCTCTCGTTTCCAGTCGGGTTCCCGTTTCCCGTCTAGTTTCGATCCCACCTTGGGCTCCATCATCGTTGCCACCATCCCCGTGAGGGTGGTGTTGTTGGAGTGCGTCGCTCACTTGGGCCACGATAGTAGGAATCAGTGCGGCCAATTGCTGAGCGATCAGGGCTGCCATGTCGGCGTTCCCTGTTCCTTGACTGTTACTGGCAGGAGCATCGTTTGCTCTTGGTGCTCTGCCTCTGCCTCGGCCTCTGCCCCTTGGGGCTTCACTCCCGCCACTATTGCTACGGGTAACTCTTCGACGAGGCGGCATGTTCTAACCATAGAAAAGTAAACACATAAGCTTATGTCAATTGAAAGTGTATATCCATAACACTCGTCAAGTCCATGTATTCCTTGTCAATATCATACTTATTGTCACCACACATCACATGCAATTCGTGCAGTTCACACATCATGAATTGATAATGTTTCAATGATAATCCATCACAACAGTTGTAAATCCATGTATACAATCACGTTTAGTCTAGCGGAGGTTGTCTATTTCCTCCTCTTTCGAGGTTTCAGACATAACCTCCTCAGGGTTAATCTCAATGTCCAAGGTCAAGCGCAATAGCATGATCTATGAAGATCTCTTCGGTTTAATACCCGGATCTGATAACTACTCGGCGCGCAGAGGGAACGGAAGATCCAATAGAAGCATCCCATAAAAGAGTGAGCACAAGGGCTCTCTCATAGGGTAGAAAGATCACATAACAAATAGATGAACAAATCAAGCAGCGTGGAACACATACGAGATATAATTGCATACAGAGTCCTAGCATGCAAATCTACATGAAGGTTCCTAGGTTATAGTCTAGGTCAAGCGTATTGCCTAATTCTCTATAACCAATGGCTCTGATACCAATCTGTCACACCCCCCCCCGCTAAAAGCGGAAACACGGGGATGTAACGAGACCGGGATCGTCATAACACATGGTAAGCGATAGAGATTGCAATATAATAAATGATGACATGCGTGTCATGACGACACCCGACAACAGGGGACTTGTGTCGTGTTAGTCAATGTTCATGACACATAGCCATAAGCAACATGATAATGATAACACATAATCACATAAGATGAAATGTAAATGTTAATTCCCACAACCCGGGACAAGTTTCATAAGTTGATAATTGTTTACAAGCGTTAACATTATTCAAAAGATTGTTTATCAAATATGTTAAGTCCCAAAATGCATCCTAGGGTCTCCACTAAGGCAGCACACCTAGATTCAAGGACTTGCATGATCCCCTGAAAAGATATGCTTAAAAAACGGTCACATAATTGTTGGTGAGCTCGCAGGTTTATGTAATAAATTGTAAGTGATGCTGTATAATGTAAGCGTTGCGGAATACCGTGAATACAGTTATATACACAAGTGAATATCACATGACATGAGCTTTGCAACCAAACCTAGCGACGTACACAAAGAAATTGTCGGCATATATTCACCCAAGGGCCGTTCCTGGCCACTGATGGTACCAACTAGTATACCATCGAACGAGGGGGGGGTGTCAACCCAGTAGTACTACCAATACCTAACCGTCGGTTCCCACACTGGAATTAAATAGTTGCAAAGATAGAACCACACAGCAGACCCAAGCATGTATCAAATAGTACTTGCAACACAGTATCACGTTGATTCCTTGTATGTAAAGGTATGTAAGTTGTACATGTAAAGCATTGAAAATGTGTAAGCATACTTTTCCCCCAAGTTGTACATGATTGAAATATTGTATAAGCGTAAAAAGGGGCCACGAAACTCACTTGTTAGGTGGTAAGTATGTATGAGCAATGTATCCCAATTGTTGAATGCAAATAAACAGTCAACAACCTACTGACAGTTATTGTATAGCATTAATGATATATATGATATAAGCGCGCAATAATGATGGTCGGTTCGGGTCGTATCGGCTGGGTCGCGTATAACACACACAGACTGACACAGTACTAGATCTTATGTAGATCCAAGTACAAGACATTGTCGCCATTAATGATGATGTTTTAAGTAAAAGTCTCGTTGTTATTGAAGAAGCATGGAATAAGTGTCAATAGTTATAAGTCGATTGATGGTTGTAAAGCGTTAGTTTAAATTTGTTTAAATAGTATGTGTGCCCTTTCTCGCATTGATTTTAATATTTGTGGCCGAACAATGGCATTATTGTGTTAATGTTACCTCCAACATCACACGACATACTCACACCACGCACAAGGGATCAACTCAACAACTTCAGTCGCATAACAAGGCCAAACGCACGACTCAACCTCCATTCGTACGAATCAACCCTCAATCGTGCGAATCAGCTTCATTCGTACGATTGAGCCTCATTCGTATGACTGCCTTCAGTCGTACCACACAACACCCAATCGCACGACTCAACCTCCATACGCACGAATCAACCTTCAATCGTGCGAATTAGCTACTTTCGTACAATTGAACCTTCATTCGTGCGATTGGACTCCAGTCGTGCGAATCACGCACATTCGCACACATTCAATCGTCACCTGACTCAATCGCACACAATCACTCAATCGCAGGATTCCATCGCATACACTCATTCGCACGCATGACTCAATCGCATACAGACACTCAGTCGCACAACTCAGTCGCACGACCTGCCTAGTCGCACAACTCAGTCGCGCGATTGACTCAGACGCATGATCCAGTCGCACGACCCCTCAGTCGCACGGCTCAATCGCATGGATGACCCAGTCGCCTGATCTGCAGAATCGCGACTGTGGTCGGGATGAGCAGCTCCCGAGCTGCTCTAAACACGGGTTTTACACCACAAGGACTTCCAGAAACACTCAACAAACATACACAAACATGAAACACAAGCAAAGAGACCTCACACGCACCCATACGACCTTGTGTGTTCGGGTTGAACCCGAACACCCGAAACCCTAGTTTTGGACAGCCGTGAAAAGGCTAGAAAACGGACAACCAAAGACAACTACCTGCTAGAGAGGGGTAGTCTAAGCTGTAGACGGTGTCAAGACGAAGAAAACAAGACCTCTCGGGTTGGATTTGGTGCAAGAATGGTGATTTTGTGTGTGTAGAGGATGAAGATGAAGAAGATGGTGATAATGAAGATTAGGGCTGGTAAGAGGGTATTTATACCCAGCCCAAGTTTGCAAAATTACAAGTTTAGTCCCTGCACTTAACCCCCGAGTTTTCCCAAATTTGGTTCGGTTGAAAAACGACTTTGTTAGATGTTTTATTTTAATTGTAAAAGTTCATTAATGTTGTTCTTTTTCTTTTCTGTTAAAAAAAATAAACAATTATAATATAACAATTATAAATTTTCTGTTAAAAAAAAATAAACAATTATAAATTATAATTCTATAGGGTTTAATAAAAAAATGACTTAAGAAATGGTTATATTAAAAACATTTAATATATTTATAAAATGATGTATTTGGCGGTTTCAAAAATGAAAGTTTTAAAAGTTTTTAAGGTTAACATATGGTCATAACGAATGCACACACAACGATAATAATGCACACATGATATCCACATAAAGAGTCAAATAGAGATGAGGAATGACCGATCATAGAATAGATAACGGAAAAACACGTTAATTGACGGACCTTAAGGTGACGAATGTCACAGTGACTATTAGATCATCGGATAGAGAAAATAGTCCTTCCGCAGCAGCAATCTCAGCCTCGGAAGTTTGAGCTTGTTCTTCCGAGGCTTTGAATTGTGCTTCGGAAGTCTGTGAAAATACACTTTCTGTCCCAACTGTTTCGGTTGCTGGGCCATCAGTCCTTGTTTCCCCTTCGAAGTTAATCTCAGGTTCCACTTGGACCTTAGGTTGACCAACTTCCTCGACAGTGGTAGAAGGTGCATTCAACTCTGAAGCTCTTGAGCTCCGAAGTAAATCACAGACATATCAGAGCTGGGCTGTTCTATGAGGGATTCCAAAAGGAACTTGTTAAAGAACCTATTGAGATCCTGGAGCATCCTTTGATCCACTTGAAAAACACTGGAGGAGGCTTAGGGAAGATAACAGCTTGTTGTATTGGATACTTGAGCTCAAAGAAGTAAGAGCTTGACTTTGGGTTTCCTGTCTTTGACTTTGTCTCTCAACACTCTCCCCTTTTTTTGTAGCATCATCCTGAGAGCTTGATGAGCTAGAGGAAAGGTCAAGGAGACCTGAACTGGTACATGCCTAACAGATCTCTCAATCTGTTTCTCAGCTAGTTTGGCCTTGAGAGTTTCAATCTCAAGTTGCTGAGTGGCAGACCTATCCTCTAAAGTCTTAACCTTTGATTCAAGGTTTGAGACTTTAGAAAGTAGGTCTTGAATGCTGAGTTGCATACTTCCCTCATCTTCTTTTGAAGAATCACGGGGAGATGAGGTAACATACCTGGTATGTTCATCCTCACCACCAGATGTGGTTTCTTGGCACCCTGGTTTCCCTTGCACAATGATTTCTCTTTCAGAGTCATCATAGGGCATGGTTACCGTAGATTCAGTCTCAGTCTCGTTACCACTGTCCTGAGGATCCATTGAGGCTCCTTCAGTAGTGGCAGCTGAATCTACATGAGTCCCCTCCACATCAGTGGGACTCACCTCAGTAAGGCTTTGCTAGTGGGGGCTAGAGATAAGGGGTCTCCCTAGGCTCTATTGATCCTTGAGAGGGTGTTGTAGATCAACTTCATTGCCTTTAAGAGACATAATCTCTTCACCAGCTCCGGTCAAAAGGTCAGTAAAAGATAAGGAGTTAAAACCTAATGACCCGGGACTTTGATCAATGTCAAGAGGCATTGAGCTATCCCTTTGTGGCTGCTCAGGGAGTATAGAGACTCTCCCTGAGGGCTATCAGTTTGGGTTTCGGGCTCATGGGTCTGAGACTGAGGAGACTCAAGACCCATATTGAGGTCAATTGTGAAGGATGGGTGGACCTCTGGCTGAGTGGGAGCTCTTTGTTCCACTCTAGCCTTTTTGGATTGAAGAGGAGGGGCTTGTTCAATCAGAGTAGATTGAACAAGGGTTCGTTTGGGACGTCTCTGGTATGTAACAGTTTTGGGTGGAGAAGGTAGATTTGGTATGGTGAGGGTAGTTGCTGGTGTGGGTTCATCACCTGTGGGGTGAACAGGGATGTCACAAGGAGCCATTGGCTCAATCATACCTGGAAGTAGTGCGGTATCTCTTCCAGTGTAGTTGGTAGACACTCTCTTCAAGATCTTGAAGATGGTCGGCCTCATTTGGGGAGCAGTCAGAGCAACTGCACAGACAAGCTTGCCTGATCCAGCTCACAGTTGATAATGTGCTGGAGAACCTGGGATACATGAAGAATGTGTCCCTTTGAAGATTTCCCATAAGGTTAGTCAGCATAAACTTTGAATAGATGAAGCGGAGGCTTTGTACCAACCCATGAACTAAGCACCCAAGTTCATACGGGATTTGATCCCATCCCCCAGATTTATTAGACAGACAGTAAAGAACCACATGCAGTAGGAACTTCCACTTGTAGGAGAAGTTGAATTTGTAGACCGTTGACCTGCTAACATCTCCACCGTATCCCATTTGGAGATAAGAACTGTCCAAATCTGTTTTGGGAAATTCCGTTGGAGCGCCCTCATCATGGAGCTCGAGATGCTCCCTGATGATCTGTCTGATTCTCAGGAAAGAACTTAGTTATTGTCTGATTCTCAGGAGAAAAGGGTAAATGTAGGATTTGACTTGCGAGGTTCCAAGGGGTTATGTAAGTTGACTTTTGAGGTCATAGATGATATGTTAGGCATGTATGATGTATGAGTGATGCTTATGCATGATAGTATGTATGTGGTATGTTATGTATGTATGATGGTGTCTTGTATGGCGATGTTTTGTGTGATTATGTTTATGTTTATGTTCCTGTTATGTATGTGTATATTTCACGTGGATTTACGTGTATAGTTGTGAAAGAAATGATGAAGTATTATATAACTAGTGAAAGATAATGAAAGAGGAACATAATGATAGAATGCATGCATTAATGAATGAAAGAAAGTATGAAAGGCTTGCAAGCAAAATGTATGGAGGTGCACGACTCTAAAATGCCGTAAGCACAACTGCGTATGGTTTAGCTAACCCTTAAGGATACACACGCAGGGATTCCAGTCTTTGTGACTGACCAACGGTGTGGTACATGGTTTATAGTGATTACTCACCTTGGTGCTGGTGCCAGGCTATGTGCAGTGTGGAAGTCATTTATGATCTTTGGCCCAGTACTCGAGTTATGCATAATGTTGGGGGTGTAGTATACAGTAGTTTATAGTGATTACTCACCTCAGTGTTGGTGCCAGGCTATGTGCAGTGTGGAAGTCATTTATGATCTTCGACCCAGTACCCAAGTTATGCATAATGTTGGGGGTGTAGTATACAGTTGGGATCTTTGTCGCTTACCCCGGTGCTGTTGCCATGGTATGTGTAGTGTGGAAGTCAATTATGAACTTCGGCCCAGTACCCCATTGGTTTGAGGCATAGCTGATGACACTGATCCAGATTGTGATAAAGAAGGAAGGGCTAAAGAAAGTATGTGACGAACAGTAAAGGAAGATAATAATGCTATTATCTATGTGTATGTACTATGCATGATCACGTACGACAGTAAAGGACGTTTTTAATGAAAGTTAAATATGTTTTATTATAAAACTAGAACTCACTCAGCAATGCTGACTTTTATGTGTTTTCAGTTGGCATGTAAAAGTTATTGAGGATGGCAAGGGGTGGCTACTTGGCTCTTTTTGGATGGCAACCATTTTTATTATGCCTTTGTGATGTAATGCAACATATATTTTTTAATTTGATAATGATGTATTATTTTGCAAAAGTTTTTATGATGAAATGGAATGTTGTTTTAATAATTCCGCTGCAACTTTATTAAAGCTAAGGTAATTATATGTTTTATATGCGATGATTGATCAGCTGTAAGTGTCCCGGGAACGGGCCTTACAAGTTGGTATCAGAGCCAAAGTTTAAGTGAAACGGGTAAATTTTCAAAATAAACCTTAACTTAAACTGAAAATGGGACGGAAAGGGAAGAGATGCCAATCTGAGTAGCTGCGTGGCATCAGGTATTTTCTTAATGTTAATCGGTATTACGTGCGCATGTTATATGGATTATGTGTTGTATGTAGATTTAGATATTGATGTAGTCAGGATAGGTAATGCTCGGGGTATGAAGAGTAAAGTAAGTGACTAATCACAACTGGCCACTGTAATTAGGGACTTACTATACTTGACATAAACTAAGTTGTTCCCATGAATGACCGTGTTAGTGTTTGAATCTTATAGTGTGTTTGAGGATGGCCGGTGGTAGATCATCTAAAGCTTCGCGTGGTGGAGGTCGTGGTGGAGGTGGTGCTGAACCGCGACCTAAAAGAGGAAGGCCTAGGGCCGAAGAGGTGGTTCATGAAGAACCTGTAACACCCGGTTATTTATTATTTTGAAGCCGACGAAGCAAGAAAAAGAAATAAAGTCCAAAGTCGAGGGACCAAACTCGCCAACGAAAGAAAGTCGGGTGAGTGGGAGTATATAAGGGAGAGGGCAGCCCTTACCCTCTCCCCCACACTCACAAATCAGCCAAAGAAAGAAGAGAAGAGAGAAAGAAGAAAAAAGAGGAAAAAGTGTCGGTTCGGTTTGGGTCGAGTTGCCAAAATCGTTGAGGAGCGAGTCAAATCGAAGCCCTTGTCGTTGTGCTCGTTTGTGTGAGTTCTAGGACCTCACTTTTATGTGTTTTCAACCGATTTTGGGGCTGGAAAGCATCAAAACCCGTTTTTTGTATTGTGTGTGTTTGACCCATTTGGGTGTTTGTATGTGATGCGTTTTGGTGTTTGTTTACGGGATAACTCCTTTCTTTCTGCATCAGCTAGGGCTATGCGACCGACTGGAGGCCATACGGCCGATTGAGAGGCGATTGAGGTTCATTCGCACGATTGAGGGTTCATTCGTACGATTGGGAGTCCGGTCGCATGGGGAGTCATACAACTAAGGGTCCAGTCGCATAGGTGCTTAGTCGCATGAGTCCATTCGCATGAAGACAGTCGCATAGGTGGTCATTCGTATTAGTTCCATCCGCATGAGGTCCATACGCACGACTGGGCGTCTATTCCAATAGATGTTCATCCGCATGAGTCCAAACGCATGATGTTCAGTCGCATGGAGGCCATGCGACTGAAGGGTGTCCATACGCCCGAATAGGGTTGTTGCACTCGAAGGAAAGTGTAGTTCGACTTCTAAATTTCGGGGGAAAGTGTAGATGTAAGTTTTGACATAAAGGTTCCCGTAAGAGCATGTAAGATGATTGTTATGACCTTAGAGAGTATGTTGGGCATGATGATGATGATGATGTTGCATGTTTATGCATGTTATGTATGTATGATGTTGCCCATTATGATGATGATGCCTGTGTATGATATGTTCCTTATTATGATGCATGTATATCTTTCTTGTGGCTTTACGTGTCATGTTAATGAATGAATGAAGTATTATGTAACGTAAAAGTGAAAGATAATAAAAGGGGAACATGAAGTAAGAATGCATGCATTATTGAATGATGAATGAACGAAGGAAAAGGCTTGCAAGCACATATATGAGGTGAGCAACCCTGTTGTTGCAAGAGACTCGGATAGCGAGCAATCGTTGAGATTTCCCATGAGGTGAGCAACCGTGTTGTTGCAAGAGACTCGGATAGCATGCTGTCGTTGAGGTTGCCATGAGGTGAGCAACCCTGTTGTTGCAAGAGACTCGGATAGCGTGCTATCGTTGAGATTGGCAATGAGGTGAGCAACCCTATGGTTGCAACAGACTCGGATAGCGTGCAATTGCTGAGGCTACTCAGCTCTTTTTGATGGCATCCATTTGTATAGGGCTTTTGTGATGTAATGCAACAATATATTTTGTAACTGATTAACGATGTATTATTTGGCAAAAACTTTTATAACGTAATGAGATATCTGTTTTGATAATTCCGCTGCAATGTTTTATGAAATTTAAATGTAATTACTTGTTATATGTGCGACGAATGACCAACTGTAGGCGTCCCGGGAACGGGGCCTTACAAGTTGGTATCAGAGCCAAAGTTTAAGTGAAACAGGTAAATTTTCAAACTAAACCTTAACTTAAACTGAGAATTGGACGAAAAGGGAATGGGATGCCAATCTAAGTAGCTGCGTGCCATCAAGTATTTCGTAAAGTTAACCTGTTTTATGTGCGCATGGTATGTGGTTATGTGTTGTATGTAAATTTAAATACTGATGTAGTCAGGACAGGTAATGCTTGGGGTATGAAGAGTAAAGTAAGTGGCTAATCACCACTGGCCACTGTAATTAGGGGCTTACTATACTTGACATAAACTGAGCTGTCCCCTTGAATGACCATGTTGGTGTTTGAATCTTTCAGTGTGATAGAGAATGGCTGGTGGTAGATCCTCTAAAGCTTCTAGGGGTGGAGGCCGTGGTGGGCCTGATGCTGATCTGTGACCTAAAAGTGGAAGGCCTAGAGTTGAGAAGGTGGTTCCCGAAAAACCTGAGACCCCTCATCCGGAGGCTGGGGATGAGAGTGCAAACTTGAGGGCCTCGGTAAAGGAGGCTGTTGTTGAAGAAGTACATCAGGTCATGCAGACAATCTTACCGTCTGTGGTGACCGAAGTCATTAAGGCTGTGAAAGAAGGAGAAAGAAAGGAGAGAAACAGGGCCTCGGGGGAGCGGGAGCAACCGGAGCCTGAGACGATTTTCTCTGATAATGAGGAAGAGGAAGAAGATGAGCCCGTGCAAGAGGTGGTACGAGGCTGTAACTACGGGGCGTTTATGAGATGCAAGACCCCAACTTTTGATGGAAATGAAAATGCTGCTGCTGCTCACCGGTGGGTGAGGGAAATGGAGGCTGTACTTGATATCAGCGAATGCCGGGAAGACCAGAAGGTGAAGTTCGCTACCCACTCTTTTGTGGATTCGGCTCTGTGTTGGTGGGACAACATTGTCCAAGCCGAGGGTAGCAGGGCCATTGGGAGGATGAGATGGTCTGAGCTGAAAAAGCTGGTGATTGAGGAATTTTGTCCTCATCGGGAAATGGACAAGGTCGAAAGGGAGTTCTTGCAACTGGAGGCGGGAACCATGACACACCACAGCAGTACACCACAAATTCAACGAGATGGCACGTCTGGTGCCGGATCAGGTGACGCCTCTGTCATGAAAGATTAAGAGGTACATACAGGGTTTGCCGGTGGATATTCGCAGGCACATGATCGCCGCCTGACCGAGCACGTTTAGGTCGGCGGTGGATTTGGCAGGGAGACTGTATGATGAGAGAACGGTGGTGGTGACTGAAGGTGGCAAAAAGGGCGGTGGTGATCGAAACTGGCAGGGGAAGAGGTTTGGTCGGGGTGATGCCTCGACGGGTAATAAGAAGGCACGGATGGATGACCGCCGTGTGGTCACATCGAGTGCGGGATCGAAAAGGTGTGGCAAGTATGGAAGGGAGCATAGTGGGGAATGCAGATTTGGGTCGAACGTGTGCTTCAAATGTGGGAAGGCGGGGCACATGGCAAAGGACTGTCGTATAGTGCGGTGCTATAACTGTGGTGAAGAGGGTCATATGAGCAAGGATTGTAAGAGGCCGAGGGCTGAGAGCTCCGGGGTGAAGAAGATGGGAGGTGAAGGACCGAGGGCGAGTGCTAGTGCATTCACCATGACACAGGAGGAAGCTAGGACGGACCCTGATGTCGTGTCCGGTACGTTTCTGGTGAACCAAACTTTAGCCTCTGTGTTATTTGATTCGGGTGCCAGTAAAAGTTTTATTTCTGTTGCTTTCTGTGCTAAGATGCTTGTTAGTAGTAGACGTGTTGATGCGCCCTTTGATGTAGAAACTGCCATAGGTAAGTCTACCAGGATTTCTGAGATGATAGAGAACTGTGATGTGGAGCTAGAGGGTCATAAGTTTCCTGTTAGACCATTTGTGATGACCTTAGGTGGTTTCGATTTGGTTCTTGGGATGGATTGGTTAGCGGACTACGAGGCGAACATTGTGTGTCGCAAGAAGATGATTCGTTTGACAGCGCCTGACGGTAGTTCAGTGACGGTTTATGGTAATCGGGTTACTACGATTCCGATAGTGATCTCGATAGCGGTGGCGGGAAAGTGTATAAGGCGTGGATGTAGCGCTTACTTGGCCTATGTAAAGGATGTGGATACGCTAACACCACAACTAGCCGATGTACCAGTTGTGTGTGACTTTCTAGACGTGTTCCCAGAAGACTTGCCAGGAGTGCCACCTGACAGAGAGATTGAATTTCAGATTGATCTGATACCGGGTGCCCAACCTTTTGCCAAGGCGCCGTATCGGTTGGCTCCGACGGAGATGAAGGAATTGATGGTGCAGTTGCAAGAGATGCTTGATAAGGGTTCATTAGACCGAGTATCTCTCCTTGGGGTGCTTCGGTCCTGTTTGTAAAGAAGAAGGACGGTAGTATGAGGATGTGCATTGACTACCACGAGCTTAACAAGTTGACGATAAGAACCGATACCCCTTACCGAGAATAGATGATCTGTTCGACCAGCTCCAAGGTGCCAGTTGGTTTTCAAGGATAGATCTTCGATCTGCTTACCATCAGCTGAAGTGAAAGAGCAGGATGTCCCTAAAACAGCTTTCCATACGCGCTATGGTCACTACGAGTTTCTTGTCATGTCCTTTGGCTTGACCAACGCGCCAGCTGCTTTTATGGATTTGATGAACCGTGTGTCGGCCGATGCTGGATAAATCAGTGATTGTGTTTATTGATGATATCCTGATTTATTCGAGGAGCGAGATTGAGCATGTCGGTCACATTCGGGAGGTTCTGGAGACGCTGAGGAGGGAGAAGTTGTATGCTAAATTCTCCAAGTGCGCGTTCTGGTTGCGCGAAGTTCAGTTCTTGGATCATGTGGTGAATCCTGACGGGTGATGGTGGACCCGGTGAAAGTGGAGGCGGTTATGCAATAGAAGTCACCAAAGACGCCATGCGAGATTCGTAGTTTCTTTGGTTTGGCGGGCTACTATAGAAGATTTATCCAAGACTTCTCTAAGATTGCTTCTCCACTGACTAAGTTAACCCGAAAAGATGTAAAGTTTATATGGATTCAAGCTCAAGAGAAGGCATTCGAGGAATTGAAGACGAGATTGACTCAAGCTCCTGTTCTGTCATTACCCGATGGAAGTGAAGACCTGGTGGTATTCTGATGCTTTCTACTCAGGGTTGGGGTGTGTGTTAATGCAGAGAGGGAAGGTTATAGCATATGCATCCCGACAGGTGAAGGTTCATTATCCTACTCATGACCTGGAGCTAGCAGCCGTGGTCTTTGCACTAAAGATTTGGAGGCACTATCTTTATGGGACGAAGTGCACCATTTTCACTGACCACAAGAGCCTGAAGTACTTCTTTGAGCAGAAGGATCTGAACATGAGGCAGAGACGGTGGTTGGAACTTATAAAGGACTATGATTGCGAGATCCATAACCATCCGGGCAAAGCCAACGTGGTGGCGGATGCCCTTAGCCGAAAGGAGAGACCCGAGCCGATTCGGGTGAAAGCTATCAGTTGATCATGACCTCCGATGTAATGAAACAAGTTAAAGAGTTTCAGGATGAGAGACTGAAAGAAGATCATCTTAACTCTGAAAGAATGAGAGGTCTGGTTGGGGAATTGGGTGAAAACACACTTGGTGTTAGAACCCAATTCGGTCGTGTGTGGATTCCTCGTTTTGGGGATCTACGGGTGAAGATAATGGATGAAGCTCACAAGACTCGATACTCCATTCACCCAGGTGCCACTAAAATGTACCAAGATATGAAGAAGGATTATTGGTGGCCGGGTATGAAGCGCGATGTGGTGGAGTATGTGAGTAAGTGCCTTACTTGCTTACAGGTGAAGGCCGAGCATCAAAAGCCGTATGAGAAGATTCAACCTTTGGATATACCGGAATGGAAGTGGGAGCACATCACCATGGACTTCATTATGAAGCTGCCGCATACCCCGAAAGGGTACGGTGCCATATGGGTGATAGTTGACCGTTTGACGAAGAGTGCTCACTTTCTACCGATCCGCAAGACATATTCATCTGAGAGGTTGGCTGATCTGTTCATCCGGGAAATTGTAACTCGTCATGGTGTGCCGGTGTCTATTGTGTCTGATCGTGACACCCGGTTTACATCTAAATTTTGGAAGAAATTCCACGACGCTATAGGGACGAGGTTACATATTAGCACGGCTTATCATCCCCAGACTGATGGTCAGTCAGAAAGGACTATTCAGACACTGGAAGACATGCTTCGGGCATGTGATATTGATTTTGGGGTAGTTGGGATGATCACCTACCGTTATCCGAATTCTCATACAACAACAACTATCATGCCAGCATTGGTATGCCACCATATGAGATGCTATATGGTAGGAGATGCAGAACACCCGTTTGTTGGTGTGATATTGGTCAGAAGGAATTGGGAAGCGTCGAGGTAATCGAGGCTATGACTGAGAAGCTTGAGAAGATTAAAGCCTTCATGAAGGCAGCCAAAGACAGACAGAAGTCGTATGCTGATAAACAACACAGGCCGATAGAGTTCCAGGTGGGTGATCGGGTTATGTTGAAAGCCTCACCTTGGAAGGGTATCATCCGCTTTCGAAAGCGGTGTAAGTTGAGCCCAAGGTATATAGGCCCTTTCCGAATCATCGCTCGAGTAGGAGAGATCGCCTATAGACTGGAGTTACCCGATGAGTTAAGTGGAATTCACCCGACATTCCATGTATCTCATCTAAGGAAGTGTTTGGCAGATAAAGATATGATTGTTCCACTGGAAGATATCGAAGTAGACGAAAGGCTCAATAACGTGGAGCAACCAGTGGAAATCATCGATAGAAAAGAGAAAAGACTGAGAAATAAAGTGGTTCCTCTTGTGCGTGTACAGTGGAAGCACAGGAAGGGATCCGAGTCAACGTGGGAGACTGAGGAAGAAATGAGACAGCATTATCCACGTTTGTTTGAAGAATAACAGGTTTTGGGGACAAAACCTATTTAAGGGGGGTGGACTTGTAACACACGGTTATTTATTATTTTGAAGCCGACGAAGGAAGAAAAAGAAATAAAGTCCAAAGTCGAGGGACCAAACTCGCCAACGAAAAAAGTCGGGTGTGTGGGAGTATATAAGGGAGAGGGCAGCCCTTACCCTCTCCCCCACACTCACAAATCAGCCAAAGAAAAGAGGAAAAAGTGTCGGTTCGGGTTGGTTCGAGTGGCCAAAATCGTTGAGGAGCGAGTCAAATCGAAGCCCTTGTCGTTGTGCTCGTTTGTGTGAGTTCTAGGACCCCACTTTTACTTGTTTTCAACCGATTTTAGGGCTGGAAAGCATCAAAAACCCGTTTTTGTATGCGTGTGTGTTTGACCCATTTGGGTGTGTTGTATGTGATGCGTTTGGTGTTTGTTTCCGGGCTTGTGTGTGCTTTTATGGTGTTGTGGTATGCATTTCTAAGGTTTAGGATGGTTGATTTAGGCTTAGAATGGGTTTGGATGAGCTTGGAGGCCAAAAATGGCAGATTAGGTTCGGGATGAACTCCTTTTTTTGCATCAGCTAGGGCTATGCGACCGACTGGAGGCCATACGGCCGATTGAGAGGCGATTGAGGTTCATTCGCACGATTGAGGGTTCATTCGTACGATTGGGAGTCCAGTCGCATGGGGAGTCATACGACTGAGGGTCCAGTCGCATAGGTGCTTAGTCGCATGAGTCCATTCGCATGAGGTCAGTCGCATAGGTGCTCATTCGCATTAGTTCCATCCGCATGAGGTCCATACGTACGACTGGGTGTCCATTCACATAGATGTTCATCCGCATGAGTCCAAACACATGATATTCAGTCGCATGGAGGCCATGCGACTGAAGGGTGTCCATACACCCGAATAGTGCTGTTGCACTCGAAGGAAAGTGTAGTTCGACTTCTGACTTTCGGGGGAAAGTGCAGATGTAAGTTTTGACATAAAGGTTCCCGTAAGAGCATGTAAGATGATTGTTATGACCTTAGAGAGTATGTTGGGCATGATGATGATGATGATGTTGCATGTTTATGCATGTTATGTATGTATGATGTTGCCCATTATGATGATGATGCCTGTGTATGATATGTTCCTTATTATGATGCATGTTTATCTTTCTTGTGGCTTTACGTGTCGTGTTAATGAATGAATAAAGTATTATGTAACGTAAAGTGAAAGATAATGAAAGGGGAACATGAAGTAAGAATGCATGCATAATTGAATAATGAATGAACGAAGGAAAGGCTTGCAAGCACATGTATGAGGTGAACAACCCTGTTGTTGCAAGAGACTCGGATAGCGAGCAATTGTTGAGATTGCCCATGAGAGCAACCCTGTTGTTGCAAGAGACTCGGATAACATGCTGTCGTTAAGGTTGCCATGAGGTGAGCAACCCTGTTGTTGCAAGAGACTCGGATAGCGAGCAATTGTTGAGATTGCCCATGAGAGCAACCCTGTTGTTGCAAGAGACTCGGATAACATGCTGTCGTTAAGGTTGCCATGAGGTGAGCAACCTTGTTGTTGCAAGAGACTCGGATAGCGTGCTATCATTGAGGAGATTGCTAGTGAGGTGAGCGACCCTGTTGTCGCAACAGACTCGGAAGAACGAATGTATAAAATGAGCGAAACTTAACGGATGTAATGAAAGATAATAATGATATTATCTGTGTATACGTATGATGTATGATCGCATGAGAATAGGAATAGTTTCAATGAAAGTAAAGTATGTTTATTTATAAAACTAGAACTCACTCAGCAACGCGGACTTTTTATGTGTTTCCAGTTGGCAGGTAATGTTGCTGAGGATGGCGCTGCGAGGCTACTCAACTCTTTTTTATGGCATCCATTTGTATAGGGCTTTTGTGATGTAATGCAACAATATATTTTGTAACTGATTAACGATGTACTATTTGGCAAAAGCTTTTATAACGTAATGAGATGTCTGTTTTGATAATTCCGCTGCAATGTTTTATGAAATTTAAATGTAATTATTTGTTATATGTGCAATGAATGACCAACTGTAGGCGTCCCGAGAACGGGGCCTTACAGAATCCGAGACCACTCATCCGGAGGGCGGCGATGAGAGTGCTAATTTGAGAGCATCAGTAAAGGAGGTTGTTGAAGAAGTTCACCAGGTCATGCAGACGATCCTACTGTCTGTGGTGACCGAAGTGATAAAGGTTGTACGAGAAGGAGAGAGGAACGAAAGGAACAGATCCTCGAGAGGACAGGAGAGGCCGGAGACCAAAACGGTTCTCTCCGATGATGAAGAAGAGGAAGAAGAGCCTGCGCCGGAGGCGGCACGAGGCTGCAACTATAGGGCATTTATGAGATGCAAGCCCCCGACTTTAGATGGAAATGGCACTGCTGCTGCTGCTCACAGGTGGGTGAGAGAGATGGAGGCTGTACTTGATAACAGTGAGTGCCGAGAGGACCAGAAGGTGAAGTTTGTTGCCCACTCATTTGTGGACTCGGCTCTATGTTGGTAGGACAATATTGTCCAAGCTGAGGGTAGCATGGATATCGGGAGGATGAGGTGGACAGAGTTGAAGAGGCTGGTGATTAAGGAGTTCTGTCCTCACCGTGAGATGGACAAAGTTGAAAGAAAGTTCCTGCAGCTGGAGGCGGGAACCATGACACATTAACAATACCACAAAATTCAATGAAATGGCACGGCTGGTGCCGGATCAGGTGACGCCTCTGTCACGAAAGATTAAGAGGTACATTCAGGGCTTGCCGGCGGATGTCCGTAGGCACATGATCGCAGCCCGACCGAGCACGTTTAGGTCGGCGGTTGATTTGGCAGGGAGATTATACGATGAAAGAACTGTGGTGGTGACAGAAGCTAGCAAGAAAGGAGAGGGTGATCGGAATTGGAACGGGAAACGACTTGGACGTGGCGGAGCCGCTCCAAGTAACAAAAGTGCACAGGTGGATGACTGGCATGTGGTCACATCCGGTGCGGGGTTGAGAAGGTATGACAAGTGTGGACAAAAACACCCTGGGGAATGTACATTGAGGACCAATATCTGTTCCGTTATGGAAGGACCTGACATGTGGCGAAGAACTGCGGTGTGAGAGATGATTCTTTTCTTGTGATGAGGAAGGCCACATGAGCAGGGATTGCAAGAAGCCGAGGGCTGAAGGTTCGGGAGTGAAGGAGGCTAGAGGAGAAGGGCAGAGGGCAAGTGCCAGAGCGTTCACGATGACTCAGGAGGAGGCTAGGACGGACCCCGATGTTGTGTCAGGTACGTTTCTAGTAAACCAAACTCTAGCTTCTGTGTTATTTGATTCTGGTGCTAGTAAGAGTTTTATTTCTGCTTCCTTTTGTGCTAGTTGCCCATTAAGAGTAGAAGTATTGGTGAGCCTTTTGAAGTAGAAACTGCCGTAGGCAAGTCTACCAAGATTTCTAAGATGATAAAAGGCTGTGACATAGAATTAGAAGGTCATAAGAAGGTCATAAATTTCCGGTTAGACCATTTGTGATGACCATAGGTGGGTCCAATGTAGTCTTAGGAATGGGTTAGTTGGCAGACTACGAGACGAATATCGTATGTCGCAAGAAGATGGTCGGACTGACAGTGCCTGATGGTAGTTCAGTGACGACCTACGGTGACTTAGTCACTACAATTCCGAAGGTGATTTCAATGGCGGTGGTGGGAAGGTGCATGAGACGTGGATGTAGTGCTTATTTGGCGTATATGAAGGATGTGGACACATTAACACGACAATTATCCGATGTACCGGTTGTGTGTGACTTCCCCGATGTGTTTCCAGAAGATTGACCAGGTGTAACACCAGATTGTTTGATCAAGTTCCAGATAGATCCGATACCCGGTGCCCAACCTGTTGCTAAGGCGCCATATCGCTTAGCCCCCATCTGAGATGAAGGAATTGATGGAGCAACTACAGGAGTTTCTCGATAAGCGGTTCATTTGGCCGAGTATCTCTCTTTGAGGTGCTTCGGTCTTGTCTGGGAAGAAGAAGGACGGAAGCATGAGGATGTATACTGACTAGGTTGACCCGTAAGGATGTGAAGTTTGTATGGGGTCAAGATCAAGAGAAGGCTTTTGAGGAGCTAAAGGCAAGGCTGACTCAAGCTCCTGTCTTGTCATTACCCGAAGGAAACGCGGACTTGGTGGTCTATTCCGATGCTTCTTACTCGGGGTTGGGTTGCGTAATAATGCAGCGAGGAAAGGTTATAGCTTACGCATCTGACAATTGAAAGTTCATGAGGTTACCTATCCTACTCATGATTTGGAGCTAGCAGCCGTGGTCTTCGCGTTAAAGATTTGGGGACACTGCCTATATGGGACGAAGTGCACCATATTCACTGACCACAAAAGATTTGAGGTACTTTTTCGAGCAGAAGGACTTGAATATGAGGCAGAGGCGATAGTTGGAGCTCATAAAGGATTATGATTGCGAGATCCATTACCATCCGGGCAAGGCCAACGTAGTGGCAGACGCCCTTAGCCGAAAAGAGAGACCCGACCCGATTCGGGTGAAGGCTCACCAATTGATTACGACCTCTGATGTGATGATGCAGGTCAAGGAGTTTCAAGACGAGGCATTGAAAGAAGATCATCTTAACTCTGAAAGAATGAGAGGTCTGGTCGTGGAGATGGGTGAAAACACGCTCGGTGTTAGAACCCGATTCGGACGAATGTGGATTTCTCGTTTTGGGGATCTACGTGGGAAGATTATGTATGAAGCCCATAAGACTCGAGACTCCATGCATCCTGGTGCCACGAAGATGTATCAAAACATGAAGAAAGATTATTGGTGGAAGGGTATCATTCGGTTCAGAAAGCGGGGCAAGTTGAGCCCAAGGTACATAGGGCCTTTCCGAATCATTGCTCGAGTAGGAGAGGTGGCCTATAGACTAGAATTACCAGATGAGTTAAGTGGAATTCATCCGACATTCCATGTATCTCATTTGAGAAAGTGTTTAGCAGACGAGGATATGGTTTTACCACTGGAGGATATCGAGGTAGATGAATGGCTCAATTATGTGAAGCAACCAGTGACAATCATCGACCGTAGAGAGAAGAGATTGAGGAATAAAGTAGTCCCACTTGTGCGCGTACAGTGGAAGCACAGAAAATGATCTGAGTCTGCATGGGAGACTGAAGAAGAGATGAGACAGCATTACCCATGCTTGTTCGAGGAATAACAGGTTTCGGGGACGAAACCTATATAATGGGGGTGGACTTGTAACACCCGGTTATTTTATTTGAAGCCGACAAAAGAAAGAAAAGAAATAAAGCCCTAAGTCGAGGGACCAAACTTGCCAAACAGGAAAACCCTTGAATGAGTGGGGGTATATGAGGGGGAAGTCAGCCCATTCTCCCCTCATTCTCCCCTTTTCATTCGGCTAGAGAGAGAGAGAGAGAAAGGATCAAGAGCAAAACCTAGGGTTTTGAAGAATCAAGCATAAAGGTTGAGGTGTAGCGGGTGGATGGATTGAAGCTCTACTCAAAGGGGTTGTTAATGTGAGTTCTAGGACCCCTCTTTTACATGTTTCAACTGATTTTGGGCTGGAACACATAGTAAAACCCATTTTTGAAGTGTGTGTTGAACCCATGTGTATGTGTTTGTGTATGATTCGAGTGGGGTTTGATTTCGGGCTTGTGTGTGCTTGAATGGTGTTGTGGTATGTGTTTCTAAGGTTTAGGATGGTTGATTTGAGCTTAGAACAGGTTTGAGAGGATTTAGAGGCCAAAAATTGCAGATTGGGTTCGGGGTAAACTGCATTCTGCATCAGCCAGGGCTCATGCGACTGGAGGTCCATGCGTCCGAATGGCATGCGACTGGAGGCCATACGGGCGAAAGGCATGCGACTGAGGTCCATGCGCATGGGTGCCATGCAACTGAGGTCCATACGCATGGAAGTCATGCGACTGAAGTTCATGTGCCTGTAAGGCATGCGATTAAAGGTTATACGACTGAGGTCCATGCGCCTGGAGGTCATGCGACTGAGGTTCATACGCACAAAGGTTATACGACTGAAGCCCATGCGCCTGAAGTAATGCGACTGAAGGCCATACGCATGGAAGCTATGCGACTGGGAGTCCATACGTATAGAGTTCATTCGCCTGATGTCCATTCGCCTAAGTGTTCAGTCGCCTGGGAGGCCATGCGACTGAAGGGTGTTCATACGCCTAAACAGGGCTCTTGCGCCCGAAAGAACTTAGTTATTTGTCTGATTCTCGGGAGAAAAGGGTAAATGTAGGCTTTGACTTGGGAGGTTCCCGGGGGTTATGTAAGTTGACTTTTGAGGTCATAGATGATATGTTGGGCATGTATCATGTATGAGTGATGCTTATGCATGATGGTATGTATGTGGTATGTTATGTATGTATGATGGTGTCTTGTATGGCGATGTTTTGTGTGATTATGTTTATGTTTATGTTCCTGTTATGTATGTGTATCTTTCCCGTGGCTTTACGTGTATAGTTATGAAAGAAATGATGAAGTATTATGTAATGTAAAGTGAAAGATAATGAAAGAGGAACATAATGATAGAATGCATGCATTAATGAACAAACGGAAGTATGAAAGGCTTGCAAGCAAAATGTACGGAGGTTTACGGCTCTAAAATGTCTTAAGCTCAACTGCGTAGGGTTTAGCTAACCCTTAAGGATACATGCAGGGGTTCCAGTCTTTGTGACTGACCAACAGTGTGGTACATGGTTTATAGTGATTACTCACCTCGGTGCTGGTGCCAGACTATGTGCAGTGTGGAAGTCATTTATGATCTTCGGCCCAGTACTCGAGTTATGCATAATGTTGAGGGGTGTAGTATACAGTGGTTTATAGTGATTACTCACCTCGGTGCTGGTGCCAGGCTATGTGCAGTGTGGAAGTCATTTATGATCTTCGGCCCAGTACCCGAGTTATGCATAATGTTGGGGGTGTAGTATACAGTTAGGATCTTTGTCGCTTACCCCGGTGCTGGTGCCAGGCTATGTGTAGTGTGGAAGTCAATTATGAACTTCGGCCTAGTACCCCATTGGTTTGGGGCATAGCTGATGACACAGATCCAGATTGTGATAAAAAATGTGATAAAGAAGGAAGGGCTAAATAAAGTATGTGACGAACAGTAAAGGAAGATAATAATGATATAATCTATGTGTATGTACTATGCATGATCACGTACAAAAGTAAAGAACGTTTTTAATGAAAGTCAGATATGTTTTATTATAAAACTAGAACTCACTCAGCAACGCTGACTTTTATGTGTTTTCAGTTGGCAGGTAAAAGTTGCTGAGGATGGCACGAGGTGGCTACTTGGCTCTTTTTGGATGGCATCCATTTTTATAATGCTTTTGTGATGTAATGCAACATGTATTTTGTAATTTGATAACGATGTATTATTTTGAAAAAGTTTTTATGGTGAAATGAAATGCCGTTTTAATGATTCCGCTGCAATGTTTATTAAAGCTAAGGTAATTATATGTTTTATGTGCGATGATTGATCAGCTGTAAGTGTCCCGGGAACGAAGCCTTACAAAATTATCACAAATTTCAAAAACTATCCATTAAAAAAAGAGTGTATTGTCGTTGTTCTCCTTTTGATCTGATCACATTTGTTATTTTCATCCAAAAATATTTTTTTCTTGCATATGACTCCCCAAGGTTCAAAAAAATTTGTCATGTTTATCCAAAAATGTTAACTTTATTATTTTAAAATGTTAAATATTTATCATTAAAAGAGTACTAATGTAAATTTTTATATAAATAAATCCTAATTTTTATTTTACGGCTGATGGGGATAATTTTTGTCCATGAAATTCATGTTTTAAAGAAAATGACTAAGGGGTTATTTGACAATTTCTGAATGATTAAGTGCTGAACCAATAAGAGGTTTGAACCATTAAGTGCTGAACCATTAAGAGGTCTGAATCACATAGAGCTAGTACATCGCTTAACTATTCAAAAACAAATGTCTGATCAATTCAGATAAGAGGTATTAACCATTCAGCATTAAACCTATTAACCATTCAGTATTAGTATAATGTTTAACTATTTAAAGACAAATGTCTGAATCATTCAGATATTTGCTTGTGAAACAAACAGACTAAAACATTAACTGCTGAACTATTCAAATATTTGAACCATTAATAGTTAATTCAGATACTGTCAAACAATCTCCTAACTTTTTCAAAACTTAAAAAAGACAAACCTAAAAATAAAAAACTTTTAAAGGGAGGAAATCGACAAATAATTAGAAAAAAATCACTCATAATATTCATACAGTACATGTAAACGGCGGGTGACGAAGTTACAGATATGACGTCGGCAGACGGAGATCCAAACGTCGGAACCGGAGGAGCTCCGGCGAACGACGAAGACGAAGTTGCAGACTACGAAAGCTTTCGACATCAAAGAATCAAACAAAATCTTCAAAAGCTACAAGCCCTCGGCATCCTACACCTCTCTCGTAACCTCAAACCAACATCAAAACCCAAAAACACCCGTCACAAACAACCGTCGTCTTCATCGTTCACCCCTACAAGACGCTCTTTCAGGTTCTTTTTTCATCTCGTTGACGTTGCTGGATCATCAGTGTCAACACCCATTTGTGAAATTCATAGGGTTTTCTTAATTCTTATTACGTGATTTGTGTTTGGATGCCTTTGGTTATGCCTATTATAATATGGTTTGATAATGTAGGTTGAAGGGCATGCCTGCAGCTAGGTATAAGATGGATGTGAAACCTGAGGTTTATACAGAAGATCACGAGAAGATGTTGGGTGATCACATAGAAAAATGGAAGCTTGTGGTGGGTGGAGATGATGGTGAGAATGAGATGAAGTCTGCTTGTTGTGGGTTCGACGGAAATCGCTGCCATCAATGCAGGTTTTAAAATCTTGAATTTGATCGAATTTTGCTGTTTGAATGTTGCAGAATTGAGATATGTGTGTGTTCTTGGTTTCAGATTTTGGTAACTGATGGTATAACAATAAATTTATAGCCCAACTGATTGATCCTTTAGTCGTTAACTCGTGAAATATTGATTGTTTACTTTCTAATCAGAGTTCCTTAATCCATTGCCATGTGTATAACAGTTTTAAAAGGGGAAAAGAAACATGTATCCTAAGTCAGCAGATTGCCTTGTGTGAGTGCGAGGCGCCTAGGCCCCGTGTGCCTTTGACTACATAGGACTATAACTGTGTGTGTGAGTTCATTTAGTGAATATATACACACTCAGCGACTAAATTAAGATCTTTGCAGGCGGAAAATTGCTGGTATTCATTCAAAGTGCTGCAAGGGTAAGACTGCCCCAGGGTTGTTCTGTGGCAATTGCTTGTTCAAAAGGTAAGTATGAGATTAAGTGATATTCCTGCAAATTGAAAATGGTCTAACTTTTACTTGAAGTATATTTTTCAATCTTAGTTCAGTTATAGATAGGCAAAAAAATAAAAACCGAACCTTCAAAAACATAATTGGCATTCTGTTTATAACATTCTTATATACGCTTAAACCTTTGGCATTCTGTTTGTAATATTATTTCCAACGTTTTGACGTGTCTCATATTGCATTTATATTAGTTAATTGGTTAAAATCGAATGAAAATACTTAAACACAACTACTTTGAGTGTTGGAGTATAAGTATGTGACTGATAATGTTTTGTTTGAGCATGTAAATTAAAAAAGTGTGAAAATACAACCATCTTTGTATCTATATTGTCCTGTGTTTCACCTTTGATTTCACTCGCCTTTTTTAAGGTTTTAATGGGTCTTATGCAGATACGGAGAAAATGTTCTAGAAGCAAGTGCGAACCCAGATTGGGTTTGTCCCGTCTGTAGGGATATATGCAACTGCAGTTTATGTCGCAGAGCGAAAGGATGGAAACCCATTGGAAATTTTTACTGCAAGGTTAGCGCGACAGCCTTATATCATTGTGATGTTTTCATATAAGAAATAAGATGTAACAACTTTGGTTGCATTTTTAGGCCTTACACCTTGGATTCAAGTCAGTGGCTCATTATCTGATTCACACCCATGGCCCTCATCGAAAGCAACATGATAGAGATGATGAAATGTCCAAAGAGTTGGTGCAGGATGATAGGGAACATGTTTTGATCAAGAAAAACATCAAACATCATGATCGCGATCAGCAATGTGAAAGAGACAATGGTGATGTTGTATCCAGATATGATATGTGTTCCTTGTGATGCTGCTGATGATGAGGATTGTTCTAGTGAACATGATTAGACGCAGGCGTAGCAGTCGTAGATACTTGATTGCTGTCTTTTGAAATTAATCTTTTTTGGGTTCCACAAGTGATCAAAACTTTATAACAAGTACTGAATTTTGGAAGCTTCAAGATGGAAAACTCAGGTAAGTGTAATGTAAGTTCTGAAAGGTAACATGTTAGAAATGTTGAAGTTGAACTGCTACTGCTACCAATGGAAATTTGTGAATGGCATTCGGTTTTGCATTAGAAACTGTAGACGCGCCTATATGGACGTGTAGGATAATGGGTCAACATGAGCATGACATGCAAGGATACTTGATTATAATGGCTCAAAATTCGTCACTAAATTATGAATTAAATACTTAATCTTTATGTTACAAACCTTAAACATATGGCTTAGGCAGGTTACCCGTTTTAATGACTTAGGCTGATTACCCGTTTAAACAAATTCTAACCACTTATTTATTATCAAGTTCGTAGTTATAGTTTTAAGGATTTAAGCGGGTTAACAGTCTAAACCCACCCTAATTTGTGTATTTTCCTGCGTGTTTGTAGTTATATTTGTCTCGATCTACATGTCATGGTTTTATCTTTTTTGTGTGTTCCTCGTACGAATAGAAGGGCAATATTTGTTTCAATTTAACATGGTCGTCGAACACCTTGGTTTCTTGATTTGAAAATTAACATAAAGCAAAAAGAAGATATCAATAAAAATCAACAACATCAAATAAAACGAAGCTAAGAATATTCATGTTATTGGAAATGCCACATCCCAACTGCAAACATCAAGTATTGATTTGAACCGAATGCACCTTCTATGATCTTTATATTCTTCTTCACACCCTGCACAAGGAAGAAGTTGATATAATTCTTTTCTTGGGTTGTATAATAATGAAAGGAAGAAAGTGTAATTGTTCACATACTGCTGGTAAGAGATTGTGATTCCTCCGGCTGCGGGATCAGCAATGGCGGAAAAGGCTTCGTGGGACAAGTCAAGGTCGCCCTTGCAACCAGGTGGCGGGCAGAAATCGGTGATCATTACGGTCACAGTGGGGTTGGAGGTACAAGGGTGTGGTGTACCTAGGTTGGTTCCACCGGTACAAGTCACCTGGAAATATTTTCCACAAGCAGCTCCACCCTGCCATAAATCTTGATTTGCAGCGGCTATCATAACTCCTTGATCTTGAAACCCAAAACACGCTGATGCTGTAATAACAATTATAAAAACATGTTCATGAATAATTCATTAGGGGATAATATTCATCTATATCTATAATAGTGTAATGTATGATTACGTAAGTATGGAGGGCCATTGATGGTTCCAATCCCAGTATCAGATGACACGATACTTAGAAGGGTCATAATTATGAGAATGCTAGAGTATGTCCCAACCGACGCCATTGAAGTTAAACACGTGTAAGTTTTATGAGAGAGAATTTTAAAGTTGTTGTGATGAATTGAGTGAAAGAGATGGTTATTTATACTATATACAAGTAGAATAAAATAAGAAACAAACATACTGCAACTTTTTACATTGTGCTTCACAAATGATATACTTGAAAGATAACGAACATTGTTTTAATAAATGTCTTTGCCTTCGTCTTTTTCCAGAAAATGAAACAATCCGCTGGCCAGTTAGAGGAAGAGTTAAACATCAAAATCAATTGACACAATGTAATGTACTCCATTATTCGACTGGCTTTTCGATCGTGTTGTACTTTCATCATGAAACTATGAAAATTTAACTCAAACTTATTATTAACCGTTATGTGACGGGGGAGCTAGGTCAAGTATGTAAGTAATTAGTTTAAGTTTACGTTGCATGCATGCCTATTTAAAGGCTTTGTTTGGTTATCAATAAATATACATGGCTTTCACATACCAATCTCTTTTGTTCTTGTGATTTTACGAAAAGTTAACCCTCAATTAGGTTGATCTTGATTATATATGTGCATCCACAATTACAGAGAGATACACTGAAATATGAATATGTCATTTTGAGTTTTAGGCTTGTAAAAATACGTCATTTCTTACAAACCTAAAACATATGGTCGTGGTTATATAATATGCTGATAAATGTGGCGGTCATATGATCTATTTATTGGTTTTGTTCGTGTAATAAAAACTTTGCATCGTCTTAAAATATGTTATTTGTTATTTATTTACCTTGTAGGAATTGAGTTTGATTAAAGTTGGAGTCAATGTTACGATGACACAAGTAAAATGGATGTTGAATGCAATGGTTTGAGAAAATTAATTTAATTTAAAAGTGAATTCTTCGGCATATTGTGTACATTTTACCGATCTCCTTCAGTAGGTTGTGTAAGACTCAAACAAACATATGAGTGTTTGAATTTTTTTTGATATGTATGGTAAGGTCTTTGACGAACACCATTTATGTATCTTGTAAACGACAATACACGGTTTGGAAAACTAAAAAAATAGAAATTGAAAGAGGCAATGGGTCGTTTAGCATGTCATACTAGTAAAGATTATAATCAAGAAATTTCTCTTGAAATAACTGCAGATATATAATAATGATATCATCACATACTTAAATCTGGTCCGATCAATCAACTAGTAAGATGACTAGTTTGTCGTTTGATCTGTTTATGAAAACAGTGCATAACATTGAAATGGTCAACATGAATGATGACTTTACTACACAGAAAATGCCAAAGATAGGACAAACTTTATCGCCATATTATGGGTTTCATTGTTTCAACACGTTGGTAGATATATTAAGAGCTGTCTGGTAGCCACTTAATGATTTTATTAAAAGGCTACCTCTGGATCGATTAGCATCCAGAGTGTTTGGTTCACTAGAATAATATCTTTTAATAATTCATTAAACCTCTTAACCATTCGGCTTTAAACACATGTTGATACCATAAGAGAACAACACTACCCCTTTACCCTAATAAACTTTCTAACATCTAATATCACCTATGAGCCATCGTACGCACCCGACCCAATCTTTAACCATAGTCCAGTTGCTTACTAGTCTTCTCGTCGGAATTGAAGATTTCGCAGGAGAATAGAGGGTCTCGCCAGAACTAAAGATCTCGTCAAAGAATAGAAGGTCTCGTCGAACTCCAATCTTCACTCGTTTCCGGTCTCTAGGTCTTGTAGGATCCCAAAGAAACCATAAACCAATTCGATTACTTCATTATTTTTATCTTTCATTTTCTCTTCTCTATTAAAATATGATTCAAACTTACGTGTGCATGGAAGCTATGGACTGGGTATTATCCACGTGATTAATTGTTGAGTCAGTCTTTTGTTTGTTAGCATAATAATAGGTCAAGGATGTATCCGTTGGACCTTAGTTTGTTGAGCTTTTTCAGTACTTTTTCTAGTATTTAAATGGCATCTGCGCATGCTTATTTTCTTGTACTTCATCTTATTCAATCTATCAATAAAAGCTTCCATTGCATTGTTCTTAATTATTCACGATTCTTGTTTGTTCTATACCAACAGTTTTGGTATCAGAGCCAAATCTGAATCCTTCTCACTGAACTATATTCCCCTCTGCACTCATGGCCGAAAATCAGATTGCCCCTAACCTAACTCCAGCCCCCGTTGTTCCTGTGTTCAAAGGAGAAGGCTATGAACACTGGAGCCTTCGAATGAAGACCATACTTCGATCCCGCGAACTATGGGATGTTGTATACCTTGGTGTCACTGCTGCAGATGATGGATCTCGAGACCACAAGGAGGCAAGGAAGAAGGATGCTTTGGCTATGTCGTTGATTCAGAAGGGAGTTCATGACCAGTTGTTTTCTCGCATTGCTGCTGCTGAATCAGCCAAAGCAACTTGGGACCTGCTGCGAGTGGAGTTTCAAGGTGACTCTCAAGTACAATTTGTAAAACTACAAGGACTGCGTAGAGATTTTGAGAATCTCTCAATGAAGGAAGATGAAGTCGTGGGAGATTACTTCTCCCGTGTTATGGACAATGTAGGACGTCAACGCTCCTATGGGGAAGAGCTCACCGACCAGAAAATAGTTGAAAAAATTCTTAGGAGTTTGTCACCAAAATTTGATTATGTCATCCCTTCTATTGAAGTAGTGTATGATCTCGCTGAAGTAACACCTGTGAAACTCATGGGTCTACTTCAATCGCAAGAGGAGAGGATCAATAGTCGACTACCAACTGAAAGAGCCGCAAAACCTGCGGAGCATCCCGATGAACAAGCGCTTCAGGTGTTTCATGATCAGGCCAAAGCCCCACGTGGTAGAGGTCGTGGTCGAGGATCATCTCGTGGTAGAGGAGCTGGTCGAGGTAGAGGTACACTGGATTGTAGCAAGGTACCACAATGTTATGTATGTAAAAAATATGGCCATGTTAAAAAAGATTGTTGGTACAACGATGAACCCCAAGTGAATGTTGCCGAGAATGAAGACGATAATGAGGGTGCAGATAATGAGAATCAACATCTCCTACTGGCATTCCACTCCAGCACCGAGGCAGATGTACATTCATCAACAGTTTTAGTGACCAAGGATGGCCATTCCAACTTGACGTCCAACATGTTGTTTGTCGACTCAGGCTGCTCAAATCACATGACCAAGGCCAAACAAAGCTTTGTCTCACTTGATGAGACTTTCAAATTGAGTGTTCATTTAGGTGATAAAAAGAAATTGGCGGTTGAAGGTAAAGGTGCTGTAAAGGTTCATACTGGTCAAGGTACTTACAAACTACTTGAACATGTTTATTATACACCTAAGATAGAATATAATCTTTTGAGTGTTGGCCAACTCATGAGAAAGGGTTATGCCATTTACTTTGGTGATGAAAAATGTGTGATCAGGAATAAAGCCACCCAACAAAACATCACGGATATACCTGTTGCTACTAATAATATGTTTGTGGTTGATGCTAAAAGTCTCTTAACAATTCAAGAAAACAAGATAGATCCAGAAACTTTTCAGTGGCATTGTCGGTATGGCCATCTCCATTTGGGTGGACTCAATGTTTACATGATAAGGGAATGGTTATTGGTTTACCCAAAATCAATACCTCTGGTACATGTGAAACATGTGTTCGTGGCAAGCAGACAAGGAAACCATTTCAGTCGACCTCATGGAGAGCTAGGACCAAGTTGGGGCTTGTTCACATAAATCTATGTCACACCCCAACCTTGACGGCGGAATCGTCGAGATGTGAGGGTTAAGATTGTTCACAGCCACATAACGCTATATTAAATTGCAAATATCATTTATCATAAGTCTTAAAATGAAATACAACCATAAGTCTCAAACAAGTGATAAGTTCAAACATAAATCAAAACATAACATAACATTTTGTTTATTTAACTAGGTCCAAGTCCTAGTTTTATTGCAAGCTTCAAAGTCCACTTTAAACTTGGGTGTTTCCTGAAACATGATAAAAATAAGAGTCAACTAAAAATAGTTGGTGAGTTTCCAAGGTTTTCATACATAATATGAAAAAGGTTACAAGTAGCAATTCATGTCATGGGTCATAAGCAAGTAAGGTTATAGAACACATATCGTTACAACTAAACCTCGACTTGATTACAAGTATAAAATATTGGCTAAGTGTATTTGGTTTCCATGGTGAACAAGCATACGTCATCAGGAGTCGGCAATACCTCGACTTTAGCACCAAATAGGCTTGTCAGGCCCAAAGATCTAAGACGTCGCCAGGCTAGCAATAGTTAATGAATGTAAACAAACTATGTATCTCATATAATCACTTACAATACACAAATAACCATGACAAAATAATAAGTTGAATTGCAAGTGATTTACAAGTCTCAAATGTGTATAAGTGTATCATGTATAAGCAATCATGTTTCACCCCAAAATAGTGTGAAAATATGAAAAAGGGGCAAGAAAACTCACATGGCAATAAGTATGAGAATGAAGATTAATAAGATTGTTAATAAACATTGTTCCAAGATGAAACGTCACAAGGCACCTAAATATATACATATATATTATAAGATTTAGGTTAATAATAAGGTTTTAACGATTAAACGCGAACTAGGGTTTCATTAAGGGTTTGGGGTTTTTATTTATTTATTTATAATATGGTTATTTATCGAATTCATGAATATACAAATTGTTAGAACTTAACTAATCATTTTTATAAGGATTAAATAATGATTTAAAATAGAATATCATAATTAATGTAATTGATCCAAAATTAAAGACAACGTAATGACTAATAACAATTCAGTGATTCAACTATTTAAAACTATTTTTACGAACATACACTAATTATAACATTTTAAAAATATTCTATATATATAAAAAAATGCTTAAAAGTTTAAAGAATTAATTCAACAGAAAATATTTAGTTAACTTCTAAAATAAACAAAATTTATAAAATTGATTTTTATAATTTTTAGAAATTTTATAAAAAGTTTTTAAAGGCTAGAAAGCCCTAAAAATATATGTGAGGTTGCCCGGGTTTCGAACCCGGGACCTCTAGTTTGAGGTGTGTGTGTAACCATTAAGCTAAGGGCCGAAGCCATGTCCTAAGCTTGTTTCTGAACTTTAAGTTATCATCTAGAAAGAAAACCCCAAAGCCATAAGAACCCTAGAACGATTTGATCTCAATTGAACCCCGATTCGATTCAATTGCAGGTTAGATTCATGGGGCTTTTATTCCCCATGTTAAAACGATCATGAGGATATGCTTAATTACCCATTTCGAAGTTGGCCACTATAAGAACAAATGAAGAACACTTGCGGCTTGGTCGAAGTCGGTTCACGATGAGGATGTGCACGATAATCAAATTCCTTTTGCAGAAAGCATCTAAAGGCCTAGGTGAACCATAGCCCTCTATCAATTGAGATCATTAACGCTCGGAAGTTAGTCTTTGTTTGAGTTGCAGGTCGACGGGTATGAGGTCGATGATCTTCAAGGTCTGTGTGTTTTCAGATGCAATTGGGGGTCAAAACTGTTTAAGGGTGTTGTTTAGATGATTTGCCCTCGATCATAATGGTTTGTCTTTATCTGTTTCGAGTCGAACGAGCTCTCACTTTGATTGCAATTTTCGGTTTCGAGTGTGCAGCCTTAATCAACCGTATTAATTCAATTAATGGTGTCTTTATGTTCGAAACCGGTACACGAAGGTGTAGGAACGATTTAATTGCAAGTTAAGCAAGCGTTATAGGTGGTTTAACGTTCGCCGGAGTTTGGCCGGAGGTGAGGCCGGAGCAAGGGGAAAGGGCGACGGTGGGTTTGGGATTTTAGAAGAAATTACACTTTTGGCCCCTGAAGTCTTGTGTTCTTATCATTTTATGCTTAGACTTTATTATTATTATTTTTTTAAGATTTCAAATTGACATAAAGACCCCCCCTCCATAACATTAATCTAAATTATCCAAGTATTATTATTATCATTACTTCTTTTATTATTATTATTACTTCTTTATTATTATTATCTTTGTTATTATTATTACATTATTATTATAGCCCAATTTAATAGTTAAGTTATTAACTTTTATATTAGAACTTAAAGACAAATTAAATTTTTAACATAAGTAACCCAAAACGACATTAACTTTTAATTAACGTAAAAATACCGGATGTTACAGTCTCCCCAACTTAAAAGAATTTCGTCCCGAAATTAAGAATGAACTTAAATGAACAAAAGGATTAAAATGAAAGGTAAGTGTACAACGGCCAGTGATAAACGTTTGATTACGGATGAGATGTTTCACTTTATGGAACCTTACAAGTCTCTTGACATAATGCATACCAATTTGAACTCTTCCAGTGAAATACGAGACTCTTTGAGAGTTGGCACATGAAACGTTGGAAGACGGTGGCGAGTTACCGTGGTATATTAGACATCATCTAGAACGTATTTACGTAATAAAGTGATGACTTGGAATCAATGAAAAGACCATCAATTGTATGAAAGGTTAACCGTCGGAATTTAAGAATCCTAAACGTCACTATATGAGATGATCTTAACGCATATCTTGTGAATATGTATCTCTCCTTTGACCAATCATCGGTCTAAGAATAATACGATATGCGAAAATTTTGGAATAGGTTCACGACGATGGTTAGGAACATTATTAAAAGCAGAAAATGAATTGATCATCTAAATTAATGATCGATGTTTAACGACATACCACGGTATACGACTATTTGAGATAGATACAAGCCAATTTCTCGACCCATTAACCCACATGAGTCAATATGAAATTAGTTAATCGGTCTATAATGCACCATTTGTCATCATGGCATCTAAGATAAGAGGCACTTAGTGATGAAAAGTTAAACAGGAGATTCATAGGAACACGAATGTTAGGCTTTGTCATATGTGAAGGTAAGACACTTGGACACATACCAAGTTATGTCTTTTCTTTTATACCAAACCCATGACTACAAATTACGAAATTTTATGAACCTTTATATCCGCGTCACAATGTAGGTAATAACGAGTCTCGTTGATCGAAATCAAGATAGTGTTTTAATGATTTTCAATGGTTAAGGATTAAAGACGATTTAAGAAATGACGCGAACAATAGGAAATGTACTTATATTTTGCAAAGTAGCAAATTTCCAAGTATAGTTTGCATACGCAGTTCAACAAACCATAAGCACAGCTGAGAACATTTGTATGACTAGAAAGACATGAGCATAAGTTGATAATGTCTTTGGCAGAAAGATTGTTTAGGAAGGCTACCATCGTGCAATCATGTGTTGATGATATCTCAAAATGAAAGTTGATAAGTAAGGAATAAATGGTTCGATGTAGCTAGATCGAGTTAAAACATGAAGATAAAGGGAAAGAAATCGATTTAAGAATTCAAATGCTCCAAGCTCGGAATCAAAATCAACCTAGAGTGATCGGGTCTCCTTTCGGGTTCAGAAATCATGCTTTGGCTTGATAGGTCCAAACACTAACATTGGTTCCCCCTTCAAGTTACTACATGTTTCTTGTCACTTGATTAAAACCTTAGTAAGTTGGAGATCAAGAAATGAGAATAGTCATCAAGGTGTGGTTTTCACTCCTAACTTGATGGTGTATTCCCAAGGTATGACCACTAACTTACCAATCAAAAAGTTCGATCCCAACTCCTTGTTGAGGATCCACAGAAATAAGACGAGGTAACTCACCATTAAGGTAAGGGAAATCACTCCTATCTTAACGGTGAAGTTTTACAAAAACAAAATATATCAAGATGAACTTCTTCATCAAAATCCAGAATTCACTCCTACTTTGGTGAAGTCGTCTCACTTGAACAAATACAATTCATAAAGATGATATTATCATCAAGGTATGGAATTCACGCCTATCTTGATGATTGAATTTCATAATAGCAAGAAAACAATCGAAGATTGACATTTGTCACCAAAGTACGGGTTTCAATCCTATTTTGGTGAGATCATGTCATTTGTGAAATGCCAATCCAAAGAAAATAATTGAGGCCAATCCTCGGGATAAAGAAATCACCCCGATCCAGAGGATGAAATTTTATAAATCACAATTGGAAACCATTTATCGAAACGAATAGAGAATCATCAAAGTAAGGGAATCACCCCTGTTTTGATGAGTTAGAATCATTTAAGAGATACGGATGTTCTTAGTTATAGGTTGACTTACAAAATCTTGCATCTCCCATGGTGCAAACGGTATGAAGTTTGACATAACAGCGAAAAGAAAAAGAATATCAATTAGAAATTCAGGAAATTTCAAGTTACATCAATGTAACAAAAGAGAAAATCATGCTTACAAGCTTAGGATCAAAGTTCGAGATAACAGAATTTGTTGTGGTGTTCAAATCTTGGATGGTTTCAATCGTCAAAATCAAGGGCAGGAATTATTCGACACCACAATGAGATGTGAACATTCGATTCACAATCGAAAGGCAATACATGAACTCCTCAAGACATGAGGTCAACCATAACCTTATTAAAGACATGCGTACTTATCAGCGATCACTCATCTCAAGGGTTTCGAGTCAAGTAAATGGATTCAATGATCGAGTCAAATCACCATTTACACTTTGCCTAGACAAAGTATCTCGAGATGTAGGAATTCCACCTATAGCATTGCATGTTCTTAGTTATGGGACACATCCTTAAGAAGACTTGAGAACCATAAGTAACGGTTTAAAGTTTTGAAGACCATTCGTTTTAGATTCCCAATATCATTGGATATATTAAGAGTCATGCACACGTTGGTCAAGGTATAGAAATAGATACATGAAACGCTCAACGTGTAACGGTGTTAAAACGTAAGAGTTGAAATGTAAAATGGGTTCAATATTAGCAGGAACATTATATATGTTAAAAATAAGAAAATATTGAAACTTTGGTGATAAACCAGCTCAAGAAAATCAAGGATTTTTAAGATACAAAGAGGATGGTTCCATTTGGTAACACATTACGATTTGGAATCGTTGACACGTCAAGGTAAATTGACCCATTTGCCATAGAGACTTGTGTATGTTGACCATAGTTTATCACTCATCCCAGAAATCCCAGGTAAGCATAACTGGTCTCACAATGAGATTTATACGATATGCTTGCCTTAGCCCGAAGGCCTTTTGCCAGGAAATCCAGAATACAGGTGTCTATGTGTCACACAAATTTCTTTGGTTTATGAAATCAAAACCTTGATGAGATTTTCATAGATTAGACATAGAGTCTAAGGAACTAAACCCATGATAAGTGGAGATTCCACATGTCGTTGAGAATAGGTTTAGGAAGTTCATTTGTCGGGGAGAATCAAAGAGTTAAAGTTAAGTTTAGGGAGACAAGTAACTAAGTTTAAGCATACATAAGGCAATCCTATGCTAAGGCATCAAGTTGCACAAAAGGCATAGCATTATGTAGCATGCAAACAACATGTAAGCACAAAGGTATAAGGATCTTTCTATGAGGTTCATGCAACTATAGTCTAGGTCACCATTTCTAATAACCTAAATCCCTATAGTTATGGGCTCTGATACCAATCTGTCACACCCCAACCTTGACGGCGGAATCGTCGAGATGTGAGGGTTAAGATTGTTCACAGCCACATAACGCTATATTAAATTGCAAATATCATTTATCATAAGTCTTAAAATGAAATACAACCATAAGTCTCAAACAAGTGATAAGTTCAAACATAAATCAAAACATAGCATAACATTTTGTTTATTTAACTAGGTCCAAGTCCTAGTTTTATTGCAAGCTTCAAAGTCCACTTTAAACTTGGGTGTTTCCTGAAACATGATAAAAATAAGAGTCAACTAAAAATAGTTGGTGAGTTTCCAAGGTTTTCATACATAATATGAAAAAGGTTACAAGTAGCAATTCATGTCATGGGTCATAAGCAAGTAAGGTTATAGAACACATATCGTTACAACCAAACCTCGACTTGATTACAAGTATAAAAGATTGGCTAAGTGTATTTGGTTCCCATGGTGAACAAGCATACGTCATCAGGAGTCGGCAATACCTCGACTTTAGCACCAAATAGGCTTGTCAGGCCCAAAGATCTAAGACGTCGCCAGGCTAGCAATAGTTAATGATTGTAAACAAACTATGTATCTCATATAATCACTTACAATACACAAATAACCATGACAAAATAATAAGTTGAATTGCAAGTGATTTACAAGTCTCAAATGTGTATAAGTGTATCATGTATAAGCAATCATGTTTCACCCCAAAATAGTGTGAAAATATGAAAAAGGGGCAAGGAAACTCACATGGCAATAAGTATGAGAATGAAGATTAATAAGATTGTTAATAAACATTGTTCCAAGATGAAACGTCACAAGGCACCTAAATATATACATATATATTATAAGATTTAGGTTAATAATAAGGTTTTAACGATTAAACGCGAACTAGGGTTTCATTAAGGGTTTGGGGTTTTTATTTATTTATTTATAAATATGGTTATTTATCGAATTCATGAATATACAAATTGTTAGAACTTAACTAATCATTTTTATAAGGATTAAATAATGATTTAATAAAGAATATCATAATTAATGTAATTGATCCAAAATTAAAGACAACATAATGACTAATAACAATTTAGTGATTCAACTATTTAAAACTATTTTTACGAACATACACTAATTATAACATTTTAAAAATATTCTATATATATAAAAAAATGCTTAAAAGTTTTAAGAATTAATTCAACAGAAAATATTTAGTTAACTTCTAAAATAAACAAAATTTATAAAATTGATTTTTATAATTTTTAGAAATTTTATAAAAAGTTTTTAAAGGCTAGAAAGCCCTAAAAATATATGTGAGGTTGCCCGGGTTTCGAACCCGGGACCTCTAGTTTGAGAAGGTGTGTGTGTAACCATTAAGCTAAGGGCCGAAGCCATGTCCTAAGCTTGTTTCTGAACTTTAAGTTATCATCTAGAAAGAAAACCCCAAAGCCATAAGAACCCTAGAACGATTTGATCTCAATTGAACCCCGATTCAATTCAATTGCAGGTTAGATTCATGGGGCTTTTATTCCCCATGTTAAAACGATCATGAGGATATGCTTAATTACCCATTTCGAAGTTGGCCACTATAAGAACAAATGAAGAACACTTGGCGGCTTGGTCGAAGTCGGTTCACGATGAGGATGTGCACGATAATCAAATTCCTTTTGCAGAAAGCATCTAAAGGCCTAGGTGAACCATAGCCCTCTATCAATTGAGATCATTAACGCTCGGAAGTTAGTCTTTGTTTGAGTTGCAGGTCGACGGGTATGAGGTCGATGATCTTCAAGGTCTGTGTGTTTTCAGATGCAATTGGGGGTCAAAACTGTTTAAGGGTGTTGTTTAGATGATTTGCCCTCGATCATAATGGTTTGTCTTTATCTGTTTCGAGTCAAACGAGCTCTCACTTTGATTGCAATTTTCGGTTTCGAGTGTGTAGCCTTAATCAACCGTATTAATTCAATTAATGATGTCTTTATGTTCGAAACCGGTACACGAAGGTGTAGGAACGATTTAATTGCAAGTTAAGCAAGCGTTATAGGTGGTTTAACGTTCGCCGGAGTTTGGCCGGAGGTGAGGCCGGAGCAAGGGGAAAGGGCGACGGTGGGTTTGGGATTTTAGAAGAAATTACACTTTTGGCCCCTGAAGTCTTGTGTTCTTATCATTTTATGCTTAGACTTTATTATTATTATTTTTTTAAGATTTCAAATTGACATAAAGACCCCCCCCCCATAACATTAATCTAAATTATCCAAGTATTATTATTATCATTACTACTTTTATTATTATTATTATTACTTCTTTATTATTATTATCTTTGTTATTATTATTACATTATTATTATAGCCCAATTTAATAGTTAAGTTATTAACTTTTATATTAGAACTTAAAGACAAATTAAATTAACATAAGTAACCCATAAGTCTCATGTAGGTAGTAGAGGCCCTTACAAAATAAACGACATTAACTTTTAATTAACGTAAAAATACCGGATGTTACATCTATGTGGACCCATGAAAACCCCTAGCTTGGGTCATAGTCTCTACTATCTATTATTTGTGGATGACCTGACACGTATGTGTTGGGTGTATTTTTTGGCCAAGAAGAGTGAAGCCTTTGAGAAGTTCAAGCACTTTAAACTCATGGTGGAGAAAGAAAGCAACCATTCGATTAAAGTTCTTCGTTCCGATAGGGGTGGTGAATTTTGTTCTCAAGAATTTAATGCCTTTTGCATGGCGGCAAGCATCAAAAGAGAAATAACCATTCCATATACCCCTCAACACAATGGGGTTGTGGAACGGAAAAACCGAACTGTGATGAACTTAACTAGAAGCATGCTGCGGGAACGTGATCTACTAAATTCTTTTTGGGCTGAAGCCGTTGCGACTGCCATCTATACCATCAACCGATCACCAACAAAAGCCCTTATTCATCAGACTCCTATACAGGCTTGGACAGGTATAAAACCTTCTGTCTCACATATGAGAATTTTTGGATGTATTGCATATGGTTTTATTCCGTCTCAGCTCAGAAGAAAACTAGATGACAGATCTGAAAAAAATGTGTTTATTGGTTACTCTCAACTTAGTAATGGGTATAGACTCTATAACCCACATACTAAAAAATTCAATACCAAAAGAGATGTGACTTTCTTTGAAGATCAGTCATGGGAGTGGAAAGCTACTGGAGGTAGTACAGAAAGCAAGCATACTTTTGACCATTTTCCTTTTGATTCCACTGTTGAAACTACAAATCCTACTACTACCCAATATGACCCACCTACCACTATTCAACATGACCCATCAACATCACCTTCAACTAGTCAACCTAACCCATCACCATCAACTTTACCTACTCAATCAAATTCGTATTCTTCATCCATTCCTCATAATCTACCCTCATCATCTACCATACCCTCAAAAAGAACCTCCAAACCACCAAGTTATTATTATAGTGGTGAAGGTCTTTCTGATAGTGAAACTGAACTAACTGTATGCCAGTTTGCACTTAATGTTGCAGATCCCATTTCTTACATTCAAGCTGCAAAGTCCGAAAAATGGATTGAAGCCATGCATCGTGAACTTCAATCCATTGAGAAAAATAAAACATGGGAGCTTGTACATCTTCCCCCCGGGAAAACTACAGTTGGAGTCAAGTGGTTGTATAAAACCAAGATTGGTTCAGATGGTAACATATTGAAGCATAAAGCCCGACTTGTGGCTAAGGGGTACTCACAACAACCGGGAATCGACTTTCAAGAAACATTTGCACCGGTAGCCAGATTCGAAACAATCAGACTCCTATTAGCTGTTGCGGCTCAGATGGAGTGGAAAGTGCATCAGCTTGATGTTAAGTCCGCATTTTTAAATGGTGACCTCATGGAGGAAATATATGTCGAGCAGCCAGAAGGTTTTGTTGACAAGCATAATCCTGAAATGGTGTACAAGCTTCATAAAGCTCTATATGGATTAAAACAAGCTCCCCGAGCTTGGTACTCAAAGATTGACAGTTACTTTGCTGAACATGGTTATGAGAAAAGCATTGAGCCAACTCTATATGTTAAAAAGACTGTATCTAATGATATTATCTATGTTTGTCTGTATGTAGATGATATTATTTATACATCCTCAAATGCCGAATTGATTCAAGAGTTCAAATACAGAATGGAACAGGCATTTGAAATGACTGACATGGGTCTTCTCAAACTATTCTTAGGGCTTGAAGTTAAGCAAACCTCCAAAGGTATTTTTCTGCACCAAACTAAGTATCCCAGGAACTTGTTAACGCGGTTCAATGTCAATAACTCTAAATCAGAGGTTACACCCATGAACTACAACGAGAAGTTAAGTCTTGATGATGGGGCTGAAAAGACGGATGGTGAGACCTTTCGAAGCTTGGTTGGTAGCCTTATTTACTTAACTCACACTCGATCCGATTTGGCGTTTGCTGTAAGTATGGTTGCTCGTTTTATGCAAAATCCTTCGAAAATTCATGCAGGAGCAGCACGAAGAATATTGAAGTATGTAGTTGCTACTATTGATTTTGGAATATGGTATGTCAAAACAGATGAGTTTGCATTAATCGGGTATAGTGATAGTGATTGGGCCAGCTGTATCGATAACAGAAAGAGTCTCTCGGCCTATGTATTTTCAATGGGATCAGGTGTTATATGTTGGAGTTCAAAGAAGAAGTCCACAGTTGCTCTTTCTAGTACGGAAGCTGAATACATTGCAGCAACCGGAGCAACATGTCAGGCTATATGGCTTAGAAGGGTGCTTGAGGATTTGAGTTTAAAGCAGCTAAATCCTACTATTATCCTATGTGATAATAAGTCTACCATTAATCTGTCAAAAAATCCAATACATCATAATCGATCTAAGCATATTGAGCTTCGGTATCACTTTATTCGAGAGATGGTTGAAAAGGAGCAGGTTGCATTGGAGTATTGTAACACGCATGAACAGTTAGCAGATGTCTTCACCAAATCTTTAACAAAAGAAAAGTTTGTCTATTTTAGGTATCTACTGGGAGTAACAAAGTTTGAATCAAGAGAGGGTATTTTTTTATGATTCAAACTTATGTGTGCATGGAAGCTATGGACTGGGTATTATCCACGTGATTAATTGTTGAGTCAGTCTTTTGTTTGTTAGCATAATAATAGGTCAAGGATGTATCCGTTGGACCTTAGTTTGTTGAGCTTTTTCAGTACTTTTTCTAGTATTTAAAGGGCATCTGCGCATGCTTATTTTCTTGTACTTCATCTTATTCAATCTATCAATAAAAGCTTCCATTGCATTGTTCTTGATTATTCACGGTTCTTGTTTGTTCTATACCAACATTCTCCCCCTTCAAAAACCCAAGATTTGACATCAACCACCGATACTACCTCCACACCCCACTGCTCTCCAATAATCCAACGTCGGTTCTCCAATAATCGTCGTCAACCCTAGAAATGGCGTTTGATTAATCAACATTCAAAAAATATTAGTTGTCTTGATCCATTTCAACCAACAATAGAACACCACAACAGCCAATGTTCTGCGACAACTAATTCTTGCTCCAGTTCTTCATTTGGTGGATAAGGAGGAAATTGAATACAACTTAAATACTTGCTTTGCATCCTAAATTATGTTTTCAAAACGATTTGCCAAACACCATCTTCTTGATGTATGAAGATGATGTTTTGGATCGTGTAATCAAGATTTGATTTTCAAGTAACTGAGGAATCTAGATTCTAATTTTATGTAAACCGAATGAAGATCAAATTATGTAATTGAGTTTTAATTTTCAAGTTAAGAAATGTGTTGTTTTGAACTTTTGATATATTATTTTGATAGCGAATAGTAAAATAGTAATTATGTATAGTTAATCAAAGGTCCAACAAACATTATTATTGGTTCAAAACTTACTACTTAGAGTCTCTTACCCAATTAGACCTTCTATTCATTCAATACTTACTAGTTTAAAGGTTACTGAACATCTTTTAATCTAAGGTATGAAGGTTAGTCGAGATGTATGCATATGATTTTGATGATGATGATGATAAAGAAAGTCATAAGGTTAAACTTCCCAACTAGATTGATAGTTTGAATGTACATAAAAGATTTGCCAAGTTACAAAAAAGTTAATGGTGGAAACAAAATACGCATATGTAACACCCACCTGAAATTTCATATTAATGAGTAAAAAGAAAATAGAAGGAAGTTTGGGAGTAATATAAATGACAAGGGACTAAAAGGGGGGGGGGGGGGGTAAGACAAAACCCTGATGGATGACTGTAAAGGAAAAGGGTTCGCCCCTTTTCATTGATTCTTGCACTAAAAGTCTTACCCTAAGCAGTTTAGAGAGAGATAAGAGTTGTGGTTTTAAAGAAAAAAAGTTGAAAAACAAGAAAAAAATGTATGACTATAATTATCATGTTTTTCTATAGATCTAAGTTAAATCTAGACTTGAATGATGTTTATGATGTATTAAAATAAATAAAGTTTGAATGGTGAGTTCAAGATCTTCTTATTTAAATGTTTTTGTCTTCCTTTTGGGGCTAATATACATACTATTTTGATAGTGAATGGTAAAATAGTAATTTTGTATAGTTAATCAAAGGTCCAACAAACATTATTATTGGTTTAACACTTACTACTTAGAGTCTCTTACCCAATTAGACCTCCTATTCATTCAATACTTACTAGTTCAAAGGTTACTGAACATCTCTCAATCTAAGATATGAAGGTTAGTCGAGATGTATGCATATGATTTTGATGATGATGATGATAAAAAAAGTCATAAGGTTAAACTTCCCAACTAGATTGATAGTTTGAATGTACATAAAAGATTTGCCAAGTTACAAAAAATTAATGGTGGAAACAAAATACGCATATGTAACACCCACCCGAAATTTCATATTAATGAGTAAAAAGAAAATAAAAGGAAGTTTGGGAGTGAAATAAAGGACAAGGGACTAAAAGGGGGGGTTTAAGACAAAACCCTGATGGATGGCTATAAAGGAAAAGGGCTCGCCTCTTTTCACTGATTCTTGCACTAAAAGTCTTACCCTAAGCAGTTTAGAGAGAGATAAGAGTTGTGGTTATAAAGAAAAAAAGTTGAAAAATAAGAAAAAATGTATGACTTTAATTATCATGTTTTTTCATAGATCTAAGTTAAATATAGACTTGAATGATGCTTATGATGTATTCAAATAAATAAAGTTTGAATGGTGAGTTCAAGATCTTCTTATTTAAATATTTTTGTCTTCCTTTTGGGGCTAATATACATACTACATGATTTATTTTTATCAAAATTAATGGTTTCACACGTAAATGTGACATTTTTATGCTCGGTTATGATGTTTTGACTTAAATGGTGATTAAACTATATGTATGCCTTGTTTGACAATGAACTCTAGCTTGATGAAATTTAGAATCATTGTTATAAACATGATTTCGTTGAAATTGGAGTAAAATGCGAAGTATGATAATGGACAGTAGGGTTTGAACATGCGCATCAGGTACTGTCACCCGCATTAGAATTGTTTCTACAAATATTCCATTTTAACTCATCCAAATTGATCACATAACTTAAATGCATCGATTATCGGTATCCATAATAAATACTATTACCCGCATCAACTTTTCACCCTTTTGAATCATTTATACTTAATTGTGTTTCAACAATTGTTCACATGCATCAACTATTACCCGCATCTACTTTATGTTACAATATTAATGTTTTTGATATAAAAACAAGTGTGTAATGTTGACAAGTGTGATTATGTAATGAAGGTTTCAAGTTTTCCACTACAATGTTTAATTCTAAAAATGTATTATGTATGTTTTTATCTTATAACTGATCAAATGCGAGGACTTCAAGGTTTGGGGTCTTACAATAAATTTTATTTACATTGTTGTATCGTTTTTGGAAATTAACATTAAATTTACCGTTCATATCTACAAGTTTAAGAAATCTTTTTTATTTTTTTATTTTTTTATTTTTTTTTTGGGATAAAGTACGTTAAGCTTGATTTGCAAAATTGGATTAATGATGAATATCTAAACAATAGTTGTATTAATTATATAAAAAGAAGCCACTAAGAATGTTTATCTAAAAGATGTAGCATATCATTTTAAAAGATGAAAACCTGTAAAAATATACATGATAATGATTAATGAGACTGTAGTATTATTATAAAATTCTCAATTAACATGTTATTATTATGTACTTTCTAATAAATTTGATATTATATGTTTATAAGGTGACACGTAGCTATTCACCGAGCAACCCAACATGAATATGACTAAACTTGTTTATCAATTGCACTATTTAAGCAGGTTCACCGGTTTACACTCAATTCAAAACATTTATTTGTGCTGGTTCGTACTTGTAGTTTCGATAAGGAAGGTAGGTTGCCAATTTAAACCCAACCCTAATTCGCATAAGCGGGTTTGTTGTTTAAGTTATATCGATTTACATGTTACAGTTTTATCTTTTAATTAGTTCCTCGCTACAAAGAGAAGGGCAAGATTTGTTTCAAGTAACAATGTACTAACAACTTGGTTTCTTGATTTGCCAATTAACGTAAAGCACAAAAGAAGATATCAATTAAAAACAACCAGAACATCAAATAACATGGACACTAAAATATTTCAGATTATTGGAAATGTTATAGAGGTCCTGCATCTCAATCCCAACTGCAAACAGTTGTTTGAACTAAATGCAACTTCTACGATCTCTCTTTTCTTCTTCTTCACACCCTACACAAGGAAAAAACCATATAAATTTGTATAGCTAGGCCGGTTATGTTAATAGTAATACAAATTAAGATTTAATATCTTTCTCATAAATAATGAAAGGAAGAAAATGTAATTGTGCACGCACTCTTGGTAAGAGATTGTGATTCCCCCGGCCGCAGGATCAGCGATGGTGGAGAAGGCTTCATGGGACAAGTCAAGGTCGCCCTTGCAACCAGGTGGCGGGCAGAAATCGGTGATCATTACAGTCACAGTGGGGCTGGATGTACAAGGGTGCGGTGTACCTAGGTTGGTTCCACCCGTACAAGTCACCTGGAAATATTTTCCACAAGCAGCTCCACCTTGCCATAGATCTTGATTGGCAGCAGCTATCATAACTCCTTGATCTTGAAACCCGTAACAAGCAGATGCTGTAATAACAATTATAAAAACATGATCATCAATATATATAGAGGATAATATTCATCTAATAATATTATACGTGTAGATGCAATGGGTTACGTAAGTATGGAGGGTCATTGATGGTTCCAATCCCAGTTTCACATGAGCCGATACTTAGAAGGCTCATAACTATAAGAATGCTAGAATATGTCCTAACCGACGCCATTGAAGTTAAACTGACTGTTGTATCAAAATCAAAACACGAAAATGTTGAGAGAGAGCTTTAAAGTTGTGATGATTTGAGTGAATGATATGGTTATTTATACTATACACAAGTGGAATAAAATAGGTAAAACAAACATACCGCAACTAGTTACATTGTGCTTTACAAATGATAAACTTGAAAGATAACGAACATTGTTTTAATAAATGTCTTTGCCTTCGTCTTTTGTCAGAAAATGAAACAATCTGCTGGCCAGTTAGAGGAAGAGTTAAACATCAATATCCAAATGTAATGTAGTCCATCATTCAACTGGCTTTTCGATCGTGTTGAACTTTCATTAGTTCTTCAACCATGAAAACTGCAACAAATTAGTTTCTCGTTCCTTCAATTAATTTCCAAAAACTGCTATGATAGATCATATGGTTATGGGTTACTGAAAATAAGAAATTAATATTTGTCACTTTTTCAAACGGTTGGTTTTCTGCATATTGTGTCATACATGTTGGAATTTTGGACACAAAATAATTATATTTATATATTTTTAATATAAATAGTTATTTATATATTGGTTTAAGTTCTCGTTTTGTAACGAACTATACCGTGTCCAAACTGAAGCTAAGATGCATTAAATATCGATGCTCGAAGTTGAGTGGTCGGAATGAAGAAAAGTAAAACTTTAGTGATTATAGTAGGAAATTGTTGCAATTTCTTGCATAATGTTAATAAAACAATGTATTGATTAACATGGATGTTTTATATAACTAAACTCATGATGAAAAGAAAATATAAGAAAAAGAAATTTATTCTCTTTAGATTCAACAAGTATTATAGAAATCTAGAGAGGAGCACTCTCTAAATTGTTCTTCATACACCATCGTCTTTAACATTTTTCCACATAACATCATAACACATATTTTACCCTGGGAGACAGACGTGTTGTCTTGAGTAGAGACGCGAAATCTGTTTTAAGATTGTAGGAAGTAGGTTCACTTTTATATCAAAAGATAGTAATTCTAACGGTACTCTTGTTAGCCTTGAGAAATATTCTAGTACAATACCGTTTACAAATACGACTAGAAAAATAAATATAAACAATATTTATGTATCAAACTTGATTCGAACATCCATCTTTAGTATATACTCCAATGAGTCTTCATATAGTATTCTTGACTTGAGCCTTCATCGCGTTCGAATCTTCAACTATATCCCTTCACTACAACAAGTAACAAATAAAAGATTATAACAGAAATTGATTTATTTTATTGTAAATAAATCAATTTCTATTATAACGTTCAAATTGATTTTGAGGAAAATAATTTTAAACGTCAATGATATAATATTTATAAAATATATAACTTTAAACGGATACTGCAATAAGAGATTTGCATAGGAAACAACTTAAGAGTTGTTGAATTGTTTTAAGTGTCGAAGATGAGACATCAAATGCCATACCATATCATGAGATCGAAAATATGATAAGTGTATCATGAGATCGAAAATATGATAGGTGTACTAAGATTAAATACACAAGTATGAGATATACCGATAAACTTCATTTGAAGTTATCATTAAAAATTCACAAGTGTGGATAAACCTACATATGAAAGCAATATATGTTATCTTTAATCAATTTAGCTAAATTCATTTTGAAAGATCTAAATGTAAATACGTCTACCATTTTAATGTTGTTAGAGCTATGTGGAGGATTTTTCTTTCATTATAAAAATAGCTTAAAAGAAACAACAAGACATGTGTGCCAATAACTCCAGGCAAACTTTATGAATTGCATATTATTTCATGTCAATGTGTTTGACTCTGTCTTAATGTAATACTGATTGTATACAAGTTTCATTTATCTTGTTAATGATAAATGTGTTCACCAAAGTGAATTGAATCAAGACTTATTAGTAAGTCTTTATAAGTCAAAGAGAAGATAGTTCCCTTTGCACTTCACACACTCACACTACTGTGCTTGAAAGTCCGCTGAGTAGTTTTGAAAGATGCTATCAAGATCTTGGTTTTAACTCAATGCCAGCTACTGAAGTATGTGTACGCTAGATTGGTACCAAGCTTGCCTTTGAGTTGCTACCAACCTATTGTGTTATACCGAGGTTAGCAGTTGTTACCGACTGGCTGCTGCTGAGTTGGTGTTGAGGCGGCTACTGGGTCCAACGTCATGCTGGCAACTTGCTGTTGATGAGAGGTTTAAAGGAAAATGAGTTATGTTCCTAAACCGAATGATAAAGAATAAGTCTCATAATTTTTCTATAATTAAAGATGGATATGGACAAGGGATAGTGTGTTATTCCTGAAAGCTGTGAAGGAACAGAATGATGCATCTTGTGTTCACACATGCTAGAGTATTGTAGTCTAAAGCATCTTATCAATTATGATGCTCTAAGGAGGTCAATTATGTATAGACAAAGTTAAAAGAGGATACCTATTTGGTTCAAGGAGGTTGATATAAACTATGGGCAAGTTAACTAACTAGATAATGTTATCTAGTTTACAAAGTCTAATGAGGAGGACTTAGTTTTCTAGGTTTGTTCGATAGAAAACCTCACTTTGAAGTCAATTTGCAAGAAATGTGGGGAAGAGGCCATTTTAGAAACAATCCTTTAGGGTATATAGAAATGGTTGTGAGAAGTTTTCTCAAACCTATTTAGAAAGGGAGAACCTTTCATTACCCCATATGGATGTTATCCAATAACACTTAAATGTGAGGGTGTCTTTCATTTAAAAATGAAATGTTAGCAATATGGTTATGGCAATCCAAAGATTTTATAAACTCATGATCTAGTGTAGGACACAAAGGTCATAAAGAGTCTATGATAGACTCGGATTCTAATTGGCTAGATTTAGAATCTTGATAGATGTCTACTACCAAAGGCATAAAGGAGATGTGTTTGTCTTGAAATAAGAATTGTATTCTTCAAATACACTTAAAAGTTTTACAATAGCCATTATTAACTTACGAGTTAAGAACATATCATGAAAAGTTATCTCGATTGAAGTTATCTATATCGACTTGACAAAGTGATAGATAATAATTTTGGATCCAACAACCTGTGGGTTGAAACGATATGAAATAGAAAGGAATTGGACTAAAGCCCGTATGGAAAGGGGAATATGAGGGAAACCTAACCTAGTTGACTGGAGATTCCAAGATCTAGGTTCAATAAAACAACTAAATCATATTCTGGTTAAATGATTGTGGGAATCAATATAACCATGCTGGTTTTAATGATTAATAGAATCACCTATGTTAGAAAGAATTGGTCTCGATTGGAATGGATTTGTGGTGAGGCATGAATCCTAGATGTCACATCCTGGCGGAAGCGTGAAATGCTTAGGGTGTGACTTGTTTGTTCAGAACTCATTGATTCATAAATTTTTAACAGATAGCGCATCAGCATAAACATAACATAATTCATAGCATAATATTAAAGTTAGGATTACATCAAATCATAATAGTCAAAATTTGAAATAACATAATCCTATTACATCATAAAGATCTAACAGCTACATCTTCAGAGACGATGGAAATGAGCATCCACCGATACACTAAGGTCATAGAGGTTAACTGTCAGATTCACACAAACTTTCCCCATTATCTCTCCCCAGCCATTATATACATCAAAAGAGAACATTAAGCTGTTAGTCATGATGAATTCCTGAAAAAGCATACTTAAAATAGTCAACATAAAGTTGGTGAGTTCACAGTTTTATCATAAACAAATATTATTGATGCATCAGATACAACCAAACCTTACTTAATAATCAGATCATTCATAACTGTCATAACATAATTCATAAATCAGATAATATAGCATCACAACACTCATCCTGTTGGTGCAGGAAATATTTTCCTAAGTAGCGCTACCTATATTATCCAACGGTTCCACATCCGAATTAATGGTTGTAACATAAATGACAGTATAATTGAAAAATTGCATCAATCACAAAAATCATTAGTATGCTTTTTCCTCCAAAAATTTATAAAAATCAAAATGGGGCTATGAATCTCACCTCTTACTCCCAATGATAACCTATAAACAAAAATATTTATAATTTAGAAAAATGTCTTTTCTTTAACATTTTTAGCACCTCAAACTATAAAATTATTTTAGAAATTATATCAAGATATACATCACGAAATTTTTACAGTAAGTGGGTTCTAAAATTAGACATAATATAGTAAAATTTCATTTTCTCATTATTGGTAGTTTATTTTCTATAATTTTTACATTATTCGGATAATTTATCAGAAATACCTTCGGGCCTCTAAAAATATCCAAACTTGATCAGAATACTTGTCATAATTTTTACAGTTTCCCAAAGTTTTCTTATATCCCAAATCATAGCAGAGTCAATTTTTACGATTTTTATCATTTTACCGATATTCAGTAAAAATATCAGAATAAGTCTAAAAATTCTTATTTTTATATAGACTGTTCTATTAAAATTTTCATATTTTCTGTAAATTTTTAATAATTTATTTCATAGTTTAAGCATTTTTCCTGATTTTTAGTTAGCAGAACATTTAAAAATTCATAACTTGAACATATCTTTGAGTTAGGTCATGAAACTTTTTCAATAAGTCCTATAAATTGTAATAATCAACATATAATTTTTCCACACATTTGCCAGGTTCGGTTCTTCCAGTATAAAATTTTCTTTTAAATACTTAGATAACTTATATAAATTATTTTACTTATAAAAATGGCATCAAAATTTACAGAACTATATTTCTTAATATTCTAAACAGATTTTTAATGTTTGTTCCCACAATCATAGTCAATATCATAATAAACTGAATTTAACAAGTTGTACCTAGGTTTTTAACCCTTTTGTTGATAATTTTCTTTATAAATTTTGATTATCAATGTTCACTTTATTTATTTCAGATTCTTAAAATTTCCTTACTATCTTAAAATAAGTTTGATAGGTTTATAAAATTCATAAAACTCTTGAATGTTAAGTTAAAAGGGTTAATCATATGTGTTTATTTAAACACATGTATAACCTTTGTAATCTTAACTAGTTATGGTTTAGAGATTAGAACCTTGATTTTGACAGAGGGAGAGGATGAGAAGATGGTGAAGATGGCCTCTAAGTCTTGGTGGATCCGTTTGTTAAGCTTGGTTTTGATGTTCTTGATTTCTTTGCAACACAACCTTCGGAAGATGGTGGTTACACGAGACTTGGATGTTGTTGGTTGCTATGAAAACCGAGAGGGCGGGTAAAGATGATGGTAGTAACCGAGGGTGAGGTTGGTGATCGAGAGATGGTGGTGTGAAGGTGATGGTAACCGAGAGCAAAGTAGTGGGGTATGCGGTTGAGGGGCGACCGAATGGTTGTGGTTTGTGTGTGCAATCCATCGGCCGAGGGTTACAAGTTGTAGTGGAGTTTGTAATCATGAGCTCTATGCTTAGAGTGTGATGTGGAGGTTATAGGCTGGGTTAGTCGGTTCTTAGGGTGCTAGGTGGCGGGTTTTGGTTTAGCTTGGTGGCAAGATGGATATAGGTGTCAAGCAAAGAGAGTAGTGAGTCATTGGTCATTAATGGATGTTTAACTAAGGTTTAGAGTGTTAATCGGATGACTAAAGGTTCTAATGAACCGAGTCTTAATCTTAAATGGTACTTAGGTTTAAGGTTTAAGTGTAGGAGATTTGCTTAGTTTTGTTTTGATGTCAAGTTTCTTTGATGTTATCTTGTATTGAGGTGTTTGGTTGGATTGTATTTTGGTTTACTTGGTGTTTGTTTGGTGTTATATGGTTGAGGTACTTTGATCACTTAATGTTTGGTATCAAAAGGTTATGAATATGGATACATGCATACGTAAAAGATTGTGCATGCATGCAAGCATGCATACGTACAACATATATATATTCACATAAACACATATAAGTTATAAGAGGTTACTTAAATTCAAAACAATATATATGATGGTTTAGTAAAATGTTAACGTATGAAATCCTATATTTTTCGGGTTGTCACACTAGAGCTCTCGCAGAACCAGGATAGTGATCCATGACCATAACGGACACGACAATGAGGGGATGTGCCCGACTAGGGAGAGTCTTACGTGAATGTATATTGTCGTCTACACCAAACGGGGTCTATTCAAAGACATCGCGTCTACACACCACCAGTAGGCTAAATATGCTTCACAAAGGAAGGTTCAATGAGAATACCTACCTATCCTACAAGACTCAACTGTCCAGTTTTCATTGGGAATTTTGTGTGTTTTGATCGATCTCCATTCATGTGGGGGATTGTTGGAATTTTGGACACAAAATAATTATATTTATATATTTTTTTATATAAATAGTTATTTATTTATTGGTTTAAGTTCTCGTTTTGTAACAAACTATACTGTGTCCAAACTGAAGCTAAGATGAATTAGATATCGATGCTCGAAGTTGAGTGGTCGGAATGAAGAAAGTAAAACTTGGGTGATTAAAGTAAGAAATTGTTGTAATTTCTTGCATAATGTTAATAAAACCATGTATTGATTAACATGGATGTTTTATGTTTTGACCAAGTCTTTTAATAAATATTATGAATGTTTATTATGAATCATAATTTTTATTAAAATTAATATTAAACATGTCATGAATAAAATGAGAGTTTTAATTTGGTCTCATAAAATATTTCATAAATCAAATGGAAGTTTTGGTTGTGAATCATAAAACTCATATTAATGTGAAGTTTTTAGCATAAATATAACTAAACTCATGATTAAAAGAAAATAGAAGAAGAAGAAATTTATTCTCTTTAGATTCAACAAGTTTTATAAAAATTTAGAGAGGAGCACTCTCTAAATTGTTCTTCATACACCATCATCTATAAAAATTTTCCACATAACATCATAACACATATTTTACCCGGTGATCTCTCGGGCCGAGGTACTCTCCGGCAGTACATACTGCTTTGGCTGCTGTACCCTAGGAGACAGACGTGTTGTCTTGAGTAGAGATGCGAAATCTGTTTTAAGATTGTAGGAAGTAGGTTCACTTATATATTAAAAGATAGTAATTCTAACGATACTCTCGTTAGCTTTGAGAAATATTCTAGTACAATACCGTTTACAAATACGACTAGAAAAATAAATATAAACAATATTTATGTATCAAACTTGATTCGAACATCCATCTTTAACATCCATCTTTAGAAAACGGATTTCTAGGTTGAAAATTTTTGAACCAATGCGTCGCCCATGCGACATGCGGACACGAATACAGCTCCGAAAACCCGGGCTCGCGAAAGGTCCCTTTTTTGCTAATGAAACCGTTTCTTATTTTGAACAACATAGAATTAATTCGAAGCCGTTTTGTTAATAATGATAATAATTATCAAAACCGTTAAGCAATAATGATCATTAGTGTCGAAAATTAATTCGAAACTGTTTGCTAATGATTGACCATTATTGTCGAATAATGATATAAACCGTTTACGTAATAAAATGTAGTCAGTTACAATTCTCTTATTTACGTGTTTATATAGAAACACAATGCAGAGGTGAAAAACACACCAGAAACACTCATCGCACAATCTGACTAGCTTCATCAACTTCCGGCAATCTTTCAGGCAAGTGCAAAGTCCGGCAGTACGCTGCTTTGAACCGGTGTACCCTAGGAACAGACGATGAATCTGTTTAAGGGAATTGTGTTAAACACAAGCCCAGTTCTGCTAATCTGTTTTTGCTCTGTCCTTTTGTTTTGCAGGACTACCTTTTCAGCTACTCGTTTCTTTATCGTCTTTATACAGGTTTTCTAACAAACTTAAACAGATTTTCTGGACTAACTGTTCCTGTGTGCTTATCTTTCAGTTATGGATTCTCAACCCATGATCGAGCAACCAATTCCCACCTCCTCTGCATCTAGAGTCTCTACGATCTTCACTTCTTTTGTTGCTGTTACCACTGCTTTGGTAGCACTGTTGCATAACACGGTTGCAAGCCACGCATAGAAACCTGAAAAGTTCACAGTTGTGAACTTCAAACGTTGGTAGCAAAATATGTTCTTTTACTTGACAACAATGAACCTTGCGAGGTTCTTGACTGAAACTGCTCCCCAAATCATTGAAGGGGAAATGGATGCTCAATCTGTGAGCACGGTTCATGCTTGGAATCATTTTGATTTCTTGTGTCGTAACTATGTCCTTACTGGCATGGTGGATTCTTTGTATGACGTGTATTGCAAAGCTAAGACTGCCAAAGAATTATGGGAGTCTTTGGAACGCAAATACAAAACAGAAGATGCAGGCACAAAGAAATTTGTGGTGGCTAAATTCTTGGATTTTAAAATGATTGACTCCAAAACTGTTATGAGTCAAGTCCAAGAGTTGCAGGTTATTCTTCATGATATTCATGCAGAAGGAATGATGCTCAGCGAGACATTCCAAGTTGCAGCTGATATCGAAAAACTGCCACCAAGCTGGATCGATTTTAAGAACTGTCTCAAACACAAGCGAAAGTAAACGACTATTGAAGATCTTGTGGTGCGTCTTTGTAATGAAGAAGACAATAAAGTTGCTCAAAAGAAAACCTCCATTCACGAGTTTGCAAAGTGCAGGACCGTTTAAGGGCTTGAACACAATTACAACACAACAACACAATGAGGAGATCAACTAAACTTTAATCAAACAGTGAACTGGATTAACCAAGGTGATACAAAGAACACAAGTAAAGTAAAGAGACAGAACAAGAGAGTATGGGTTTCAAGGAGGCAGTATATTGCTTTCTCAAGTTCTTTTACAAGTGTTACAAAGCATAAAGAAAGATACAAGAACTTGAAATACTTATACTACAACCTACAGCCGGCTATACTTTGAAAGCCAGCTGGATACAATTGACTAGACACTAACAAAATCAATTGTAGGATCAAAAGGCATATCCGCCTTTTGACCTTGTGACTATGACATGCCATAGCTCACATCCTTATACATTACAAAAAGGATAAAGTACATAAAGTAGAAAGTTACAGACTCAAGACCTCAATGTACAGTTACCAAAAGCATGGACCTTTTCACCAACTCATGTAAGTTGGTGACTTTACAGAGATGCAGAAGAAAATGTGCTTTATGGAACAGTACATCAGATAAAGCATGTGTACTAAAAGTCTTCGGAAGAAATCTGTCTTCATAGGTTGAAGCTTCGGAAGACTTTGTCTCTGAGGCTTCGGAAGACTTCATGTTTGGCTTCGGAAGATATTGGTCTTGGCTTCGGAAGATTTTACACTTAGAGTATTTTTAATGCATTGTGTAAAACTTCCGAAGCATTCTTCACTTCAGTTTAGTGCATGTTGCAGAGACACTTTGAATGTTTTGGGTTGCATCAGACTTAAGGAATCCTTACAAACTCCCCCTAGGCTGATGCTACCAAAACACTTAGAAGATCTTCAGATGTTGGTAGTCTTCGGTACAATCATGACCATTCTTTTCTTCATTAGATGGTCAGGATCATCAAGACTCTCATAGTATCTTCTCATTTTAAAGAGATCATGCAGAGGTAAGTTGATTATGTCTTGCCAGGAGTAGACATTCTCAACCCTTGATCTCTGATAACGTGCCATCTTTCTGGATTGGTAGAGTAAGTCCAGGACAAGATGGGTGTCTCAGTTGTTAGAGGAGCCACTTGCGTAGGAGTTGATTGGGCTGCCTCATCATGCACTTCATCAGGTTGATCTGATTCAGCCTGAGGTGTAGAGGTAGATGACTTAGGCTTCTTCTTCTTTGTCTTTGGTTTAGAAGCCATTCTCTTCTTCCTCTTAGATGACTTTAACTGAGAAGACTGGTCTGCAGCACCATGTTGATCATCATTGTCTTTCTCAGTTGGGTGTTCCTCCCTCACAGGTTCAGAAGGAGAGGGAGTTTGACCCTGCCTTGGATCAGAAGATGAAGAGGTTCTGGTTGAGGTGTCTCAGGTTGTTCAAACTTGACCTCCACTTCAGGTGGGACTTGACTTGGAAGAGAGTGCAAGTCAATCAGTTCACCATTCTTTATCTTCTGCTTGATCACCCTTATATGCTCATCCATTGTGGATAGAGACATAGGGCCAAGTCTCCTTCCGGAGAATCCATATAGCTTCAAGAAGCTCATCATTCTTTGTCTGTCAGCAGACTTCTTTACACTCTTTTGAATGATGGCTCTTGACTTTGCAGCTTCTTCCCTTAGCTTCCTTTTGGTTGTCTTTCTTTCTTTGACTAGCTCAAGCTCAAGTTGCTTTAGGTACTCAAACTCAATGAAGTCATAGGACAGGGGAAGAAGTGCATCTGCCTGATAGAAGCCTGTGGCACTCAGGTAGTTGATCATCTTGATCCTATCTTCTTCTTTATCTACCTAGGTTCTTGTGGAGCCACATCTTCCTATGCAGGACTTTCTTGAACTGGAGAGAGAGTGGGAGCATGCTTGTAGAGTCTTTTCTGTCTCTTCTCCTCTTTAATTGGAGAAGTAGCCTTGCATCTCTTTCTCCTTCATCTCTCTTGACACTTCCATGTCAGCCAGTTCATTTAACTCTTCTAAGGGGAGGGAGATGATTTCATCAATATCATAGTTCCTGGTCTGTAAATAGGTAATCCTGACTGCCCTTAACTCATCATCTTGAGTATTTGGTTTGGGGGCAGCCCTATTGCAGCTTGCATAAAGCTAGATGACCCAGAAGAACTTTCTCCCTTAGCTTCCTTTTCCTCTCTCTCTCTTCCTCCTCAATTTCCTCAGGAGTCATTATCCTTTTCCCTTTGTCACCAACAGACCTTTGTGACTCAGGGTGGATAGAGGCTTGGCCTTCATTGCTTGGTGTAGCTTCCATGCTCTGGCCAGAGAGAGGCTGAGAAACACCTTCACCAACAGCAGGTTTGGACCTCTGCAGCAGTTGTTGATGATGAGACAGGGGTCTCAGGTTCTGCCACTGGGCCTTCAGTCAAGGTTTCCCCTATGAAACTAATCTTAGGGTCCACCTCAACATCCAGTTGACCGATGACATTGCCTGATTGCCTAAGTCTCCTTCTTAGAGAGAACTCTGCAAGGATCCTATCTTGGATTCTTTGAGCCAGCCTGTCAGCTTGTCTTGAATTGCTTGGATTGACAAGTGGCATATTGACTAAATCCAATCTTTCATAGAAGTTCAGGCTTTGGAAATTAAACACTTCTTGTTGACCTTGAACTCTGTGAAGGATAAGGGCTCTTCTGTCAGCATCATACCTCCACCTTATGATGTAGTTGCCAGTTCCTTGTGGTGGAGATGAGACAGCCCTTGGTATACCTTCCTCAAAGAGACTCCTGATGATTGAGTCTATAGAGTCCACATTAATGTGAACTTGAGGAAGTTGCTGAGAATGCACAACAGCAAGTGAGGATGGTGAGTCCTCTATGTCCATTCTCTGTGAAGAACTCCCAGGTTCTGTGGTTGTAATAACTTTCTCCCCCTTTTTGGTAGCATCACCCACTTGCATAGGTGAGCTGGAGGATAAGTCAATCACTTCCACAGGTTCTTGTGTTCCTGGTTGAGCTCTCCTTAAAGGTCTCCCAGCTAGTTTTTCCTTTAGATATGAAATCTGAAGTTGCTGATCATTGACCCTGTTGTGTAAGGTAGTCACCTGAGATTCCAAGTGACTAACCTTAGAGACTAAATAGGAGCATGTTTTTGACAATTTCTGCACCTTTAGTCTCAAATTCCCCTCATCTTCATCAGAAGAATCATTGGGGGATGAGATGATTGGACCAAAGTCCTCTCTCTCACCACCAGCTTGAGGTTCTTGGCTGCTGGTTTTCCTCTGCTCACAGGGAACCTCAGTTGAGATGCCAGTGGGCTGAGTTGCCATGGTTGAGGTCTTAATGATGTAATCACTTTCAAAAGTGAGAGCCTCTTCCATATGGACATCCTGAACAGGTTCAGAAGTGTCCACCTCAGTAATAGGTGACTGATGTGGGATAGACTGAGGAGAGTCAGAGGTACTCATCTCTCTTTGAGTAGGGGAGGAGAAGAGAGACTCATGGTACTCACTGAATCCTAAGTCTTCATCAGTATAGAAGGATAGGTTGGGAATTGGTTGGTTGAGATCTAAAGGCTGGGATGGTAACTGTCCCCTGAAGGTTGTTCACTTGAGTGTTGAGACTCAGGTGAAGGCTTAAGGCTGTTGGGCTTGTGAGCTCATCAGGGTGAGCATGAGGAACCTCAGCCCTGATAGGTGAAGAAATGGGAGTGGTTTGCTCCTCAGGAGAAGTGGGAGCTCTAGTGTCCACTTCCTCCTGTAAGGTTGAGTATATGGGGACCTGCACAGACTCAATAGCCTGAGCAGGGGTTCGTTTGGATTTTCTTTGGTAGGTGAGGGTGATTTCTGGTCTTTTTAGAGGTAAGGATAAAAGAGGTGTGGGTTCAACACTAGCTTGTGTTGCTAGGTTGTCACCTTGAGCAATGAGCTCTAACATTTTGGGGACTAGGGCTGTTTCTACCCCTGAGAAGCCTACAGTTGGCTTCTTCATTATTTTAAAGATGCCGGGCTTCATCTGTCCCAATTTAAGAATATTACTTGTTTCCCTCAACTGTGAGCCCAGTTCACAGTTGAGAATGTGTTGAACATATCTAGGAAACATGTAATACTCTAAGGAGTCTAAGTTTGCAAGTAAATTAGTATAAACAAATTGTGAATACCTGAACTTGACCCCCTGAACCATTCCATGAACTATAAAGGAGAGATCCTCAGGAATCTGGTCCCATCCACCATGCTTGTTTGATAAGCTGTGGATAACCACATGGAGCAGGTATTTTCACTGGGATGAGACCTTCCCTTTCCTGAAGGTCTTTACAGAGAAATCTCCCTCATAGCCCATCTGCTCAAAGGAATGATTAACAGCTTCCTTTGGGAAGGACAACTCACCTTCTTCATCATCCAGCTGCAAGTGTTGGTTAATGATGGCCGGAGTGATGAAGATTGTCCTCCCTTGCACTGTGGCAGACAGTGCCTTCTCCCCATCCATAATGACCTCTTGGCAGGTCTTCCAGAATTCAAGCAAGTGATCCTCATATAGAGTAGGATCAATGGTCAGGGAGGTGAAATAGTGGATAGAGTTAAGAATTGGCAAATCTCTGAGAAACTTGCATCTTTCTCAGAGCTTAACAGAGCAACTTGATTATGTTGCCTGTGAAGTTGCATGGAGAAATCTGGGTTGTTTCTGCGGTTAAGGTTGGCCATTTCAGAAGCTTAAGGGTGAAGAAAGGTAGAAAGCAAAGGCGGTTTAGAGAATTAGGTTAGAGGAATAGTGGAATTGAGGAAGATAGTGGGAAAGAGGGGGAACCGTTGGGTATTTATGTGAAAAGGGATTTGAACCAAAGTTAATGAAAGAGGATAAACTTTGAAATCCGAAGTCGGTCCCACCTCTGAAAAAGTAGTTTACTTTTGCTCAAAAAGTAGTTTTCTTGGAATTCGAAAAGCTTCCGAAGGTAATTTGTCTTCGGAAGTTTTAATTGAAAAAGCTTCCGAAGCTAAAATGGCTTCGGAAGATTTTCCTGAGAGTCTTGAAAATTTATGCTTCGGAAGAGAAATAAACCCTTGGATGCTTTGTATAAGAGTAAACAAAGCTTCCGAGAGTTAATTTTGCTTCGGAAGGAAAAAGTCCTTAAAAATAAATAAGTGTCTGAGATAGATATTTAAGCTTCGGAAGATGAGTTTAGACTTCTTCCGAAGGTAAAATCTCTTAGACAGTTATTTATTTTGAAGACATGTTTTTCTTCCGAAGATAAAATTTTATCTTCCGAAGTATCAGAAAATTTTCAAGAATCTAAGGAAAGTCTTCAAAAAGAATTTTACATCCAAAGAAAACATGAGCTTATGAAAGTGATGAACTAGACAACTTAGGACACACATATTTTAAGAAGAAATAATTAGAATTAGTTTTAAGAAAAAGTCTACTCAAAGTTAATCATCCCAATAGCTGATATCAGATACTTAAATCTCTGTTCATCAAAAGCTTTTGTAAACAGATCAGCATATTGTTCATCTGTATGAACTTTGACTAGTTTAATTAATCCCTTTTCATAGTTATCTCTTATTAAATGATACCTGATGTTGATGTGTTTGGTCCTTGAGTGCTGCACAGGGTTCTCAGTGATAGAGATAGCACTATTGTTGTCTATGTGGATAGGAGTCTCTTTGAAGTTAAATCCATAGTCCAGCATCTGATTTTGAATCCAAAGCACTTGAGCACAGCAGCTTGCAGCAGCAATGTATTCAGCCTCAGCAGTTGATGCAGACACACAGGATTGTTTCTTGCATTGCCATGAGACAACCCTTCCACCAAGGAATTGACATCCCCCAGATGTAGACTTTGCAGTCATGTTGCAACCACCATAATCACTATCTGTATAAGCATACAGATTGAAGTTAGGATTCTTTGGATACCATAGACCAAGTGTTGAAGCACCTTTGAGGTATCTTAAAATCCTTTTCACAGTGATTAAGTGAGACATCTTAGGGTTGGCTTGATATCTTGCACAAATACATGTAGCAAACATGATATCAGGCCTGCTAGCTGTAAGATACATAAGAGACCCAATCATAGCCCTGTATAAATGTTCATCTACACACTCCCCCTCAAGATCAGGACCAAGGGAGTGGTTTCTGGCTATGGGTGTCTTAGCAATCTTACAATCAGTCATGTTGAACCTCTTGAGTATGTCTTGAACATACTTTGACTGACTTATGAAGATGCCATCTTCAACCTGCTTCACTTGAATTCCCAGAAAGAAATTGAGTTCTCCCATTGAACTCATTTCAAATCTGTCTTTCATCAGCTTCTCAAAGTCTTTGCAGAGCTTTGGATTAGTTGAACCAAAGATGATGTCATCTACATATACTTGAACCAGCAATAAGTCATTTCCCTGTCCTTTGATGAAGAGAGTTCCATCTATAGTACCTCTCCTGTATCCATGTTTACAAAGATACTCAGATAGTGTCTCATACCACTTCCTGGGTGCCTGATGCAGCCCATAAAGAGCTTTGTCAAGCTTGCAGACATAATCAGGATGATCAGGGTCTACAAAACCAGGTGGCTGTTTGACATAAACCTCTTCATCAATCACTCCATATAAGAAAGCACACTTTACATCAAGTTGAAAGACCTTGAAGTTCTTGGATGCAGCAAATGCCAGGAATATCCTAACAGCTTCTAGTCTTGCTACAGGAGCAAAGACATCAGTGTAGTCAATCCCTTCTTCTTGTGTGTATCCTTGAACAACTAGTCTTGCCTTGTTCTTGATGATGATTCCTCTATCATCCTTCTTATTCCTAAAAACCCATTTGGTTCCAATGGTAGTCTTCCCATGAGGAAGAGGACAAAGGTTCCAAACTTTCTGCCTTTTGAATTGAAGCAGCTCTTGTTGCATAGCTTCAACCCAACTTCCATCCTTTAGAGCTTCATCAACTTTCTTTGGCTCTATCTGAGATAAGAAACAAGAGTGAAGACAAACATTTGCTTCATGGGTTTGTCCTCTTGTTCTTACCCCTGTGACAACATCTCCAATGATGTTTGTGGTGGGGTGAGACTTGTGGATCCTTAGCTGAGGGATCACAGCAAGTTGCTGAGAAAGATCCAAATTTGAGAAATTTAGATCTGGCCTGGAAGATTCACCCTCCACATTATCACACTTATCAAGATTAACTTGATCCAATGAGTGTGTGACATCATTGATGTTGTCATCTATGGTGTGGTTATTAGCATCAAGGAATTCCTGATCACTATCACCATCACCATTGTTGTCTTCTACAATTGAGGTGTCTTTATCTGGTTGAGAGGCCTCTGAGCTGGAATTTGAAGGCATACCAGATGTATCAGCTGAATTTGTCATTGTTGTGCTGATAGAAACCTCATTTGCTGAAGTAGTTCCAACTGGAGCTGAAGATGTATGAGTTGAGGATCTTCCTAGCTCAAATCTTGGATCAGGATCACCTGTATTTAAATTTTCTGCAGATCCTGAAACATGCTCACAAGATTTGTTAAAACAGTTGGTAACTAAATCAAGATCAAACAGCCAATCAGGACCAGAACCAGCCACACAGGGTGTGTGTTCATTGAAAGTCACATTGGCTGACTCCTCAACAATTCTAGTTCTGAGATTGTATACTCTATAAGCCTTAGCTTGGAAAGAGTATCCAATGAAGTGTCCATCATCTGATTTCTCAGCAAACTTGGCAATTTGATCTTTGGTATTCAAGATGGTGCAGGGACATCCAAATGACCTGAGAAAACCAATGAAAGGTTTCCTCTTGTGCCAAAGTTCATAAGGAGTCTTACCATGTGTCTTAACTACTAAAACTCTGTTTTGCACATAGCAAGCAGTATTAACTGCCTCTGCCCAGAAGGTGATGGGCAGTTTAGAGTCAGACAACATAGTTCTTGCAGCTTCAATAAGTGTCCTGTTTCTCCTCTCAGCAACTCCGTTTTGCTGAGGAGTCCTGGGAGCACTATATTGTCTTGTAATACCTTTTTCATCACAAAATGTATCAAGGATTTGGTTCTTGAATTCAGTTCCTTGATCACATCTTATGGTTTTGACCTTGTGATCACATTGATTCTCAACTTTTAAGATGAAATTCTTCAGAATCTCAGGGGTTTCATCCTTAGTTCTAAGGAAGAAGACCCAAGTGAATCTTGTAAAATCATCTGTGATCACCAAACAGTAAGAGGTCCTTCCTAGACTCATTACACTGGTGGGGCCAAAGAGATCCATATGTAACAAGTGTAGGGGAGTAGTGATGGAGTTCTTTTCCTTAGGCTTGTGAGATACCTTGTGTTGCTTCCCTTTCAGGCATGCAACACAATGATCATCACTTGTAAACTCTTTCTTTGGCATTCCAGTTACCAGATCATGTTTAATTAATTTAATGTTCTTAAAGTTTACATGGCACATTCTTTTATGCCATAGGAAAGACTCATCACTATTTGCTTTAGATAGAAAGCATGAAACTTCTCCAGAGGGAGATGTTTCTTGCAAATCCATCTTGTACATGTTCCCTTTCCTGGGGGCTCTGAGCAGGATATGCTCATGAGGAATGACCACTCCAGGCTTGAGAACAATGCACTCATGCTCAGTAAAGAGCATGTTATGACTCTGATCACAAAATTGGGATACACTCAGAAGATTGTACCCAAGCTCCTTAACAAAGTTTACCTTCTCAATGCTGAGCTTACCATTTGTGACCTTGCCCCTTCCAGAAATGTAACCACCTTCATCTCCTCCAAAAGCAACTGGTCCTCCATCAATTCTCTCAAAATTATGGAGTAGAGACCTATTGCCTGTCATGTGCCTGGAACAGCCACTGTCAATTATCCAGACATTCCTGTTGGTCTTGAGCTGTTCCTGCACAAAGAAAATGATTAGTTACATTTGGAAACCCAAGCCTTACTTGTCTTGGGCTCACTAAGTGTAATAGAAGGTAATGCAACAGTAATAGATCCTATGGTTGTACTATGGGGATCTTCAGCTGTTGTTGATGGAGAAACTTCAGTCATTTGGTCTTTCTTAGACTTCCACACCACCTTTGGAGTCTTGGACTTGACCTTCAAAACCTTAGAACTCCTTTCTTCCGAGACCAATTTTACTTCTGAAGGTAATTTTCCATTTACCTTCTTCTTTGATTTGGAGCTTCCGAAGGAAACAGACTTTCCTTCCGAAGCTTGAGACTTCTTGAGACTCTTTGAAGTCTTTGTATTGGTCATGTGGACAGTACTTTTAGGATTGTATGGGCAATCCTTAGCAATGTGAGAAGTACTTTCACACATGACACATAACATTTTCTTCTTCAAACAAGTCTCCTTTTGAGAGCAAGACTGGCTTTGGTCACATCCCTTCTCCACCTTCATCTTGGTAGATGCTGAGACAGTTCTTTTGGGCTGTGAACTGTTCTTGGAGTTTGATGGTCCAGGCTGTGCAGCAGTGGTACACAGCAGCTCAGTCTTCTTCTTTGCACTGAGATGATTTGAACAAGAACCAGGACTCTTAGCTGAGGAGTCTTGGTTGATGTCTTCAGTCCTTACTACTTTGAAACCTGCAGAGATAAAAACTTGTTTCTGCTTAGCATCAAAAGTAGCCTTGATCTCTTGAGCCTTCTTTGCTTTCCTCTTGCTCTTCCTGATCAAGTTCTTTCTCTTGGACTTGGTCATCACAGTAGATTTCTTCTCCTCAGAAGGATAGTGGCCCTTGGAAGAATCCTCTTCTTCACTCTTCTCAGAGGAATTCTTCACTATCACTTCTTCATCATCCTCACTTATAGGATCTATGAGAGGAAGCTCATCTTCACAAGTTCCACACCTAGGAGATCTTACAGACAAGTGTGTGGAGGAGCTATCTCATTTGATCCCAGTCCCTGTCTATTTTGATAGCACACTTTGTTGTGCAGGGATGAGGATATCATGTTCTTGAAGGTCTCTTCTTCAAGAACACTCTTCTCTGCCTTGGCTTTGCTGATCACAAGCTCAGCCTGGCACTCAGTCAACTTAGTTATGAGATCCTGGATCTGAGTTCTAAAATCTGTATGTTCATGTTTTAGTACTGAAATGGTTTTCTCCAAGTCCTCTATCTTTAACTTGTAATCATTTTCAGACTTTCTAAAATCAGATTTTAATATGTTTAATGACTCAAGATCAGATCTCATCTCTAAGTTGTAGGACCTGTATCTATTTACTTTAGCAATGCATTCAGGAGTACAGAGATGTTCCAATACCTTGGCTTCATCATGGTCAGCCATCAGTGCTTGGTTTGGAGAAGCATCTTCCACCTGAAAGCTCCAGTCAAAGCCTCCCTCTTCAACAGCAACAGCAGCATGTTGCTTTGGCTTCTCATTCTGAGGGGCTTTGTCAGTGTAGTTTGGTCTGGGTTGTGTTTGGCCCCCATTTGTTTTAGGTGCCTTACACTCCCTAGCAAAGTGGCCCATAAGGTTACAGTTGTAACACTTAACTTTGCTTTTATCCAGCCCAAACTTTCCACTGGTAGCATTGCTTGGAAATCTTCTTCCTGTTCTCTTGTAGAACTTCTTGGCTCTGTGAGTGAGGAGAGCCATCTGCTGAACTATCTCCATGTATTCCAGGTCATCTGGATGGATACAGTCCAGGTCTTCAAGAGTGAAAAGATAATTCCCACAGCTTTCATCAGTAGACACAAAGGCTTGAGAAGAACTTGTCTCTTGGAATGGGCTTCCTTGAGTAAAGTTCTCCCTTGGTGTCTCCGGGAAGGTGATGAAAGGACCCTTTTGTGAGTTGTCAGGGTAGCATATGAGATGATGTTGGGGTTCTATGCTGTCCCTTTCAACCACATGAAGGGCTGAACCCATTTGATTGTTGGAGTTGCCAGATGAACCTTGCATGTTCATCTCCATCTGGTATCCACTGAGAATCCCATACAACTCTGTCAAAGTAAGAGTTTTAAGGTTCTCAGTCCTCTTGATCACCACACAGTAGTGTGTCCATTGCCTAGGAAGTGAGGACATGAACTTCCTTACAATGTCCCTGTTCTCAAGAGGAACTCCTCCATCCACTAGGGTATCCACAATTCAACATACCTGAAGTATTGTTGAGTCATGGTTTCACCTGCTTTGAAGGTGAAGTTTTCAAACTGCTGCTTCAGAAGATCCTTCTTGTTCTCCTTGGCTTCAGAGGAGCCTCATACATCAGCTTCAGTGCATCCCACAGCTGTTTAGTTGTTTTGCACTTCTTAAAGCCTCTGTATACAGAGTTTGGGAGAGCAGTCTGAAGAGCAGTCATGGCCTTCCTATCAATCTCTACTCTTTTTCTATCTTCATCTGAGTAGTTGGCCACATCTTTTAGAATCATACCAGCACCAGTAGCAGAGGGGGTGCTGGTATGAAAGGTCCATTCTCAACAGATTCCCACATTCTTGAATCAAGAGACCTGATGAAACCTTCCATTCTCATACACCAGGTGTCAAAATCATCCAGAGTGATCAGTGGGGATTTGTTCATGGTTCCAGTCTCCATATCAGTCTTTGAGATGGATGCCATTTGAAGAGTTTAGTTTTTGTGTGTGTGAGGGATCTTAAGATGGTGAGATCTTATATCAAGAGCCTGGAATGCTCTGATACCAATTGCAGGACCGTTTAAGGGCTTGAACACAATTACAACACAACAACACAATGAGGAGATCAACTAAACTTTAATCAAACAGTGAACTGGATTAACCAAGGTGATACAAAGAACACAAGTAAAGTAAAGAGACAGAACAAGAGAGTATGGGTTTCAAGGAGGCAGTATATTGCTTTCTCAAGTTCTTTTACAAGTGTTACAAAGCATAAAGAAAGATACAAGAACTTGAAATACTTATACTACAACCTACAGCCGGCTATACTTTGAAAGCCAGCTGGATACAATTGACTAGACACTAACAAAATCAATTGTAGGATCAAAAGGCATATCTGCCTTTTGACCTTGGGACTATGACATGCCATAGCTCACATCCTTATACATTACAAAAAGGATAAAGTACATAAAGTAGAAAGTTACAGACTCAAGACCTCAATGTACAGTTACCAAAAGCATGGACCTTTTCACCAACTCATGTAAGTTGGTGACTTTACAGAGATGCAGCGGAAAAGGTGCTTTATGGAACAATACATCAGATAAAGCATGTGTACTAAAAGTCTTCGGAAGAAATCTGTCTTCATAGGTTGAAGCTTCGGAAGACTTTGTCTCTAAGGCTTCGGAAGACTTCATGTTTGGCTTCGGAAGATATTGGTCTTGGCTTCGGAAGATTTTACACTTAGAGTATTTTCTAATGCATTGTGTAAAACTTCCGAAGCATTCTTCACTTCACTACTTAGTGCATGTTGCAGAGACACTTTGAATGTTTTGGGTTGCATCAGACTTAAGGAATCCTTACACAAAGGCTAATGTTGTTGAGCATGGCCAATCGTCTAAGGGTAACAAAAACGAAGGACGGGTTAGGAAGAAGACTAATAGGAAGGGATTTCATCTTGGACCTAAAGGTGGAATAATGAAAAATAAATTTTAAGGTACCTGTTACAATTGCAACAGGCCAGGTCATCGGGCAAATGAATGCAAGCAGCCCAAGAAAGAGACTACCCAACAAGCCAACATGGTTGATGATGTTGACAACCTTGTTGCTTTTATTTCTGATATCACAATGATGATCACTGAAGTTAATTTGGTTGGGTCAAATACCAAGGAATGGTGGGTTGATACTGGGGCTACCCGACATGTTTGTGCTGACAAGAACCTCTTCAACACCTTCAAGGAAGTCAAGGAAGAGAAACTTTTTATGGGAAACTCTCCCATTGCTGATGTCAAGGGGGAGGGGAACGTGATCCTAAAAATGACATCTGGAATGGAGCTTACCTTAACCAATGTGTTGTATGTTCTTGAGATTTGCAAGAATCTTGTGTCTGGGTGGCAGCTGAACAAGTTTGGGTTTAAAATAGTGTTTGAGTCTGATAAGGTCGTGTTGACCAAAAATGGTATGTATGTTGGTAAGGGCTATGCCCTTAATGGTATGTTCAAACTAAATGTAACCGTGGTGAATGGAATGAATAAGACTGGTAATAGTTCTGCTTATTTGCTTGAGTCTTCAAATATATTGCATGGTAGACTAGGTCATGTTAACTTTAATTCCATTCATCGTTTGATTAAATTAAATTGCATACCAACTTTTGATATTGATTCAAACCATGAATGTGAAACTTGTGTTGAAGCAAAAAAAACTAGATCATCATTCAATAAGGTTGAGCGAACCACCGAACCCCTTGACATGATTCACACTGATATATGTGATTTAAAAGCGATTCCCACTCGCAATGGGAATAAGTACTTCATAACTTTTATTGATGATAGTAAAAAATACTGTCATGTGTACTTACTCAAAAGTAAGGACGAGGCTATCGACAAGTTTATCTTGTTCAAAGCCGAAGCTGAAAATCAACTCAACCGGAAAATCAAAATCATAAGAAGTGACCGGGGTGGTGAATATGTTTCACCTTTTGTTGACGTTTGTGCGAAAAGTGATATCATACATGAACTCACAGCTCCGTACTCCCCGCAATCAAATGGCATGGCAGAGCGCAAAAAACGTACTTTAAAAGAAATGATGAATGCCATGTTGATAAGCTCTGGGGTAAGCTTGGACATATGGGGGAATACAATTTTATCAGCAAATTATGTGCTAAACATGATACCTACTAAGAAAAAAGATGTAACGCCATATGAGTTATGGACGGGTATCAAACCATCAAATAAATACTTATGAGTGTGGGTGTGTTTAGCTAAAGTGGTGGTAACACCACCGAAGCGCCTAATAATAGGACCCAAAACTATGGATTGTGTATTTATAGGATACACTCGTCTTGGTGGTGCACTTCGCTTTCTTGTGCATGATTCTAAAAACCCTGGAATATGTAAGGGTACTATATTAGAAGCAAAGGATGCATCATGGTTTGAACATATATTCCCATGCTTAGGGAAGGATGAACAAGGTTCATCAAGCCCGTTCGAGGAAATTGGTCCGGATGATAATGTTGCAAATGATGAACCTCAAGTACAATATGAGATTGAAGAGGTTGAAATATGAAGAAGTAAAAGGCAAAGGACCGAAAAGTCTTTTGGTCCCGACTTTCTTACTTACATGGTTGAAGAAGAACCTCAAACTTACTTACTTACAAGCGGTAAGTTCCTCAGAAGGACCTCAATGGAGAGAGGCCATCAAATGTGAGATAGATTCTATCTTACAAAATCATACTTGGGAACTAGTAGATCTTCCTCAAGGATATAAAACACTAGGATACCGATGGATCTTCAAGAAAAAGATGAAACCAGATGGTAGCATTGACAAGTACAAGGCAAAATTGGTGATCAAAGGATATAAACAACGAGAAGGTTTAGATTACTTTGATACATATTCGCAAGTTACGCGAATAACTTCCATCAGGTTGGTACTTGCCATTGCCGCCATTAGAAATTTGGAAGTTCACCAAATGGATGTGAAAACAGCTTTCTTGAATGGAAATCTGGAGGAAGAGATTTACATGGAACAACCTGAAGGCTTTATAGCCACCGAGCAAGAAAAGAAAGTATGTAAACTTGTAAAATCTCTGTATGGGTTAAAACAAGCTCCAAAACAATGGCATCCAAAGTTTGATCATGTCATGCTTGATGCTGGATTTAAATCAATAAATGTGACAAGTGTATATATGTGAAGGACATATCATATGGATATGTCATTCTGTGTCTATATGTAGATGATATGCTTATTGCAGGAAGTGATGAAAAAATCATAACGTCTATAAAACACATGTTAAAAGCAAGATATGACATGAAAGACATAGGTTTTGCAGATGTGATTTTAGGAGTTAAAATCACACGAACCCATAGTGGACTTGTTTTAAGTCAATCCCACTATTTCGATAAAATTCTTGAGAAGTTTAATGCAAATGAATCTAACGTAGCTAGAACTCCTATTGACACAAGTCAACATCTAGCTAAGAATAGAGGTGAACCTGTTAACCAATTAGAATACTTAAGAATTATCGGCAGCTTGATGTATCTTATGAGTTGTACGAGACCGGACCTAGCATATGTTGTAAGCAAGCTAAGTCGATACACGAGCAACCCAAGTTCAATTAATTGGAAATGTATAACTCGGTTGCTTTGGTTCTTAAGATACACTCAAGAATACGAGTTGCATTATAACATATATCCAGCAGTTATCGAAGGACACTATGATGCAAATTGGATATCTGACACAAATGATTCCAGAGCAACAAGTGGGTATGTATTCACGCTTGGAGGTGAGCTATATCGTGGAATCGTTGAAACAAACGGTCATTGCTAGATCCACGATGGAATCAGAATTCATCGCTTTAAATAAAGCGGGTGAAGAGGCAGAATGGCTACGCCAATTTGTTAAAGATATACTAAGATGGCCTAAGCCGACATCGGCCATTCGTATACAATGTGATAGCCAATCGGCAATTGGTAGAGCTCATAGCACAATGTATAATGGTAAGAATAGACGTATTAGACGTAGACATAATACTGTACGACAACTAATCTCGACAGGAATCATCACTGTTGACTATGTGAAGTCAAAGGATAATATCACGGATCCGCTAACAATAGGCCTAAGTAGAGAGTTAGTTCAGAAGTCATCAATAGGAATAGGACTGAAGCCCTTTAAAAATTAAAATTCATATGAAGGAAACCTAACTCAACAGTTGGAGATCCCCAAGAATTGAGTTCAATAGAAAAACCTAATTGTATGAATTTGTGAGGTCACTGTGGGGGGGGGGGGGTAACCCTACGTATTTGAAAGGGAGTTTATTACAAAATTTAGTAAATTTTAGTCCATTCCTAAAAGTGACAAGTACGAGGTTAAGCCTAAGGTTTTTAATGATTCGACTAATGTTACCATACATAGTGAATCACCTATGTGAGAGAGAAGTGGGGTCGCTTCAAAGGGTATTGATTGGGCACAATACTTAATGGCTCTCGCAGAACCGGGCACATGTTCATGACCATAATGAACATAACTATGAGGACTTAGCGTTGTCAGGGAGAATCTTGTGTGAAACGTATTATCGCCTTCACAAACGGCAGACAAGTTCAAAGACATCGCAGTCTACTCAGAGCCAGTAGACTAAGTGCGTTTCATAAGCAACGGTTCAAAGGGTAACACCTACCTATTGTATCCAAGATTAAACTGTTGAAATTTAATTGGAATGTTGATGTTTCTAAGATCGATCCTCATTCATGTGGGGGATTGTTGGTATAAGTATTGAATGAGATGTCGAAATCTCAAGAGAAATCGGTGTTGTCCCACATTGGTGTGGCAATAATTTGTTATTTGGTTTATAAGTATTTAATGTCTTATGTTGTGTTTTATTCTATCATCTAACCGCGCGCAAGGGGGGTGCAGAAAACGGATTTTTGGGTTGAAAATTTCTTGAACCAATGTGTCGCCCGTGCGACATGCGGACACGTATGCAGCTCCGAAAACCCGGGCTCGCGTAAGGTCCCTTTTTTGCTAATGAAACCGTTTCTTATTTTGAACAACATAGAATTAATTCGAAGCCGTTTTGTTAATAATAATAATTATTATCAAAACCGTTAAGCAATAATGATCATTAGTGTCGAAAATTAATTCGAAACCGTTTGCTAATGATGACCAGTATTGTTGAATAGATATAAACCATTTACGTAATAAATTGTAGTCGGTTACAATTCTCTTATTTACGTGTTTATATAGAAACACAATGCAGAGGTGAAAAATACACCAGAAACACTCATCGCACAATCTGACTATATTCATCAACTTCCGGTGATCTTTCAGGCAAGTGCAAAGTCCGGCAGTACGCTGCTTTGAACCGGTGTACCCTGGGAACAGACGACAAATCTGTTTAAGGGAATTGTGTTAAACACAAGCCCGGTTCTGCTAATCTGTTTCTGCTCTGTCCTTTTGTTTTGCAGGACTACCTTTTCAGCTACTCGTTTCTTTATCGTCTTTATACAGGTTTTCTAACAAATTCTTTGGCATATTATGTAGATTGTTTCACCGATCAACTTCACTAAGTCGTGTTCGATTCAAACAAACATACGACTGTTAGAATTTTTTCAGATATGCCTGCATGGTAAGGACTTTTATGAACACCGTCTATGTATTTTGAAAACGAAAAGACACAGTTTGGGAAATTAAAAAAATAGAAATGAAAGAGGCAATGGATCGTTTAGCATGTCATACTAGTAACGATTATAATCAAGAAATTTTTCTTAGAAATAGCTGCAGATACACCATATAAAACACTTGCATGCTTCGCTACTTTATATTCATCAATTATTGAAATGCTTAAATATATTGAAAAATGCAATAACACTAGTGCTAACTAAATTCAGGCAAATGGACTTTTGGGGATCATAAACATTTATTTTTTTTTTGTTTTATTTGCAATTGATGTTGTATATTCTAGAGGTCACAAATATAATGCTGCAATATCCTCAAGGAAATATCAAAATTTATTGAATGCATCTCGTGGTGATCAATTTAACCAAGCTTCAACTCCAAAAGTTTAGATTAAAATGTTTTGATTCATTTTTTGAGTATGTCAACACTTTTTTCTAAATAACATAACATAAATGTATTCCTGCTTTGATAGGACATGTTGGTTCAACTTGTCGAAACCAAGATTCAGAGGGGCCACTTGTCCAATCTACCTCAATTCAGTTTGTAGCCAAAGAACCGGCCTGCTCGTATCGCTTTAGTGGTTGGACCGGAACCGGGTCAGACATATTATTTTAACTCAAATTCATTTCGTATTGCTTCTTGAATGTAGATAAAATATTTGGCAAGTTTTATAAAAATTTAATGATGGAAACAAAATACGCACATGTAACACCCCAAATTTGATATTAATGGGTAAAAGAAATTAGGAAGTTTGTGATTGAGAAAAAAAGACAAGAGACTAAAGGTGGGGTTTTAAGACAACCTCAATGTCTCGACTATAAAAGGATAGGGGGTCGCTCCATTTTCTCTTTTCTTTAAATGAGTGGCGAATGATTTGTACAAATCAACTAGCTGGTATGGCATCCGATCTATAATGCAATGAAAGACAATGATAATATTGGGTTTTAGGTTTTAATGACTTAAGAAGTAGCCACATTTTATTACATAACATTTTCATAAATGACCGTTTTGGCTAACGATAAGGCTGGATGTAGCCGATGAGGCGGTGGCTATATTGTAGAGAATAATACATTAGAGCGGGAGATGATTGATCTAATATGTATAAATATAATTGTATATTTTTATATAGTGAGTCGAATCTAGTAGAGTGCTACGTGTGTGTATATATATATGTGTATATATATGTAATAAAAAATATTATTCGATCCAAACCTCGCCGAGAAGACCTTTGCTCGTGCTTGGCTCATTTACAAACCGATCTGAGCCATTCAGCTCGTTTACAACCGAGCAGAAGTTCAAACTAGCTTTTTCGAGAATTTTCGAACGCGCTTTGAGCGTGTGGTGAGTGCTTTGAACAGACCTAGAGAGTTGCGGTTTTAAAGAGAGAAAGTTAAAGAACAAGCAAAAATGTATTACTTTATCATGCCTTTCCATAGATAGATCTAGGCTTGAATGATGTTTAAAATATGTTTAGACGAATAAAGTTTAAAACTTTACATGTGCGTGTGTGTAGATCGCGGGTTTTCTCCTTTTGATACTTGGGTTTTCTCGAAAGCTTTATAAGGTGAGTTCTAGATATTCTTATTTAAATGTTTTTGTATTACTTTTGGGGCTAATATGCATAGTACAAGACATATTTTTATCAAAACTATAGTTTCACATGTATAGGTTACATATTTATGCTCTATTATGATGTTTTGGCTTGAATATTGATGAAACTATGTGCATGTCATGTTTAGCAGTGAACTCTATCTTGATGAGATTTAGATCTATTGTTAGAAACATAACTTAGTTGAAACAGTGTAAATGCTAAGTATGATAATGGACAGTAAGGTTTGAACATCCGCATCAGGTACTATCACCCAATTAGAATTGCTTCAACTAATATTATATCTTAACTCATTTGCATTGATCATATAACTTAGTTGTATCAATTATCAATGCATCTGCATTGAATACTGTTACCCGTATAAACCTTTGACCCATCCATATCATTTATACTTAACTGGATTCCAACAATTGTTCACCCACATCAACTGTTACCCGCATTATCTGAAATGAGTCTTATTCATCCGCATCTCTCATACTTGGCCGATTTCAGACACCATTCATCCGCATTAGATGTTATGCTTCCATATCAAAAGTTATTCATCCATTAACTCCCCATCCTTATTAGCTATGTTAAGCGTATCAAAGAGCTCTTTTGCATTAGCCTATACTTAAGTTTTAACAAAAATGGTCATTTGCACTCAGTTTACTTATCCGCATTAGGTTACTATTGCCCACACCAGTAAATACTTAGAATATTTTCATCAAGATTTTCCAACTAAGTGTTGACTAGGAGTTGATTGTTCTTTAAGGTGACTATTATGCCTTATTTTAATAAAAGGGTTATTTAATGCTTCATGTTATATGATAAAATGAAAGATATTCTAAAAGTATTATGTTTTCTAAAGTGAAATATTAGTAAATGAAAAGAATGACGATGCAACTTAATAAAAGGAAATGTAGGACAAGAATAAAAAGTCTTGTAAGTACCGATGAATGAACTTCACTTATGTGAGTCAAAGGAATAAAATGGAACTTTATTTATGAGTAGGTTATGTGCTATGTAGTCTGAGTCCACTATTAGAGGTTTAGATTAACCATGATCAATGTGTGCTGATAGGGGTTGATATTTGTTATCAGTCAGATGTTTGGGATCTTGATTTGTTTAACCTCAGTTTATGAAAAAGAAAAATAGTGAATGATATGAAGATAATGAACACAATAAAGGATTATATGAAATCCACTTTAACCGATATGAATGATAAATGCGTGTTCATTATAAGAAGTTAAAAAAGCTTCTTCTACCTATACCGCAGTTGAAGCACCTAAAGAAGAATTTGGTGTGTTTTCTATATATTATAAAACTAAAACTCACTTAACAACTTTAAATTTTATATGCGTATTAGTTGACAAGTACTAAATGAAGCCGAGAATGGCACGAAAAGGAAACTACCTGGCATTCAGAGATTAACACCTCTATTTTACCATCTTAGCAACGCTAGATTTTACCTCTATAAAACTAAACTCACTTAGCAACGCTAAATTTTACCATATTGATCCTAACACATCTTGACCTAGCAACCAATCCAATCTAACCCGTCCATTTTACCACCTCAAGAATTATGTAAGGTTTTATGCTATGATTGACTAATTGTGAGGGCTTTAAGGTTTGGAGTCTTACAACATATTTTATTTACATTGTTGTATCATTTATTAGAATTCTTTTATTATTTACCATTCATATCTACAAGTTTAATTATATATATATACACACACACACACACACATATATATATATATATATATATATTTGTTTACAATATAGTATGTGAAATTTGATTTGTGTAATCAGATTGATGATAGAATATCTGAACGATAGCTATATTAGTTATATAGGAAAAAAGTATCTAAAAGATGTAAATCGCTTTTAAAATATGAAAACCTATAATAAACAATGATAATGATTTATAACGACATTGTATCTTTATTATAGATTTTCCAACGTATTATTATTATTACTATTATTATTATAACTATTATTATTATTATTATTATCATTATTATTATTATTATTATTATTATTATTATTATTATTATTATTATTATTATATATTATTATTATTATTATTATTATTATTATTATTATTATTATTATTAATTTCTTTTTGTAAGGATTCCTATAAGTCTGATGCAGCCTAAACATCCAAAGTCTCTCTGCATGCATGCACTGAAGAACATAAGTAAAAATGCTTCAGAAGTTTTACATCATGCACTAGAAATATTCTAAGTGTAAAATCTTTTGAAGCCAAGACCAACATCTTCCGAAGCCAAAAGTAAAGTCTTCCGATGCTTGAAAGACAAAGTCTTCCAAAACCAAAGAGTGAAGACAGATTTCTTCCGAAGACTTTTAGAGACATGTCTTTATCTGATGTAATTTACCATAAAGTTGGACCACCTTTCCGCTGCAACTTTGTAAAATCACCAACTTACATGAGTTGGTGAAAAAATCCATGCTTTTGGTAACTGATCATTGAGGGCTTGAGTCTATGTTTTCTACTTTATGTACTTTTATCCTTTTTGTAATATATTAGGATGTGAGCTATGACATGTCATATTCACTAGTCAAAAGGCAAATCTGCCTTTTGACTCTACATTTGATTTTGTAGTTGTCTAGTCATATGTATCCAGCTGGCCCTTAAAGTTTGGCCGGCTGTAGGATGTAGTATATGTATCTCAAGTACTTGTAACTTTCCTTCATGCTTTGTAACATTTGTAATAGAACATAAGAAGCAATATACAACATTCTTGAAAACCAATTACTTGTGTTGTTTGCTATCTTGTTATGTCTCATCTTTACTTGTGTTCTTAGCATCTTTCACTAAAAGTTAACCAGTTCCCTATTTGATTTGTTAAGTGTTCATCATGTAACTCTCCTTATTGTGTTGTTGTGTTGTAAGTGCATACCCTTCAACGGTCCTGCATTTGGTATCAGAGCATTTTAGGCTCTTGATATAAGATCTCACCATCTTAAGATCCCTCACACACACAAAATACTTAACAACTCAAATGGCAGCTATCACCAAAGCTGATATGGAAACTGGAACTATGACAAAGTCTCCACTGATCACTCCTGAAGACTTTGATACTTGGTGTCAAAGAATGGATGGCTTCATCAAGTATCAAGACTCCAGGATGTGGTACTCTGTTGTTGAAGGACCTTACATACCAAGCACCACTTGGGCTACTGGTGGTGGTATAATTCCAAAGGATGTGGCTGATTACTCTGAAGAAGACAGGAAGAGAATAGAGATTGATCAGAAAGCCATGACAGCCCTTCAAACTGCTCTTCCAAACTCCATCTACAGAGGCTTCAAGAAGTGTAAAACTACCAAACAACTATGGGAAGCACTGAAGCTGATGTATGAGGGGTCTACTGAAGCAAAGGAGAACAAGAAGGATCTCCTGAAGCAGTAGTTTGAAAACTTCACATTTAAGGTAGGTGAAACCATGACTCAACAATACTTTAGGTATGTTGAGATTGTGGATACTCTAATGAATGTTGGAGTAACTCTTGAGAATAGGGACATTGTAAGGAAGTTTATGTCCTCCCTTTCTAGACAATGGACACATTAATGTGTTGTTATCAAGAGGACTGAGAACCTCAAGACTCTTACTCTTACAGAGTTGTATGGTATTCTTAGTGGCTACCAGATGGAGATGAACATGCAAAACTCATCTGGTAACTGCAGCAATCAACTGAGTTCAGCCCTCCATGTGGTTGAAAGAGAAAGCATAGAGCCACAACATCATCTTATATGCTACCCTGACAACTCACAAAAGGGCCCTTTCATCACCTTCCAAGAGACTCCAAGGGAAAGCTACACTCAAGGAAGTCCCTTCCAAGAGACAAGTTCTTCTCATGCTTTTGTCTCTACTGGTGACACCACAGGCAACTTTCTATTCACCCTTGAAGATTTGTATTGTATCCATCCAGATGATCTAGAGTACATGGTGATAGTCCAGCAGATGGCTCTTCTCACTCACAGAGCCAAGAAGTTCTACAAGAGGATAGGGAGGAAGTTTCCAAGAAATGCAGCCAGTGGAAAGTTTGGGCTGGATAAAAGCAAAATAAAGTGTTACAACTGTAATCAGATGGGACACTTTGCAAGTGAGTGTAAGGCACCAAAGAAAAATGGTGGCCAAGCTCAAACCAGACCATACTACACTGAGAAAGCCCCCAGAATGAGAAGCCATAGCAGCAAGCTGCAGTTGCTATTGAAGAAGGACGCTTTGATTGGAGCTTTCAGGTAGAAGATGCATCTCCAAACCAAGTACTCATGGCAGACCACGATGAAGCCAAGGTATTGGAACATCTTTGTACTCCTGAATGCATTGCTAAAGTAAATAGATACAGGTCCTATAACTTAGAAATGAGATCTGATGTTGAGTCCTTAAATATCTTAAAAGCTAATTTTAAAAGAGCTGAAAATGATTATAAACTAAAAATAGAGGACTTAGAGAAAACCATTTCAACTCTTAAACATGAGCATACAAACTACAGGAACCAAATGGGTTTTCAAGAATAAGAAGGATGATAGAGGACTTGTCATCAAGAACAAGGCAAGACTAGTTGTTCAAGGGTATACTCAAGAAGAAGGAATTGACTACACAGATGTTTTTGCTCCTATAGCAAGACTTGAAGCTGTTAGGATATTCCTAGCTTTTGCTACATCCAAGAACTTCAAGGTCTATCAACTTGAGTCAAGTGTGCTTTTCTTTATGGGCTGATTGATGAAGAGGTATATGTCAGACAACTACCTGGGTTTGCAGATGCTGATCATCCTGAGTATGTATGCAAGCTTGATAAAGCTCTTTATGGGCTGCACCAAGCACCAAGGAAGTGGTATGAGACTCTATCTCAGTATCTCTGTCAGCATGGCTACAAAAGAGATACTATAGATGGAACTCTCTTCATCAAAGGAATAGGAAATGACATAATGCTAGTTCAAGTATATGTAGATGACATTTTCTTTGGGTCAATTAATCCAAAGCTCTGCAAAGACTTTTAGAAGCTGATGAAGGACAGGTTTGAAATGAGTGCCATGGGGGAACTCAATTTCTTTCTAGGAATTCAAGTGAAGCAAGTTGACAATGACATCTTCATAAGTAAGTCAAAGTATTTACAAGACAAACTTAAAAGGTTCAACATGACTGATTGTAAGGTTGCTAAGACACACAGCCAGAAATCACTCCCTTGGACCTGATCTTGAGGGGGAGTGTGTTGATGAGCATCTCTACAGGGCAATGATTGGGTCTCTTATGTACCTCACAACTAGTAGGCCAGATATCATGTTTGCTACATGCATTTGTGCAAGATATCAAGCCAACCCCAAGATGTCACACCTGGTCACTGTCAAAAGAATTTTAAGATATCTCAAAGGTGCTCCATCACTTGGCCTTTGGTATCCAAAGAATTCTGACTTTAGTCTGTATTCTTATACAGATAGTGACTATGGTGGTTGCAACATGACTACAAAGTCTACATCAGGGGGATGTCAATTTCTTGGTGGAAGAGTAGTCTCTTGGCAATATAAGAAACAATCCTGTGTGTCTGCATCAACTGCTGAGGCTGAATACATTGTTGCTGCAAGCTGCTGTGCTCAAGTGCTTTGGATTCAAAATCAGATGCTAGACTATGGATTCAATTTTAAAGAGACTCCCATACATATAGACAACAACAGTGCTATCTCCATCACAGAAAATCTTATGCAGCACTCAAGGAAAAAGCATATCAATATCAAGTATCATTTGATTAGAGATAACTTTGAAAAGAGATTAATCAAACTAGTCAAAGTTTAACACAAATAAACAATAAGCTGATCTATATACCAAAGCTTTTGATGAACATAAATTTAAATATCTTGTATCAGCTATTGGGTTGATTAACTTTAAATAGCTTTTCTTAAAACTTAATCATATTATTTTTAAAACATGTGTGTCCTAAGTTGTCTATTTTATCATCTTCATAAGCCCTTGTTTTCTTTGAAAAAAAAAATCTTTTCTAAAAGACTTTTCTTAAATTTTTGAAAATTTTGATCTCTTTTCTTTTCGGAAAATTTAAAATTACCTTCGTAAGAAATTTATGTCTTAGTAAACAAATAACTACTTCAGTAATTTTACCTTCGGAAGAAATTTCTCAAATATCTTCCGAAGCTTAAAATCAACTTAAGTACTTTTATGTTTTAAAAGAACAAGTTTCTTCCGAAAGCAATTTACCTTCGGAAGTTTTCATTCTCTTTAGAATAAAAACTCTGAGTGTTAATTCTCTTCCGAAGCAAAATTCTCAAAAAACCCTTGAAATATCTTTCGAAGCCAATTTGCCTTCGGAAGCTTTTTCCTTCAGAACTTCCGAAGCAAATAACTTTCGGAAGATTTCTCGACTTCCAAGAAAACTACTTTTTGGGCAAAAGTAATGTTAGGACCTGGTATTTGAATGAAATACCTAGTGATTAGCGTGTAAACCAGATCAAATAGTGTGGAATCCTATTTGATTGGCGATCCAATCAGTGAGAACACACGAAGAATCAATCAAGAATTGAATCTAACATTAGAAGTCGATTGGGAATCGATCTAATGTGTCCTGTGAACTTGGAGAACGATTTGGGAGGCTTTTGGACGGCTAGGGTACGTCTGGAGTCGTAATGGTATGAATGCTTATATTTTTCCACGAATTGGGTCTATATATAGGTTAGTATTGTTCATTCGTGCGACTGGACCATAAGTATGGTTCAGTCGTGCGATTGAACCATGCGGTTGATTCATCCGCACGACTGAGTGTTCAGTCGTGCGACTGAGCCAATCTTATGTGTCAATCATACGACTGATCCAGTCTCCTGGTTCAGTCGTGCGACTGAGTCAATCGTATGAAGTTATTCATGCGTATGGTCCATTCGCATGGGCCATTCGCATGAGAACTTCATTAAGTTAAGTTTGAATGTATTAATTAATGTAACTTTATGTGTAACTATTCAAACAATCATAAACCCAATTAACCAATTCAATATCAACTCATTAATGAAATATTAGACATTACATATCATAAACACTCAATATCATTTCTTAATCATTACACATTACATCATAATCAGACAAACAAGATCTATTACATTACATATCATGATCTAGGGACATACATGCATCAACAAACTCCCCCTTGGACCTAGATCTCTCTAATCTCTTGTTTTCTGCATAACCTCCTTGTATTTCTTGTACTTCTCCTCTTTGGTGACTCCCGCGTGAATCTCAAACGTGAAGCAGAGTCGTATAACGTTCTGGAACTGGAGGGCTTGTATAATATCTTGCGTGTCATAGAACAGTGGCCACTTGTATAGCGTATAGACATCATTTGCCGACAAGTTAGTAAGCCACATCGGGTCGAATACCCTGATCGTATCCATTTGGCCCTCTTTGCTTAGGACTATGACCGCTTCAGCTTTTCTCCAATCATAGTACCACCACTTAAAGTGTGGAGTGAAGTCCTGTGGCATTTCCCTGAGTGGGATTCTCGACATTGTGCGCGGAGGACTCCACTTCAACATTATCTTGGGCTTGCCAGTAATGGCATCAACCTCAGACCTTCTTATGTACCTAGTAGGCTGTTGGGGTCTGAAGTTAACCCATCTAGTGTGGTACTCCTTTTTTAGGACAGCCTCAAACCAGCCTGACATCTTCCTCGGGTCAGCATACAAAAGCTTTAGCTTAGCCAGCTGGTTGAGCTCAAAACCTGGTAGAGTCTTCAGATCATGTGGGAATCTAAAGTACTCTATGCCCTGTTCTCTCTTAACTGCATAAACATTAAGATCATCAAAATACGCCCATGCTATAATCCTGCCAGGCACCTTGTGATGTTTCTTGACTCTGTAGAGTTTGGTGTAGGCATCCTTCTTTGGTGCAGCACGTTGGGCTCTAACTTCTTCAAAACATGCAGCCCACTCAGCCTTTCGAATGTCGACATCATCATTTGAGGCTTGGGTTGTTTCTTCTGCTTTCTCTGTTTCTTGCTCCATCTTGTTCAACACCTCAAAAGTATCACTGACGAGGGATTCACCCAGATTGGGGACCACATTACCCTCATTGTCAGCGTACTGAGGGTACTCTTCTGCGGTGATATCTTCGATCTCGACTTCATCAACATCGTTGAGCTCTTCATCACTAGTCGAATCGCATGTCAGAGCATCTTTTACTATCTCATCCGGATTGAGCTTGAAAATCTCTGCCAGTTGCTCGTTTGATAGGTCATGAATTATTTCCCCTTCTTCAGGGTATAACTCACTGACCTCCTTACGATCCCTTGCAGATCAACAATCATTGTTAGCTGAGTCTTGACCTGTTGAAGGGGAGTAACATCAAACTCATCTCTTTGATAATTTGGATCTGTTTGATTTAAACATTCAAGACATAAATCATTAGTAATTAATCAAACAAAAATTCATTAACTTAATACAAACATTCAATACATTGTTTTCAATACAGGATTCAAATGCAAAAGTAAATAAATACATAAACATCTAGTCTTTACTTTTATCCTGTATCATAGTCTCGTCACTTGGAGGAGCAGAGGTGGAGGTTGATTGGTCCTGTCTGTTCTTTGACCTCCTCTCTTGACCTGAAGCAGAGGCCGATACAGCTGCATCCCCTCCTTCTTCTTCATCATCATCATCCTTCCCCTCTGTTCTATCTCCATCAGTTTCCTCCTCATCCTCTGTATCATCCTCTTCATCCTCATCATCATCTTCATCATCATCATCACCATCATCTCCATCATCTCCATCCCCCTCTTTGATCTTGAGGGGCTCCTCCTTTGATCCTTTCAGCTTCAACAGGATAGTCTTCTTTGCCTCCTCCAACTCCTCTATCTTTTTGCTTGATATGACACTTTGTGCTTGGAGTTGGGCTATCTCGGTGCTCTGAGCAGCCATCTGTTGGGCCTGCTCCTCTATAACTCGAGCCTACTCTGCAATCTGGTGAGATTGTGCAGCAGTCAGGTCGGTAAGCTGGCGGATCTGGGCAGCCTTCTCTTCATCTGCAGCTAGTAAGCGCATCACCATCCTGTTGACCGCAGACAGATGTTCCTCTACCCCGATTGGAGGTAGAGGTGATCCATAAGTGTGTGAGGGATGGGCTGACGGTCCTGCCTGGTGTGGGTGGTGGTGTGGTGGCTGTAGTGAAGATAGGTCGGTGAAATGGTGGGGGTGATGTGGGAGTAAAGGATATGGTGGTGGATGGAATCTGTACTGAGGTGGGAGGTATGGTGGTGGCTGTGGTAGCTGTGGTGGATGTGGTGGTGGATGGTATAGCTGTGGAGGTGGTAGTGGTGGCTGTGGTGGTGGAAGTAGAGGCTATGGTGGTAACGAAGGTCAACCGACGCTTCTTCTTCTTCTGACCATGGGGCTGAGCCATCCTCTTCCTCCTCGTCCCCGTTGAGGTGGATGCTCCCCCTCCAACTCTGCCTGCTGACCCCGGTGCATAGCTTGGGTCAGTATCAATCTCCCCGGAGTCTCTCGGGTGTTCACCAACCACCCTTAGCCCATGTTCTGTGGGAACAACTTTGCTTCCCACAGTCACGTTAGGGGCTCCTCATCAGACTCCTCCTCCTCCTCAGCACCATGAACAAAATCCTGATGAAATCCAGCTGACTCAGCAACATCTCCAGCTGGGGCAGACACTGGGGGTATAACATCAGACACAGTGCCTCTCGGTGGAGTAGGCATATCGTCCCCAGCGTCCCCACTATCATCATCGTCAGAGTCATGCTCTGGAAGCAGCAACCTCTCATCATCAGAATCACTGTCCTCATGACGCCATTTGCGTCTCCACGGTGCCACATATCTCTCGTTGGCCAGGTGGCCAATCAATCTCTTAACTTGGGGCTTCACCTGCTTCCCCCTATAAACCCTCATCCGACCCAGAGTCGTATCATCCATGATCTCCAGTGCAACTGGATCATGACTCTCTTTGGGCAGATGTGGCAGCTTCTCGTTGAAGATCAGCTGTAAAAACCTGGGGTACATACAAAACCCCTCCTTTCCCTTTGCCTCCAAGTTCTCCACCAGATAGGAGAAAATCATACTAGAAAAACTGAACGGGTGGTTCAGCACCAGTGCCACGTAGGCATTTTGGATCTGGTCTGATAGGTCGTCGAACCCACCCCTCCTCGAAGCAACGCACTTAAGGATCACATGAGCTATGTACTTGTACTGGGGGCACAGGTTGCTCTTGTTGAGCACACCTGAGTTTATATCCCCAGCGTACTTGATCCTGAGGAAGCATCCTCTCACAGTCAGTGGATGTAATCTGGTAGGATGATCCGTATCATCTCCCAACTCTAGAACTCTCTGGATATCAGCAGCAGTGACCTCGATATCATGACCCAGAATAGAGCTCCGAATACTGTAGGGCTCACGAGAGCGATCCACAGAGGCATTCTCCCAGAATGCCTGGTGTAGTGATCTGTAGGGCGTGCAAGGAGTAGAGATAGCCTTATAGATCCGGGAACGTCTGAGGAAGGCTATAATATCGGTGAACTCGGCCCCGTTCCTAGTAGTATGATCCAAGTGAGCACAGATGTTGTGCTTTGGATTTATGGACCATCTCTCAGCCATTATCCTGAAAACACATGACACAGAACCATTAGTACATAATACATTAATATTCTGTTCTAAGTGTAATGTTGAAGTTCATTCTGATTCATTCGTGCGAATGAATCATGCGACTGAAGTCGGTCGGCTGTCCTTTCATGCGACTGAACTCATTCGGGTGAATGAGACATGCGATTGAGTTCAATCTGCTGACTGAGTCTGCGATTGGTTCAGTTGGCCGACTGAGCTCATTCGCATGCTTCATTAGGGAGATTGACCAAATCGCAGGTTTCAATCGTGTGATTAGGGTTCATCCAGGCGACCAGTCGCCTGTCCTATAGTTCAGTCTCCTGTTGTTCGAATCTTTATCAAAACAGGTGTTTTAACATGAATAACCGGTTCAATAGACTCGCATTCTTGTTACTAATAACCTATTAAACTTAATTTTAACATTTTGCATAGATTAAGTAGGTTATTAGGTCAAGTTCAGTCCTATTCTTGTATTTCATTCGAATAACCCAAATTAGGGTTTAAATCCTTCAGTTTTCGGTAAGATGGAACTTCAAACTACCTGTATAATCAATAACGAGAGTCAGTGGATCAGAATCAAGATGAAAACAAGGTCTACTGAAATTTTGGCAGAGTAACGGTAGGGTGTGCGATTTGAGAGCGACTGGGGTGTGATGAGTGAAATGCGATCGACTGTGCCCTTTAAATACTGAAGCTGAGTTCAATCGGCCGACTGGCCTCATTCGCTCAGTTCATTCGGGCGACTGAGGCTCAATCGTGCGATTAGCCCAGTCAGTCGCATGCAGTTGACCGACTGAGATTCAGTCGGCCAACTCAATCGTACCTTTCATTCGCATGTTCAGTTGACCGACTGAGTCTCAGTCGGTCGACTGACTCATTCGCCCCCTTTCAATCGGTCGAATGGGTCATTTTGATAAGCCATTCGTGTGAATGGCTCAATCTCATGTCCATTCGTGCGAATGGGAGCCATTCGCATGGTTGGTCCATTCTCATGGTCCAATCGTGCGAATGGGTCACACTTAGTTAATTTTCTGCCATTTTAATTATTAACATTTAAACCCCTTTTAATTTTTGAAATTAACGTTATGAGCTTTTGATCATCTCAGACATGATCATTTTAACTTGAAAACCTTTTGATCACCTCAGACGTGATCCTTTTAAACAATTTAGTCACCTCAGACGTGACTCTTTTAAACACTTTGTCACCTCAGACGTGACTGTTTTAAACTTTTACGACACATGTGGTCATCTCAGACATGACCCTTTTAGTGAGTTGATTCCTTACTGATTTTCCTGATGTAGTCCGACAAACTAACAAACTAAAACGACTAACTAACTTAAAAAAAATTAAACTAAATACTCAAACAAGACTTGTTTTTGGCTTTTTGTGAGAGATAAATCCTAAGATGGAAATCTACTGGATTTGGTTCCGGAATAGATAGCTTCAACTTAGATTGACCACACCTGGACCAATTCAATTTTGGAATCATACAGGCAAGTCAAATCAGTTGGGACTTGTTATCAAAATCTTTTGATGCTCAATTCTTGGTGTTCATCCAGAGTAGTTAGCAACTTTAGGAAATCATACTGGAACTCTTAGATTACCACATTGATTTGAACTTTCAAGAGTTGCAGCCACAATGATTGTCAATATGTTTGTCCACTTAAATCCATACACAGACTTTTGACACAGACTGGTGATTGTTTTAGGTTTAATTATTTCAACTAACATTTTTGGATCCCACACTTATATGGTAATCAACATTCCTCAGGAGCTTTTGAGCGGTCTACGGGTATTATTACAAGAAGAGACTATTCTTAGAGCTTTCAAAGAGAAGCCAGTCCTCAGGTCAGTGCCATCGCACAGCAGAGAGGCGGCAAACAACAATGAATTCTAGAATATCTAGGTTATGCTTATCCTCAGGTCAGTGCCATCGCACAGCAGAGAGGCACACAACCTATCTCCTTGTTAGAGCAGCTTATTTTATTTTGCACAAAATGCACCAACAACATAAGTCATTAGCTTTATAGCATTTGTCTTTCATTTTTTTTTTGCTTTGCTCTAATTATGGTCATCCGCACACATTTGTGGCGTTTACATGCTCATTACCCCTTATTGGAATATTGTTGATTGTGTTAACCAGTGATAAATGGAAGCCCACAGTCAGTTGAACAACTTAGTTTGATCTTGAGATCACCAGTCAGGTCTAATCATCTATTGTGTTGAATCTACCGACATATCATTTGTGGTCTAGCAACCTCTAGGTCTACTTTCTTTGTGTTACCTTAGGAGTTACCAGTTTTTCTATCATCTTCTCTTTTATATTGCTTAGACTACACAGACTTATACTTTGAATTTTTGCATCTTTTCTAAATTAAATTTTAAAGTCCCTCTTGATTTGTTCCTGTGTACTATCATTTTCCAAAGGTTTGAATCGGTATCACAGATACGATCTACCTTATATCAGCTGTCCACTCCTTCTCCCTCGTTTTTTTTTTAATGTTACTTGCTGACATATTCTCCCCCTAAAATACTAAAATCATAACTGGTTTAAATATTTTAGGATTTTAATAAACAGCAAAATAACATGAGTTTAATTTAAACAGACTAAAATAAACAGATAAATAAAATAAAAAAGAAAAACTTTAACTAAACTACATCGGACTACACATTATCATCATCAGGAATAACCTCACTTTTCTTTTTAACGCCGTTGACCTCTAGCAAATATTGAAAACGTGGTTTATCAAAGGCTTTAGTATAGAGGTCAGCGCGTTGAAAATCAGTATTAATTTTTACCACATCAATTAAGTTCTTTTCAAAACAGTCTCTTATGAAATGGTATTTAATACCGATATGTTTGGTCTTAGGATGTTGGACCGGATTTTTAGTTACTGCAATTGCAGCAGAGTTATCAACAAAAATAGGAGTAGACGAGAACTTTAAACCGTAATCCCGCATTTGCTGTTGAATCCAGATGATTTGTGAACAGCAACTTGCAGCAGCAACATATTCAGCTTCACAGGTTGACAATGCAACCGATGTCTGCTTCTTACACTGCCAGGTAACTAGTCTTCTCCCAAAGAATTGACACCCTGCTGATGTAGACTTGTAGTTCATCTTGCAGCCCCCGTAATCCGAGTCACTATACGCGGTAAGCTCAAAGTCATCATCATGAGGATACCACAACCCAAGTGTGGGTGTACCCTTCAGATAACGAAAAATCCTCTTGACCCCGATCAGATGGTTGACCTTAGGCTTAGCCTGATATCTAGAACATAAACATGTAGCATACATGATATCAGGTCTTGAGGCAGTGAGATACATGAGGGATCCAATCATTCCTCGGTACATCGTGGCATCTACAAGATCTCCATTTTCATCAGGTGCTATGTCGTGATTCGTAGCAAGTGGAGTCCCAGCAGCAGAAGCATTCTCCATGTCAAAGCGACTGAGAATGTCTCCTACATACTTGGTCTGATGTAGAAAGATCCCATTTGGTGTCTGATCCACCTGTAACCCGAGAAAGAACTTCATCTCCCCCATAGCACTCATCTCAAACTCTTTCTTCATATGCTTCAAACTCTTTGCATAACTCTTCGTTCTTTGAACCGAAGATTATGTCATCAACATAGATCTGTACGAGCAGTAGGTCGCCATCTTTTTCTTTAATGAACAGCGTGCAGTCAATGACTCCCCTGCGAAAGCCGTGTTTCACAAGATGAGTCGAGAGTTTCTCATACCAAGCTCTTGGAGCTTGATGAAGCCCGTATAAAGCCTTGTCGAGCTTGTAAACTCTATCCCGATGATAAGGATCTTCAAATCCCTCGGGTTGACTGACATAGACTGTTTCTCTGATTTCCCCATGAAGGAATGCACTCTTCACATCTAATTGGTAGACTTTAATCTTCATGTACGATGCATAGGCAAGGAAGATACGAATGGCTTCCATCCTTGCCACGGGTGCAAACACCTCATTGTAGTCAATCCCCTCGACTTGGCGAAAACCCTGAACCACCAATCGAGCTTTGTTCCTGATAATGACCCCTTGGTCATCCTTCTTGCATTTCAAGACCCATTTGGTGCCAATGACTTTAGCACCTTTAGGTCTATCAACCAGAGTCCATACACCTAACTTCTTGAACTGAAGAAGTTCTTCTTGCATGGCACTCACCCACGCCTCATCATTTAGTGCATCACTGACATATTTTGGCTCAAACTGCGAGACAAAACACCGATAAGCACCATCATGAATGTAACCCTTCTCCATAACCGAGGCGTAATCAGCTGAATATAGCTGATTTCGGGTTTGTACTCCTGATCTGACATCCCCAATGACATTGTCTAGGGGATGATAGACGTTTAGTCGTGATCCTGGAGTAGTAGGAACAGCTACCTCAGAGCCAAGATTATGAACATTTGGTTCTGCATCTGAGGTAGTTGGAGTTTGAGGTTCCGAAGTCGAAGGTGCATCACTGGTAGATGCTTGTGGACTTTCAGGAACTGGAACCTGTTCCTC